>OY744528.1:35212654-35242654 GCA_963556195.1 Sepiola atlantica
AGCAATGTGACAATAAGATTCTCGCCACCAATGTGCATAATTGTGATAGTGTGCTTCCAACACGTTATATCAGCACACTTCTCAAACGCCATATGACTTTAAGTATGTTTGAGTGATAGATGAGATCGCAAAGAGAGATATGTACTAATTGGATTCAAATGCTAGGAGCAACGTGTAGTATCTGTTTTGATACTACACTTTATATTTTCTATACTCACTCAATGAAGGAGAAATCCTTCTAGACTGGAGCAGTTTTTTTTTTTAAAGTTTTGTCCCAATCAAGGGTGACCCTTTCTTGGGCAGCTAGATTTTCCCAACATTAAAAACCGATCTCGTGTCTAACTCTGCCCTCATGGGCGAGGCAAGTAAATGGGGACAAACGCTTGTACAACATGAATACAGCTCTATTATAAGCCGGTAACATGCCATGGCTAGATGACTTGTAATCACTTTAGCACTTTAGAGTTTACACTAGAGTTTTTTTTTTCTTCTCCTACATGGGTTGACATAAACCTGACTGAGAATCCCCTGCTTTGCACAGATACAGTCATCCAAGATTAAAAATCTCTGTCTTTTGGTTTGCTTCAAGGTTTAAATCTGTTAGTTCCATCTCAGGAACCGGGGACGAACCGACCCTTTTAACACATTGTCTGGAATACAAATTGAGAACTGCACCAACCATGTCTACCTTGGCGTAAGCCTGGACCGCACCCTCTGATTTAAGGAACATGTAAAAAAACAAAAATGCGGGGGGGGGGGCACAGCACACACACTAACATGTACTGGCTTGGTACACGTGTCTTGTTTGAGAGAGATCAACTCATGCCAATAAATTAGACCCAGCATTGTACAACACCTTCCCCTTTATGACTGGTTTGCTGAATCCTACCAACCTGAACAACCTACATGTCTTCGCTGGCATTGTACCTGCAGATGTGATACAGGAAGTTGCTAGCCGAGTAAAGATCACATAGGCTACCAGTGATGAACGCCATCTTATTAACACGAACCAACGTCATAACGACTGAAGTAAAGGAGAAGCTTCCTCAGTCTTTTTCTGGTGCTACCAGATCAGGCTGTCTGAAGATATAGACTTCCTGACCAAAAATCCTTAAGGGCGGGATCCTGGTGGCTGAGCAGTCCATAACCCAGGTAAGTAGTGGATATGTACACTGCAACACTTCACTTTGGCCCTTAGCGGGGCTAAACGGGCGGTTGGAGAGGCCCGATCCAATTAATCAGCTGGTTATGTCAAGCCCCACCATATAAAACCCACACCAATCTACTCACTACAATTAACATTCCTACTTCAACCCCTACTACCAACCACTAATAAATACTCCCAAAATATGGTGGAAAGCGGTGGCTGAGTGTCAATTGGTTATGGCGAATAAAACATTGACATGGCTGCAACATCCCTGATATTTTTCTTAAAAACACCCAAAAGCAAAATAAAAGGAAGACAGGTGCTCATTGTTTCACCAATATCAAGTATATAATCCCTGTATCTCTGTGGTGCCAGGGCGAATGCCCCACCCCCTGGCACTTCCCACAAAGGGCTCCGAGGCGGGTGGAGAGCAAGGGTGATGAAAATAAAAACAAAAAACACATGGATTCTTTTTCACCCCCAAAACCCTAAAAAGATACCAGAAGCAAGGAAGATTGTTGAATCATACTTGAAAAGCAACACATGCAGAACCAACCCAAAAAACAAACCCATCAAGGCAACAAAATGAAACAAATGACCAATATCGAATACTTATCGAAAAACTAGTCAAACCAGACTAAAAAAAATGGCCAAAATTCCAAGAAAATCTAAAAGAACTATATTCAAATATGAATAATAAATCAAAACAAACAGCAAAACCAAATACAAAAGGAAAAAACATGCCTGAAACAGAAATAAAAAAGAAAATAGCGCCAATTCAAGTACAAGAAGATACGAAAAAAGCAATGAAGGAAGAAACATCAAACAAAGAACCTGCTGGAAAACAAGAAACTCAACCAAACCCTTGAAAAGGCGTAAACTGAAAATACCACGGCTCAGACCAATGAAACTACAATCAAGAAAACAAAAGCAAATAAACAAGACAAAAAAAAGAAGACAAGACCCCAAAATAACAACAGTACAACCACAACTCAATCGCTCTCAAACAAGAACCCAAACTCCAACAAGACACAAAACTACAAACTCCTCAGAGATGGAGATAGATGAAAGATAAAGAAGAAAGCCCGGAAACTCTTAAACAAAATAAACAAAAAAAAATTAAAAAATAAAAACCTTATGGCAAACAAAATATCACAATGGAACATAAGAGGTACAAAAATAAATTTTGAAGAAATAATATTCCTCATCAAAACTTTCTGCCCTGCTATAATCTGCTTACAAGAAACTCACCTAAAAGAGAATGACACAATCAATATAAAACATTACTCATCATACAACTACATAAACAAAAAATCAAACATAGCCACTGGTGGATCATCATTATATATCAATAAAAATTTTCCACACAGCAAAATAAACTTGAAAACAAATATGCAAGCAGTTGCAATAACTGCAACACTACACAAAGAAATAACCTTTTGTTCACTATATATATCACAAAATGAAACAATGGATGAGACAGAACTAAACGCTTTAATTCAACAACTACCAAAACCTCTCATACTAATGGGGGATTTTAACAGTCATAACGAGTTATGGGGTAGTAAACAAAACAACAAAAGAGGCGGAATTATTGAAACAATATTAAACGAAAACCACTTATTTTGCTCAATAATAAAGAGAACACATACCTACATCCAGCAACAGGTACTCTCTCAGCAATAGACTTAACAATATGTGACCCAACCGTTTACATGGATTATAGCTGGAGAACCCATGACGACATATGCGGAAGCGATCACTTCCTTATTATACTGGAAAACAAGAATCCAAAACTAGATGACAAAATACCCTGTTGGAACCTTCAAAAAGCAAACTGCGGAAAAATTCCAAAACTCATACCAATATAGATAAATACCAGAAGCTAACACCGACACTGAAGAACATATTGGATATTTTACCAATACTCTCCTTGCAAAGGAGAACGTACCAAAGAGCTCCACTTGTCAAAATTTAACAAACCATGGTTTAACAAAGAATGCCAAAAAGCCGTAAGAAAACGACGAGCTAACCTAAGAAAATTTAAAAAGAACCCAACAAAGGAAAACTTGGACATATACAAAAACAGCAGAGCAAAAGCACGAAAAATTATCAAAGAATCAAAACGGAACACATGGAAAAACTATGTATCAAAAATAAATGTGAACACCAAAACCAAAAAAGTATGAGAGATGGTCAGGAAAATATCAAAATATAACAACAAGGACCCAATCAAACATCTCATTTGCAACAACATAAACATCACCAACAAGGAAAACATTGCAAATAAACTAGCTGAACAATTTTCAACAAATTTCTCATCAAAAAACCAAAACAAAAAATTTCAAATAATAAAACAAAATGAAGAAAAAAAATACATTAACTTCAAGTAAAAAAATGAAGAAAAGTACAACCAACCATTCAACAGAATAGAATTAAAAGAAGCAATACATAAATCTCATGATACAGCTGTTGGGCCTGACGAAATTCATTATCAGTTTCTTAAAAATCTACCAAAACCATCCCATAACTACCTATTACAAATATATAACGAAATATGGAGAAATAACAGCATTCCCAAAAAATTGAAACAAGCTATTGTGATCTCAATACCCAAACCCTAAAAAGACCATACAGATCCAATAAATTATCGACACATTACCCTCACTAGTTGCCTGTGTAAGACCTTCGAAAGAATGGTTAATGGGAGATTATCATGGTATTTGGAAACCAAAAACCTGATTACAGAATATCAGTCAGGCTTCGGGAAAAGTAGAAGCCCTATTGACCACCTAATTAGACTTGAAACACTCGTAAGGGAAGCATTTGTCAGGAAGGAGCATCTGATAGTAATCTTCTTGGACATTGAAAAGGCATACGACACTACGTGGAAATACAGCATTAAAAGAGACATACATGAACTTGGACTTAAAGGCAGAATGCCAGAGTTGATCTGCAACTTTTTAAATGATAGACACTTCCAAGTGCAGATGGTCAACATACTTTCAGTCCCAAAAGAACAAGAAATGTGTGTACCCCAAGGAAGCATCCTGTCTGTCACCCTTTTCAATATAAAGATTAATAACATCATTAAAAACGTAAATACTGGGATCGACTGTGCTCTATACGTAGATGATTTATTTATATGCTATCGATCAAAATACATATCCATAGCTGAACGTAAACTCCAAGTCTGTCTAAATAAAATAAACAAATGGGCCATAGAAAACGGTTTTAAATTCTCAAAGGACAAAACAAAATTTATACATTTCTGTGAACTCTAAAAGATCCATGATGACCCCATACTGAAACTGGACTACAATAATATCCCAGTTGTTGATCAGCACAAGTACCTGAGCATCATATATGATAAAAAAATTGTCCTTTATACCCCACATCAAATATTTAAAAACAAAATGCCACAAGGCTATACAATTAATCAAAGTTCTGGCACACACCGACTGGGCTGCTGACAAAACTACACTACTAAAACACTACTGATCCTTAGTTAGATCCAAGCTCGACTATGGATGCTATATATATGGAGCAGCCAGAAAGTCTTATATAAAAGAACTAAATGCAGTACACCACCAAGGATTAAGATTGGCTTTAGGAGCCTTCAAAACCTCCCCGGTGGAAACCCTGTATACAGAGGCTAACGAACCACCATTGACATTAAGACAAAATAAACTAGCACTACAATACTATTTAAAGCTCTCATCATGGCCATCAAATCCTGCATACCAATGTGTTTTCCATCCACAATACACAAAATTATTCAACGAATGAGAAAATACTATCGAACCATACAGCTTTCGCATTAAAAAAAACATCAGTGAAGCCCAAATAGACACAACAAAAATTCATGAATCCATCAAATCAAAATCTCCACCTTGGATGATAAAACAACAATCCATAATATTAAAACTAAGTAAGCACTCTAAAACCAAAACTCATCCTTCAACTTTCCATGAAGAACTGCTCAATATTCAAAATACATACAAAGAACACCTACAAATATATACTGATGGATCAAAAGATGGAGATAGGGTAGGATGCGCAGCCATCCATAAAAAACTAAAACTAAAGAAAGACTCCCGGATGGGGCTTCCGTGTATAGCGCAGAAGTATCTGCCATCGACTCGGCACTAAATATCATAGCATCCCAAGAATACAAAAATTACCTCATACTTACATACTCTTTATCAGTGCTCATATCAATAAAGGAAAAAAAATGACAAACCCCTTGATTACAAAATTGATGAATAGAATAAATGCTCTAACAGTAAATAAAGAAATAATCTGCTGAATTCCAAGCCATATCGGTATCTACATGAATGAAAAAGCTGATAAAGCTGCAAAAGAGTCATTACAACTAAACCCCACAAACAGAAAAATCCCTTATACGGATTTAAAATCAAAAACTAATACATATATTCTCAAAAAGTGGCAGGAATCATGGAACTCCTGTATAGAAAATAAATTATACCAAGTTACACAGACCATCGGAATAAGAGACACCAATACAAGGATGTCGAGAAGAGAAGAGGTGACAATAACTAGACTCAGAATAGGACACACCTATGCCACCCACTTATACTTGCTGAAAAGAGAAGAAGCACCAATCTGCATATCATGCCAAGAACCCTACACAGTGCATCATATACTGGTAAGCTGTATAGACTTTAAACAGATCCGACTGAGACACTACCAGAAAAATAACCTGAAGGAAATCTTCAACAAGGTTGACCCGAATAAAAATGTTTAATTTCTGAAAGCAACAAAGCTATATAACAAAATATAGTCGAAATGTTCCTCTGAAACGTTTGTAACATTCAACTCTCATACTACAACTAATGTGTCGGCATTATATGACCCATAAGAGGTTGATATGCCGTAAATCAAACCAATCACTCAACCTCAGTCTTTTTGAGCCCCTAATAACATATTTAAAAGAAAAAAAACAAACAGACTACAGCTATGAACCAGACGGCTAGAGAATTACATCCTCCTCCTGACAGGGGAACATTCCCTGTCTGAAGCTCTACTTCCTGTTTCAGAAGCACCCTGCATCTAGTGGAAAACACTCAACCGCCCGAGAACGAGAATGGAGCTGTCAAAAGTTGCTATGACCAGATGGATCTACAAAATCGACTCCACCATTTGCGAATGCGAAGAGGGGGGCGGGCATGCGATGCACCACTGCTTTGTCTGCCCTCTACTGCCCAACCGGTGCAGCTTGACAGATCTTGCAGAGTACAAAAATAATGCAAAGGACTGCGTAAAAAGGTGGGAAACTGTCATATTCCACCGGCTGAGCACCCAATATTCCCAAATGGTCAACCATCTGGTACTGACCAGGCTCAGTGTTGCTTAACTTGAGTGTCAACGTGATTATTCCGTCTACATACAAAAAGCTTTACTCCCATCTACAACTTGGTAATCCCGACATCTCACACTTCACAGGACGCAACTTCACCTGCCACATCACGACAGAAATATGACCAGCTGATTCTGTCGAGGAAGTAGACATAACTGTGGCGATTGAAGAACACCTCATACTCTTACAGTGACCATGCCAGTCAGGAAGTTCGCGCCCAGCAATTTTGCCAATGCCTGGTCTACACCAGCAAGCTGTTGGCAATAAATGTGTGCAGTGATGGTTCTTCAATAGCCTAGTCGCTTTTAATGGACGCCTCACTCCAGGTTCCACTAGCCATAAAGCAATGACCTGTGCGATTAAAGACAGGATATTGATGTTGGCACCAGTTACACTTTTTGTGATAAATGTGTTTTTTTTTCAGTTTCTGTAGACCTGCATAACCGTTATGGCATCACTAATTTGCAAGACTGGTGTTTGATAGTGGAAGCTTGTATACTATTTTCAATAAAAAGCCAATAAAAAACTCGCTGTACGTTCTCCAATTTGCTTGAGGTGCCAGTAGACAACTGAACATGACGCATTAAGTGGTTATGTTAGGTAGGTCCAATTTAATTCTCTCCTTAAAATTCAGAGTTGATCGTCTTTCAGTTTGAGGCTTGTCGGTATGTTACAGCCCTCCTTTAACTGTTAACCCCACCGATCATGCGTACAAGCTTTCATTGCAGCCATATGCACTTCATAGTTTTAGTGTGGGTCGGCATTTTCAAATACATAAAAATCATGGCCAGTCAAAATTCATTATATATAAAGGAGTAGATAGTAGAGTGTCGCTATGGCTTGTTATCAACAAGGAAAAAATATCTAAATCGTCCACCTCTTTTCTTCTTTTTTTTTCAATATACGAATATTTGCGTCAAGCCATGATCTTTTAATTCCTTGTGTATCTGCTTCTTCTCGATCTTCATATCTTTCCAACTTGTGCTGGTGCGCCCAGTCAAAATCTTTCTCAAATGCAACTCCTATTTATCTACGTCCCACAAAGTAGAATGTGACACAAGGTCGGAAGGTGGGAATTTGTACTCTAGAGGAAGAGTACGGAGTTTCTTAAAAAATTGCCTGGGCAGGGCGCCTCAGACAGTAAGCAATAAACTTACTCCTCCCCAAAGAGGGGAGGCAAAGCCTGGGAGGGGGTTAACCTCCCATAACTGCACAGGACAGTCGGAACAGATACTACACTTTGATCTTAGCCAAAAGACCAAGGAAGCATCCGAAATTCAAATGCAACTTTTATTTACTCCTCCCCAGGAGTTAGGCACAAGGCCAGTTTTATCTTACTCCCACAAGTAAGATGTGACCCAAGATCGGGTCGAGAAAGTGGGGTTTGAAAAGCCAGCGCTCGAGAGGTGAGCACTCTGGCCATTTAAAAATTGCCTGGGCAGCCCCGTCGGCATTCCCCGGTAGGGGCGCCTCAGACAGTAAGCAATAAACTTACTCCTACCCAAAGTGAGGAGGCAAAGCCTGAGAGGGTGGACCTCCTAGAACTGCACAGGACAGGCGTGCAGTATCCATCGGAACAGATACTACACTTTGATCTTAGCCAAAAGACCAAGGAAGCATCCGAAACTCAAATGCAACTGTTAATTCAGTGACGAAAACTTTTTTCAAATTAACAGACCAAATGACAATATCAGGACGCTGATCCGTTAACGTTATTTCAGTTGGAAATACGAGCCGGCATTCTAAGTCGAATTCAACGTGCCAGTCCTTGCAGCCATCAAACAATGACAATCTCTGCCTATTTCTACACAAAGATTTTGAACTATTTTCTTCTTTAAAAAATGAATCGTTCTACTGGTGATATTGAGAGCTTTATTGGCAGTCTCACAACATATCTTCGAAACCTCCGCAACAATCTGCAATACTTAATTGTGTCTCCATGTGTAGCTTCTCAGGGCATGCTCGCATGCAATGACAATATGTTTGAGGTTGGCAGTTTTCCCACACGCTATGCAAGAAAAAGAGGAAAAAAGGGATAAATAAGTTTAATGAATAACTGTGGAACGCTGATGGTTGTATTTCTGTTTTCTTTGGCTTGATTGTGATGAATAAAAATGTACACTGATCAAGCCTATTCGAAAATATATTAATATTTTGTTTATCAAGGAAAATGGATGTTTTGGGAATGGGCAGAAACAATTGTTTGTATAAAAGTGCTTTTTACTCAAATCCAGAATATTTTAAAGTTATATATATATACAATATTTTTAAATAAATATTTTTAATTATCCGCTACAGACATGCTTATGTAATGGTTAGTATATGATGTGTTGATTCCTGCCTGCCTGTTTAAGTATGAAAATGAATTGCCCATAACGAAAGGAATAAACGGAAAATTCGGTGCGAATGTCAAGAATAACCAACAGAAAAAAGGGATGAAGAAAGAATAATCAACAAATAACTGTTACCAAACGCAATAAAGTTACTTTTCTACCTACCTGCCTATTTTTTTTTTTAATTAGTTTAAAGTGTTCAGATTGAATTTTAATAATTTGTTCAAATCCGATCGCGTTACAGTTACATTTACAAGATGGCGTTAGCGCATGTCTCGAAGTTTCTAAACAAATAACTGTCCCAAACGCCTTAAAATTTACTTTTCTACCTAACTCAAAGGAGAAAAATACAGCAAAAAATCGTCAGACTTCGTAGGCGGTCGGCGAACGAATGTCAGTTTTCAGTCTAACGTAATTTATTTGACCGAACTTTTTAATTGAAATTTAAAATTAAAAAATAAACGCTTAAAATACGTTAAAACACACAAAATTATGCAGGTTGGTAGAAAAGTAATTTTTATGCGTTTGGTTACAGTTATTTGTTGACTATTTGTTTTTTGCGCATCCTTTTTTTTCCATTGGTTATTCTTGACAATCGTCAAACGAGAAACGTCAATTTGTCAAATAAAAGAATTATATATTCCCGAGAAATTTGAAATGGCTACTTTGTTTTTCGCTTTTATTATTAAAGACAGAAAAATGAAAATAAAACTTAATAACAATTAAAAAAAAATATCAATCTTTTTTCTTTTTTTTTTTTTTTGTAAATTAAAAAAAAAACTTAGGGAGCGGGGGGGGGGGTCTTCATTTTGAGATTATTATATCATGGTGAACGAACTACATGCACTGCCCCTAAGGGGGAGTTAATGCCTGGGAGCATGATATAATGACACCAGAATAGAGTACATTACCCCCTACCAACATACACAAAAAGGAGAAGGTAATCCTGGGAGGAATTATCATGACGAAAACATAAACCGTTTTAATGGGTATATAATTAGGTTAGGTGGACAAATCTTTCTCATCTTATTCCTTTAGATGACATTAAAACAATGGCAAGTTTCGTTGTCCACGTGAAACACCGAAATGAAAATTGGTCTGAAAAATATAGTCGCCATCTTTATTAACAAATAGAAATATGTTAACTAAGGAAGAACGATAAGTTTATTTTATAATTTTCTAGTTAAAAACATGTGTATACACTTGAATTATAGTGCTTCCTTAGCTCGCCTCTTTATCGACTTGTTTAGATGGCGACTATATTTTTCCGACCTCATTTTTATTTCGCCGTTTCACACGTACGGTGAAATTTGGCATGCCATAAAACATTAAAAACAAAGTTGTTTTTTTACTAAAACATGGTTTAAGTAAAAAATAATATACAAGTTGTTTTATGCTGAAACCTATCTCATTATAAATAATTTACGTGACTGAAATAGGAAAAGCCAGAATGGCTTTTTTTTTTACTTAGTTATTTATGGGGGGGGGGAGGTTAGACCAGGATATATTAAGAAGTGAAAGAAAATTTTCAATAAAAAAACTTACGATTTAAATAGAAAATTCAATTTTATTGGTTTGCATATGAAATGAAAAAAGTTTAATTTCAGACTATGTATATTTATAATTTTTCAAGAAAAATATGGTGCGCTCTTACAGAGGAGGTGATTCCTGGATGCTGGTCTTATGATAACAGAACCGATACTACACTACCTACCCCATTAAAAGATATTCCGATTAAATGGACGTTTTCTTTTCATTGCATTCATTGTAAATGAATGCATTGTTTTTTAATAGACAATCCACGGCCTTCTGGCTAAGATTAAAGTGTAGTATCTGTTTTCCACATCGCAGCGACATTTGACGAAGTTTCATGTAAATTATCTCCCTTGAAAGTGAAATTCGTAAAGTTTTTAAAACTCTATCGTTTTTATTTTTAATAAAATCTCTTTAAATAATGTTATTAATAATTAAAATAATACTATAGATAAAACGATTGCAATACAAATTAGAAATGTATATGAGAGAATATTAATTCATTAGAAACTTGAAAATAAATATGCAAATGAGCAATATCGAGATTTGTTTGAGAGATATGGAGATTCTTATATATATATATGGTATTTGAAAATATCCTTGACCTTTTAGCTAAGATCCAAAGTGTAGTATCTGTTCCAATGGATACTGCACGCCTGTCCTGTGCAGTTCTAGGATGGCCACCCTCCCAGGCTTTGCCTCCCCTCTTTGGGGAGGAGTAAGTTTATTGCTTACTGTCTGAGGCGCCCCTACCGGGGAATGCCGACGGGGCTGCCCAGGCAATTTTTAAATGGCCAGAGTGCTCACCTCTCGAGCGCTGGCTTTTAACCCCACTTTCTCGACCCAATCTGTGGTCACATCTTACTTGTGGGAGTAGGATAAAACTGGCCTTGTGCCTAACTCCTGAGGTGGAGTAAATACCTTGTATCGTTGACCTTTTAGCTAAGATCCAAAGTGTAGTATCTGTTCCAATGGATACTGCACGCCTGTCCTGTGCAGTTCTAGGAGGTCCACACTCCCAGGCTTTGCCTCCCCTCTTTGGGGAGGAGTAAGTTTATTGCTTACTGTCTGAGGCGCCCCTACCGGGGAATGCCGACGGGGCTACCCAGGCAATTTTTAAATGGCCAGAGTGCTCACCTCTCGAGCGCTGGCTTTTCAAACCCCACTTTCTCGACCCGATCTTGGGTCACATCTTACTTGTGGGAGTAAGATAAAACTGGCCTTGTGCCTAACTCCTGGGGAGGAGTAAATAAAACCTTGTATCGTTAGAATGAAATAAGCATAGTCAGTTAATATAGTTAGGAGGAGATGGAGGGAAAAAACGTTCGCATTTATTCGTTTCGATGTAGTTGTAGTTCTTGTCTGTTTCTTTGTTGTTCACAAATTTGTGCTAGGGTTTGGGAAATATTCCCACATGGCCATATACATTCTGAAACTACATTACATAGTGTATTTGGATAAGTATATTTCATTTTGATCAGAGGCGGTACAATATTATTGTGGTGCCTGCGTTGACGTCATCACCCATAAAAAAAAGAATTACCACGTTTTACTTTACTTTATTTAATAAATAACTTGTAAAATATAGAAATAAGAAAAGAACTGGTAATATAGTTTGAAACAGGAGTACACAGTGGTCTTCACTCATTCTCAGGAAGCGCCGGGTGTGCCTCGAAGAGGTTAAACACTATAAATTTACCGAAATGTATTTCAATTAATGTCACCATTTTCCACCCAACTAATGCTGATTACATGTTTGGGTCCCACCCTAAACGTTAATATAAAATGTAAAAATATAAGAATTCTTTTTGTACTCATATTCACCCCAAACAAGGCACATTACTACTGAGACGTAAGGGGCTACTCTGAATTAGGGGCCAGATTTATAGGGGCATCCTAAGTGGCGAGTTGTGCAGCGATATGTTTGTTCAGAATTCATTAAAATTTCTGCCTGTTGGTAATGTCGAGGAAATGGGGAGCAGGGAAGGAATTCCAAAGGAAATCAGTTCGAGGAAAGAAGTTATTAGAGTAGAAAGTTTTCCGGCATCTGGGTACCTCCATATTAAATGGGTTGGATTTTACTGATTGTCGGGTTTTTCGGGGGAATTTACGTTGAGGGGGGGAGCGCACGTGCGGCAATTTCGCCGGCGCATATTCCATTGAAGTAATTGTGGTACAAGCACAGGGATGTAACATTGCGGCGATGGGACAGGGGCTGGAGCTTGGTAGACAGTGTGGTTCCTATTAGATATGGGGCTCTATTTTTTACCCTGTCTAAGAGGGAGAGAGTAGTGGTTGGATCACTAGCCCAGATGTGACAACAATACTCCATGTATGGCCGAACGGTGGCTTTGTAGAGATATAGGATACTGGCAGGTATGAGAAGTTTTCTAGCCCCAAATATGGTGTTACGGGCTAGTGGTAAGAAAACACAGGGTTCTTTATTCAATCCCGGGCAACGTCGGGTCTTCTTGCGAGTAAAATATAAATTATAATTTATTGAAATGAAAAGCTATTCCATATATTACACTAATGTACACCCTCCGTAAAAACTGACGGAAAAATGTATTCTTCACCAGTGTTCGCACTCGCTATTTATCTAGATATGTTACTAAAATATCCATATAAAAACATAGAATTACGTCAGCAATTTAATTTTTATATAAAAAATTATTATTATCATTTCTGATTACTTATAGAAAAAAAATTCTCACAGTTGATATTTTATTATAGAGTGAAAAATGTATTTCCGAATTAATTTCAGGCAGCTGTAAGTCTGAGGTTGTTGTAAGTCTGAGGTCGTTGTAAGTCTGAGGTCGTTGTAAGTCTGAGGTCGTTGTAAGTCTGAGGTTGTTGTAAGTCTGAGGTCGTTGTAAGTCTGAGGTCGTTGTAAGTCTGAGGTTGTTGTAAGTCTGAGGTCGTTGTAAGTCTGAGGTCGTTGTAAGTCTGAGGTCGTTGTAAGTCTGAGGTCGTTGTAAGTCTGAGGTCGCTGTAAGTCTGAGGTTGTTGTAAATCTGAGGTCGTTGTCTGACTATTTACTTTCTCGCTTCCCGTAAATACTTTAAATGGTTTCGTCCGGGGGCTAGAAAAACGCACGTGTTTTAGTCGCTTGCTTTTGCATGACGGAATGGAAGTATATTTATTTATATACAAATAAATACACATTGGTCTTTATTATAGAGTGAGGGATTATTAAAAATGCTATTCTGCGACATAGCGGTTTAGTAAATAATTATGATAATCAAAATGATGCCTAGTTGATATTCCAGAAGAGATAAGTTTAGGCGGGGAGGGGGGGGGGGTAGGGTCAAGCTAGATTTAAATTGGTAGTATATAAATAGCTAGATAAAACTCTAATGCCGAAGATCGCGTGATTTACCATAGTGCTCTACCGGCAAGTTTGTTCGGTTAAGCAAATGTCTCCGACGTTTGTCGAAGAATGTTCCTTCCAAAGACGCACGCCAATTGTAAGAAAGATTAGAAATGCCGTTTTTGCAAAAGCTGCCGCTGTCTGGTGCACGGCTTTGTCTGAGCAGGAAATCTCGGCTGAGTTTACAAGAGATTTCGATGTCGCATGGCATTTAAGACGGTGTAAATGCGAAGATTACCGACTGCACGACTCGAAGATGACTAAATCGTCTACCCAGTTTTAACAGACGCAAATTGGACTCAAATAACGCTCTTATCTAGCTTCGTCTTACCAACGACTGTAGCTATCTAATATCCTCATGTACTACTTAGAACCTATAAGAATAAGATGGTAGATTTGTCGGTTCCCACCTTAAATGGCGAACAACTCTGAGATCTATTAACCGTCTGCTAGTTTCCGATCTCACAAATGAGTAAGTAAACCCAAATAAATTGTTTTGGACTAATTTCAAATTTACCTTAAATTATTTGAAAGGAAATACAGTTGGGAAATTTCCTTTAACTCTACCACAAACCATTAGTCCGAGTTGCAAAGCTCTTCCACTAACCCTAAATCCAAGTGAAAAGCCCCCTAAATATAAACCCTTGTAAAACAATATGTAATCGCCCCCAGAAGACCTCTAACCCAACCCAATAAAAACGCACATGGAAAATTATTTTTAACTGTTCTACAAGGTTAGAATAGTCCGGAAATGGAGGATAATTTCATATTAAATTTATATTTGAAACGGATCCCCCCCTCTAAATTCTAGAATAATTGTTTGTTTTTGTCTTTATGCCGTTTTTTCAGGGTGATGTTCACATGAATATATATATATATAATATATATATATATATATATATATATATATATATATATATATATATATATATGGTTAATACAACAAAAGATATAAGAGGCAACTAATATCTTTAATTAGTGAACATCCGGATGAAAATAAAGCTCAATATACTGGATAGAGCATTAATAGCAATAGATAAAGTGAAAGAATAAAATAAGGTGCGAATCAAATTTTATTACAATTCAATGTTTAGGCAAAGTTCTTTACAGTCCTTAACTCATGAATTTTCAAAGAAAATCTTCTCCTCAGAGGACCATTACCGCAATGACATTACTGCCGGTAATAAAAATTAAACTTTGAAAAAAATATATATAAAAAAATACATAAAGGTATATAAAACATCAAATATATCGGCCCAAAACATACTATTTAGTAAAACTATACATTTCATCCAAGTCAACAAGTAATCAACCTCTTTGATATCTTGCCTGGAGCTATTTTAGACTTGTTGACTTGGAAGAAATGTATAGTTTTACAAAAAAGTATGTTTGGGGCCGATATATTTGATGTTTTATATACCTTTATGTATTTTTCTATATATATATTTTCATATATTTTTTCAAAGTTTAATTTTTATTACCGGCAGTAATGTCATTGCGGTAATGGTCCTCTGAGGAGAAGATTTTCTTTGAAAACTCATGAGTTAAGGACTGTAAAGAACTTTGCCTAAACATTGAATTGTAATAAAATTTGATTCGCACCTTATTTTATTCTTTCACTTTATCTATTGCTATATATATATATATATATATATATATATATATCATTTAATTTGTTTATTTTGTTTGCAATGCTTTTGGACGAATTCAATTATTTATATGAAAAGAGCATTTTTACCTTAATGTCGCATATTTTTGCTAGTTGTTTTAAGTTACATATTACATACATTACATTTTAAACCAAGTAAAAGGTAACAGTAGGGAAAGTGTTTAGAAAAGAAAATCTTTAAATTCTCTTCGATAAATAGAAGAAAGTTGTTAACTGGAAGTTATTTTATTGTTTCAGAAGACGGCGTAACAAAATTTATATTTAGAGGACCTATAGATGACCCCCCCCCCCTCCAGTCTAAAATCTTGAATTTAATTGCACAAAAATAAATTAAAATAAATAATTAGATATTAAATCTGATCAACTATAATTTTTAATTTGATTTTCGCTAAAAAATAATATCCATGATGGAACCATTTATCTTTCTGGAATTCAAGTCATGTAAGTTCGCACTTAAGGATAATTCTGCGAGCCTATTGTTTACATTAGTTAGCATTTTAAACTAAACGCATTTTCGTATTAAACTTTCATATGAATTTTACATTTTTCTAATTCATTATATTTTAAATTAAACAATTTGTGCTTTAAAACAGACTTTCTAATAAGATTTTAAAATGAAACAAATCCAAAACTTTTTAATAAAAATCAAAGTAAATATGTCATTTTTGAGCGACTCGTACGATAAATCTCAGAGAATGTGTTGTTTACATGTTATTAATCAAATAACGCGCCCGTCTTGTCTCCATTACTCCCTCTTGCTTTCTCTCATTCTATCTCTGTCTTTCTCTCTCTCCCTCTGTAATCTGATGTCATGTTAACACCTGTGGATTTCTTGAAATAGAACTTTCTGTGCGTTCCAAATAGAGCGTTATACTTATAAATCAGAGGGCGGTTAACTAAATATTGGAGTGGACGCCGGCTGTTCCACAATATTCCATTAAAATCTAATTTAATTACGTAACTCAATTATATAGATTAAAAAAAAAGCAATGTCTTTGATTAATTCTATTTATAATTTGTATTAAGATTATTATCGAGAAAAATATTTTAAATACATCTGGAAATCTGAAAAAAAACCAATCATGTTTATATTTGAGAATATTAATTTATTAAAAGCTTTAAAATAAATTAATTATGTAAATTTGAAAGACACGTGATGTTTGGGGAAGTTTTGGAATGGGTATATATATAGGAGCTGATAAATAGATATAAAAAGAGAGCGATCAAAACTAATATAGTTTCGGCTTCAGACATAAAGACAGATAAATAATCTTCATTATTAATAAATATATATATGTGTGTGGGTGTGTGTGTGCATTGTAGACGTGTATATATCTTCTCTTCTCTGATAAATAAAGAGGGTATGTGTGTGTGTGTATATATATATTGTTACACCGGCCGTTCTTACACAGGAGAAACTACACCGGTTGTCACTATAAATAGTGCGAGTCACCAGAGGCACGGAAGACAAAGCACAGTCTTGTAACTGTCTAGCCAAGAGCTAGTCAGTTTCTTACTTTGTTAATACACTTGTTAAACCAACCCTCGACTTGACTTCCTTTATTTATTATTTACTGTGGAAAAACATCACAACATATATATATATATATATATATATATATATATATATATATATATATATATATATATATAATGAGAGAGAGAGAGAGAAGGGCGGCAAACTGTTATCGATACATGTCTAATTAATGATAACGAAAATTGCCCCTTTCATTATAATTATTATAACAAAAACACCTTAAACAGCAACAACCTAGCAAATAATAACTAACCCATGAAGACGATCGCGACGAACGAAAGCGCTTGAGATGTTAGAAAAAAGAACTCTCGATTGCATACTTCATAAATTACCAAGAAACTTGCTCGCCGAGTCGGGATAATGATTTAAAAAATAAGAGAAAATCCCGTCGCCTTTAATCACACACACACACACACGCACACACTTATAGAGACAGATAGACAGAGACGTGTTTCGCCATCTCTACGACCCATCAGTATGGTTAGACCTAGCAAGATTCGAACCCGGAATCCTGGTGTCTGGCTCTCTGCTACCGACCCACAAACCTACTAGTTACTAGTAGAAGTTGGAGATATTATATCATATTATAAATGATTCCATTTATTTCTATTGAAATTTTGACAGGTGAGAGAGGAAGCAGAAAGACAGGAAGAATGGTGAAAGATTGAGTATACAAAATGCGAAGAAATATGGAAACGGAAAATATCATTACGACTGAAAAGGGAAAGGGGGTGTGTAGTCGAGTGACTGAGGGAATATATATATATATATATATATATATATATATATATATATATAGCGTTTGTGTGTGTAGAAAGTGAGAGAAAGGAAGTGAGCGAACGAAATAAATGAAGAAAAGAGGCAAGAATTATAGAGATAGATTGAGAGGGGGACTAAAGGAATGACGAAAGAAAAGGTAATGTGTGATAGGAAAAAAGAAAAGGTTAGACCGATTGAATGAGTGAAAGAACGTGTCTGTGTGTGAGAGAGAGAGAGAGTGATGTAAGAGAAATTGAGCGAGAGAAAATCACAAAATACTAAAGATGTAATGGAAGAGAGAATAATCAAAATGCAAGGAAGAATTTGAGAGTGTTCAGAAACAGAGAGAGAGGGATAGCGAGACAGACAGAGAGAAACGGATTCTATGTGCGATTGGCGAGAGTGAGTGAACGAGATAGAGAGAGAGAGGGGGGAGAAGGAAAGTGAGTACCAGAGGAAGGCGAGGGTGGAGTAGCGGGAAGGAAGGGGGGGGGGTCGATGTTAGAAGCCGAACCGAGACAAGGAGCAAAAGGCGATGGAGTTTTCGGGGCGGGCCTGGGTTGCGCGCTGTGTGGGAGAGACGAAATTTCCACGAGGTCGTCGTGTCTTTGCAACTCTAAGTACATCTGCCCTCGTACGTTTCTCGGCTGAAGATTGTGACGCAAACCGTTTCCACAGACAAGAGTCAAAGTCGATAGTTTCGGATTACGATTGTCGCCTGCTACCCACACCCACACTACCTACCCCTACCCTCTTTCCCCCTCTCTTCCCCCTCTCCCCCTCTCTCTATATATCTGTATCCCTCTCTCTGTATCTTTCGCTCGCTTTCTCGCTCTCGTTTCTCAAAACATACAAAATACACAAAGACATAAAGACATAAAAAAAAAGAAAAAAGAAATCAAGTCTGGCCAAACTAAGTTCTACCTGTGGTTTTATTTTTTATTTATTTTTTTATTATTTTTATTCTTTATTGAAATTTTTTTTTTTTTTTTTACGATAAATCATACTTTTATTGTGCCAATACACCAAAATGCGGGTATTAAAAATACCCGCATTTTGGTGTACAGACCGTCAATTTGTTAAGAATATCTTACTTCCAAATTGCTTTCACCTTGTCCATTACAACTCAGCCCAGACCATAAAGGCGGGTAATTTTTCAAAATGGATGACTTAGAATCACAATAACAACATAAGGAGATTAGACACATGGCCATGTGAAGTTTAACAAATTAATGCACTAGGAGAAGTACGCTATGTCCCATAAAAATGCCTTAGCAACTCCGTTGCCATTCCCCCGTAGGGGCGCCTCAGACAATTAGCAATAAACCAACCCCCTTTAAAAGAAAGAAGATAACGTCTGGAAGGGTGGACCTCCTAGGACTAAAAAGAACAATACTTAAGTCCGACAGAAGAAAGTCCACGTTTGGACTGATTGTCGAGGACGTATACTTGACAGGTATTAACAACACCAACTACAGCTGTCCCAGACATAAAAGAGTAGAATATTTATTTACCTCCTCACCAGGAGGTTAGGCACAAGGCCAATTTTATCTTACTCCCACAAGGTAAGATGTGACCCAAGGTCGGGTCGGGAAAGTGGGACTTGGAAAGCCAGCACCCGAGAAAGTGAGCACTCTGGCAATTAAAAATTGCCTGGGTAGCCCCGTCGGCATTCCCCGGTAGGGGCGCCTCAGACAGTAAACAATAAACTTACTCCTCCCCAAAGAGGGGAGGCAAAGCCTAGAACTGCACAGAACAAACCCACAGACTGGCGTAAATCAAGCCCCGAAGGCCAAGACAATACCGATCTATGAAGTGCAGTATCCATCGGAACAGATACTACACTTTGATCTTAGCCAAAAGGCGTTATTTAACCCCTACCCACAATAGGAATATGTGACACAAGGTCGGAAAGTGGGATTTGAAAAGCCAGCGCTCGAGAAGGTGAGCACTCTGGCCATTAAAAATTGCCTGGGCAGCCTCGTCGGCATCCCCCGGTAGGGGCGCCTGAGGCAGTAAGCAATTAACTTACTCCTCCTCAAAGAGGGGAGGTAAAGCCTGGGAGGGTGGACCTCCTAGAACTGCACAGGACAGATCAGACCCATAGACCGGCGGAAATCAAGCCCCGAAGGCCAAGACAATACCGATCTATGAAGTCAGGATCCATCGGAACAGATACTACACTTTGATCTTGGCCAAAAGGCCAAGAATAAAAATAGCCGAAAACACTGGTATGGTAGCCGGTAATCATTTCTATTGCCGACATAAATTATTTAAAAAAAAAAATAACATTTGAGAACTTACCTACTAATTTGTGACCTATTTCTGTTATAATAAATGTAATATTTAATAGAAGTTATAAGCCTTCAATTCTGTGCAAAGCGGCCATTTTGTTTCCGTTACGAACTGACGAAACAAAGATGGCGGCTTTGCCCTGAATCGGTGCGACTACGCAATCTTTAAACGCTTATAACTTCTATCCAATATCGAATATGTTTTTATTTAACGCAAATAGGTCACAAATGAGTATGTAAATAAATAAAAAATATTGTTTTTTACTAATTTCCCGACCTTATTTCCTTTTAAATAATTTATGTCGATAATAGTAATGATTATCCGGGCACCCCAGGTGATTGGTAATCAATCTCAACTCTAGAAAGTGGAGGTAAAGCATGGGAGGATGCACCTCCTACGACTAAACTGAACCAAACCTCGGAACAGGCTGGCAGAAGCCGTGGTTAGCATACAGACGACCAAACAGTTTAAGGCGGCGCTAGATGCATCATGGCGGCTGATTTTTGGTGGAGAACTACCCCTCATTTGAGGAGCGGAGTACACGTGGGGATGCGATTCTGGCATGAAAGATCATCAACCAGAATTTAAATCTATCATTTGAGAAGTTTTTCACCCCAGCGCCAAGTCATGGGCGCCACGGTATCCAGCAAAAGATGTACCATAGTCGCTTTCGTCTCATTAGAAGAAAGGCAGCGTTCTCTGTCCGTGTTTCTGTTCCGTGGAGTAGCCTACCAGAGATAGTAATGACGATGTCTCTCATATCTAGGTTTAAAGTCGCCTTATACAAACATTCAGCGGGTATATAGAAGTACATACCTTCTAACTGTATTTTTACATGGCTCGTTGCACTTTTCCATTTTGTGCCGATAAATTTGATTTGATTTGAAACCTTATTCCGACGAAAGAAAGGTCTTATTTAGCTTCCTCCCACAAGGTAAGATGTGACACAAGGTCGAGAAAAGTGGGATTTGAAAAACCAGCGCCCGACAATTTGAGCACTCTGGCCATTAAAAATTGCCTGGACAGCCCCGTCGACATTCCCCGGTAGGGGCGCCTCAGGCGATTAGCAATAAACTAACCCCTTCTCAAAGGGTGAGAAGGCAAAGGCTGGGAGCGTGCACCTCCTAGAACTGTACAGGACAGACCAATAGACCGGCGTAAATCAAGCCCCGAAGGCCAAGACAATACCGGTCTATGGGGTGTAGTATCCATCGGAACAGACACCAATCCCTAGTTAAAGAAAGGTCTTATTTACTCCTCCCCAGGAGTTAGGCACAAGGCCAGTTTTATCTTACTCCCACAAGTAAGATGTGACCCAAGATCGGGTCGAGAAAGTGGGGTTTGAAAAGCCAGCGCTCGAGAGGTGAGCACTCTGGCCATTTAAAAATTGCCTGAGCAGCCCCGTCGGCATTCCCCGGTAGGGGTGCCTCAGACAGTAAGCAATAAACTTACTCCTCCCCAAAGAGGGGAGGCAAAGCCTGGGAGGGTGAACCGTGCAGTATCCATCGGAACAGATACTACACTTTGATCTTAGCCAAAAGGCCTGAAAGGTCTTATTTACTTCTCCCCAGGAGTTAGGCACAAGGCCAGTTTTATCTTACTCCCACAAGTAAGATGTGACCCAAGATCGGGTCGAGAAAGTGGGGTTTGAAAAGCCAGCGCTCGAGAGGTGAGCACTCTGGCCATTTAAAAATTGCCTGGGCAGCCCCGTCGGCATTCCCCGGTAGGGGCGCCTCAGACAGTAAGCAATAAACTTACTCCTCCCCAAAGAGGGGAGGCAAAGCCTGGGAGGGTGAACCGTGCAGTATCCATCGGAACAGATACTACACTTTGATCTTAGCCAAAAGGCCTGAAAGGTCTTATTTACTTCTCCCCAGGAGTTAGGCACAAGGCCAGTTTTATCTTACTCCCACAAGTAAGATGTGACCCAAGATCGGGTCGAGAAAGTGGGGTTTGAAAAGCCAGCGCTCGAGAGGTGAGCACTCTGGCCATTTAAAAATTGCCTGGGCAGCCCCGTCGGCATTCCCCGGTAGGGGCGCCTCAGACAGTAAGCAATAAACTTACTCCTCCCCAAAGAGGGGAGGCAAAGCCTGGGAGGGTGGACCTCCTAGAACTGCACAGGACAGGCGTGCAGTATCCATCGGAACAGATACTACACTTTGATGTTAGCCAAATGAGCCAGTCCCTATTTACCAGAATGATTGTGTGAACATATACTTGGCTGGTATGAAAGCAGCCATCAGACCAGGCATTATGAATGCCATGGTGGGGGGGGGGGTCTGTTGAAAAACTACTGGTCACTATCCGCTGTTGACTGCATGTCAGATACGGTGGAATAAATAATGGTTTACACTTTTATTTATTTATTTATTTATTTATTTTTACTCTTATTAACTTCAAACAATACATATTGCCACTGAGATTAATCACATTGGATTTAATTTCGTAACTCTTGCTTTCTTTATTTTGTCCTTTAGTCCTTAGATTCAATGAACGATGTTTCTGACAAAAGGGGAAGAATTGCTGTTTTATGGGTCGGAATCTATCCATCTAACACTTATTGTTGTCTGTTTTTTTTGTTTGTTTGTTTGTTTTGTTTTTTTACCTCAGAGTAGTGTTTTTTTAGCTCCTTATATCAATTGGCTTCATTCCTTTGCCTGGAGCGATTTTCATAAAAAACAAAAAACAAAAACCAAAAACCTCCACATACAATCTGAATATTTGTCCCAGGCCGCTTTGAACATGGGTATGGTACTCATCGTCGTGACCTCCGCTGGCAGGTTGTTTCATCGAGAAAAACACGGACATGCTACCTTTCTTCTATTGAGCAAATTCCCTCGGAGACCACGATTTGGCGCTGGGGTGAAAAAGATAGATTTACAATCCTGTTGATGATTTTGTATGCCGGAATCAAGTCTCCTCGCACCCTCCATTGCTCAAGTGAGAATATATTTAGTCTTTGGCGCCGAGGCCAGATTTATAGGGATTATCTTAAGTGGAGAGTTGCGCAGCAAGATGTTTGTTCACATTACATTTAAATTTCTGCATGTTGATACAGTCGGGGAAACAGAGAGCAGAAAAGGAATTCCAAAAGCAAGCTGCCCGAGGAAAGAACCTATTAGAGTAGAAAGTTTTCACGGCATCTGGAGACCTCTAGAGTGAAGGGGTGTGATTTTGCTGCTGGTCAGAGGTATTTGCGTTATATATATAATTATAACCTTATCTATTATTTATAATTAATGGCTGGTATATTGTATTAAATTCTATGCTAGGTCAGCTTAGTAAGTCATTGTTGCGTAACATATGCGCTGCTTCTTTGAGTCGTCTTACTCTCCACCGTTCTTCTCTATCTATAATTTTTACTTCGTCCGATAAGGGTAGATAGTTTCCCCTTTCCCTCCATATGTGGCCACCCATACCCAATTTCTTGATATCTCCACGTATTACGACTTTCCGGTGTTCTAGCCTAACTTTTAGTGGGCGACATGTCTTACCTTTGTATATCTTCACACAATTACATGGGATCGCATACACACACTTCTTAGTCATAAATTTTTCCGTAAGAGGTTTGACTTTCACAAGATGCTTTCGGAGAGTTGAATCGCTCATGAATACTATCCTAATGTCATACGGATTACATATTCTTTCGATATTTTCAGACAAGCCCTTCATATACGGTAGTAGACCAACTGTGGTGAGTTTTCGGGTGGTGTCTATTGGTGTTTGGTCTAGATTTCTTGGAGCTGATGTCACGCTATCTAGATAGTTGTTTCGGTGGAGGGTTTCTCTCAAGCTGTCGATCTCTTCTTGATATGTATTGCTGTTACTACATATTGTCTTTGCACGATGTTGTAGGCAGCAGACGATTCCTTTCTTTACATTATATGGATGGTAGGAGTTGAAATTTAAATACTGTCCAGTGAAAGTTGGCTTTCGATATACGGATGATCTAAACCCCTGATCAGTGTGTGTTATCAGCACATCTCGGAAGGGTAATATGTTATGTTCATTTTCCATTATAGACTGTATAGAGAGGCCCGTGGCGCAGTTGATATACTACTGAGTAAAAATTAATTCTAAGTGATAGTCATCTGAAGGTAAAAGGTTCAATCCTCGGGCGATACGAAGAATTGCGAATTACTGAAGACTTCTCCCAGTGATTCTTTACGGAACAAGTGCATGCTAACCCCGTGGATAAAATAAAGGGTTTCGTTCGAAATTCCGTCCAGATTCCGAAATTCGACAGAAATATTCCCGAGGTCGAAAAGATACACCGAAGGTTATAGCGGCTGGATAATAACACAAATTATCAACCCTCATCTAAAAAATTCAGAAACAAACATAGGAAGTGGAAAAATACAAAGAAAACAGCTACGTTTCTATCGCCAGTAATGACAAAAACTACATGACATTATGGAGATAAAAAATCGTACATATTTCGGCAAGGTGGTCTGGTGGTAAAACAGTAAAATGTTAGGTTCGATCCTTACCTAGGTGACGGATGATAGTCTGAAACAAGTGTCCATGGATTCCTTTTATGAACGTAAATATTTCTCTCTCTCTCCCCCCACCCTCTCTCTCTCATATATATATATATATATATTAGTATTTCATGTATATATTAGTATTTCATGTATCCACATTAAATTTTATAAGGAGATATAATTTTTTTTATGTATCAATTTTCAGTATTTACTTCAACAGCGCTCGATACGTAAGTAGAGCTAGGTAGTAAGCTATGAAAATATATTTATGGCAATTAAGCTACACAGAGGCTCCCGCGTTTCATCCGGGAGGGATCTTCAGGCTAAAATGCTTTTTTAGCCTGAAGATCGCCCCCCCACCCCGGGGATGAAACGCGGGAGCATCTGTGTAGCTTAATTGCCATAAATATATTTTCATAGCTTATTATATGCATATATATTATTGAATGTTAACTTCAACAGTGCTCAATACGTGAGTAGAGCTTAGTAGTAGTATACAAAAAACTGTTTCATACTACTACTAATATATGTATGTGTGTCTGTTTGTGTCAGTATACGTATATACAATTTAAATTAAAAAAATGTATCGTATATACGTATTTAGCCATTAACTCTCTCTCTCTCTCTCTCTCTCTCTCTCTCTCGCTCTCTCTCTCTCTCTCTCTAGATACTGCTAATTGATTTGAGTTAATAGTGAATAGTGACTCTGGTCCAGGTTTCGAATCATTCGACCGGTGGTACAGTTATATTTATCCACACTGATGAGTGTTAGCGAACATGAAACATATATGTCAGTATTTATCTATAAAAACTATATTTATTTATAAAAAATACATATATAAGGTTGCTTGATTAAAATGTATCCGTTAGTCTCGCCACTTTTTGGTTTCATTATCATATTAGTTCGTATATCTAGTCGAAATTTATACGTAACATTCTGATTTTTTACATGCTGGCGCAATACGGTCTTCCTTTTTGTAAAATTCTACTATGTTATTTTTGGTTAGATATAGCTGAAAGCTAAGTAAATATAATCAGTTTTCTCGGTTGCGCATACAGACGAGGTTATCTGTACTGTTGCAGTGGAAGTGAGCAGACAAAAACAGAAAGAACCGACAGGCCGAAGATATTTGGTCCGTGTTTATCTTGTTGGTAAAAATATACAAATAAGAAACAACAAATGGATATATATATATATATATATATATATATATATATATATATATATATATGTAGGGAGAGAGAGAGAGAGAGAGGAGGAAGGAATTGTAGAGAGAGAGAGAGTGAGGGAGAGAGAGAGAGAGAGAGAGAGAGGTGGAAGGAACTGTAGAGAGTGAGGGAGAGAGAGAGAGAGACTGGGGAGAAAGGTGGAAGGAATTGTAGAGAGTGAGGGAGAGAGAGAGAGAGAGAGGAGGAAGGAATTGTAGAGAGAGAGTGTGAGAGAGAGAGAGAGGTGGAAGGAACTGTAGAGAGTGAGGGAGAGAGAGAGAGAGGTGGAAGGAACTGTAGAGAGTGAGGGAGAGAGAGAGAGAGGTGGAAGGAATTGTAGAGAGTGAAGGAGAGAGAGAGAGAGACTGGGGAGAAAGGTGGAAGGAATTGTAGAGAGAGAGAGAGAGACTGGGGAGAAAGGTGGAAGGAATTGTAGAGAGAGAGAGAGACTGGGGAGAAAGGTGGAAGGAATTGTAGAGAGAGAGAGAGACTGGGGAGAAAGGTGGAAGGAATTGTAGAGAGAGAGAGAGACTGGGGAGAAAGGTGGAAGGAATTGTAGAGAGTGAGGGAGAGAGGGAGAGAGAGAGAGAGACTGGGGAGAAAGGTGGAAGGAATTGTAGAGAGTGAGGGAGAGAGAGAGAGAGACTGGGGAGAAAGGTGGAAGGAATTGTACAGAGTGAGGGAGATAGAGAGAGAGAGACTGGGGAGAAAGGTGGAAGGAATTGTAGAGAGTGAGGGAGATAGAGAGAGAGAGAGAGAGAGAGAGACTGGGGAGAAAGGTGGAAGGAATTGTAGAGAGTGAGGGAGATAGAGAGTGAGGGGAGAAAGATAGAGGTGCAGAGGTGATGAGAGAGAGAAAGGGATGGAGATAGATGGGGAGGATAAAGGGGAAGAGAGAGAGAAAATGTGAGAGCGACGGGTATAGAGAGAGGGAAAACGAGAGGAAGAGAGATGGAGGGTGAGAGACGTGCGAGAAAGGATGGGGGTAGTCAACGAAGTGAAAACAGGAAAGATTTACGAACGAAGGGAATTTGTCGAGCGAGACAGACAATAAATCTATTAGCGAACGAGACAACAAAGACAGATCAATATTTGAAAGGGTCGAAGAGTGAACTCATATATATATATATATATATATATATATGAGAGAGAGAGAAGGTTATCTAGCCTTCGGTATAGGACCAACATGTATTGTATTTTTTGTCCTTGGTCAAATGAGAAATACTTCTTAACGAGGGCAATTTTTACTTTTTAGCCAGAGTAGTCCTTTTTGGGGAGCTGAATTTTCTTCGAAATATAAAGCGACCTGGTATTTAACTTTGATCTCGAGGAGAAGCAAATCAATATAGATTAATATTACGTTAGTCACTGGAGTCTTGGTTTCGAATCTCGTTATGTCTAGCCAGGCTTATGTGTCGTAAACGACGAAACGCGTGTCCGTGGATAACTATATATATATATAGAGAGAGAGAGAGTGTCAGGTTGTATATGAAAAGAAATCAAATAAAGTGCTCGATCATATAAGAGAGCTAATATAATTTATTTAGATACTGTATATTACATATTTCAGCAATGTACCGCGGTTTCATCCAAAAGGGCAGATTCATCAATAAACACCCCACCCTTTCACCACAGATAATCACATCATCCATACTAAAACTAACCCCATCCACAGCGGATTATACATTTACCAGCAGAAACCCCATCTCCACGTGACCCTCCTATCACGGGATTACAGATACACCACAAAGTTTTCTTAACCCCTAACCCCCCCACCACCCACCCACCCCGCTTCATACAATCCATATAATAGATTCTCAAATCACCCGCCCACCCCTGTATAAATGAAGATGAATGTACAGGCGTACGTATACGTCCAGATGTGTGTACAAGTATTTGTGCGAGTGCGCGTGTGTATGTATAGGAGCAGATTATTAATAAATAGAAAATATAAAATAATATTAATAAAATAAATAAAAGATTAGATTTAAAACACAAAAAATATTAAATTAATAACCCCCCGTACATGTGAGCGAAGATGTGTGTACATGCACGCATGTGCAGGTGTTGTGTATAGGCATGCTTGTGGTTCCATGCTCGTGTGTGTATATAAGTTAATTTGCCGGTGCGCATGGACATAGATATGAGTGAAATAACAAGATAAGGAATTTAATGAATTGCACTAAATATAAATATAAATACAAATATAATATTAATATTATTAACACCCCATTAATAAAGAGACTAAACTTATACCCCTCAAACGGAAATAACAGATAGTATCCATCATTCCGTTTATAACCATTTTTGTTCTTTTTTCGTTTTTTTGTTTTTGTTTCAACACTACTGGTTATAAACGGGACATATCAACAAAACACCGCTTCCCATTAAGATCTAGAAAATACGAAAACACCAATTCAATAAACAAACACGTTAAGTCCATAAAAACATTATTGCATCATGCTTACCAACACTATATAGAACAATTAACCCGATACATAATTTTATTCCCAAAAACGACAACAAAAGGACACCCTAATTCCACAAACAAAACGGCAAACTATATAGCCGCTCCTTTCGTATTTTTTCAGACCAGATATAACAATAACATTACAAAAAGAACAGAAAATACGAAAACACCAATTACATAAACAAAAATAAACAAACACGTTAAGTCGATAAAAACATATTTGAATCATCTCTTTCAGCGCTATATCGAACAATTAATCTGATACATAACTTTATTCCCAAAAACGACAACAAAAAAGCACACTAGTTTCACAGGCTCAAACGGTAAACTATATAGCCACCCCCTTTCGGATTTTTTCAGGTATAATAATAACATTACAAAAGAACAGATGAATAAATAAATTTTAAAAAAATTTGCTAACAGATAAATAAATAATAAATAAAACTTGCTAGGGATAAAATGAAGGCCTCCCTTGAGCCCTAGTTAATCACTATCCCACACCGGATTTTTTCGGGGACGCCCTCAGATATGCACCGTTTTTTATGTCATTGTTGACGCCATTCCCTGTCGGGCGTGTCTACAATCATTTCAGCTTGCCGATGATTCCACTGGGCACGGAGATTTACTAAAGATGTCTAAATCTGCCCTTTTGGATGAAACCGCGGTACATTGCTGAAATATGTAATATGCAGTATCTAAATAAATTATATATATATATATATATATATATATATATATATATATATATATATATATATATATTTCTCTTTTTGTTTCATTTTACTTCAGCTGAAGTACTCAGAAATCACTTGATCTCTATATAAGATACATAGATATTCGAATATTCCATTAAAGTTCTCATTAGCTGTCAAACGTTGAATTAGTATAAAAGTGAAGAACATTAATTTTCCTCTCCCCAAATTGACCAGTTAACTATGTTACAGTATATCTTTCTTTTCGTCTCTTGGATTCCAGGACAAGAATTTTTCTGGTCTGGTGGAGTATTCAGCTAAGTGCTGTTACTTGAGGTCACATCACTAGGAGAAGATGAACCATTACTTGAACAAGCCAGTGTATAGCCGTACTGAGGGGATCTTATTTGGGCTTCGAATACTATGTTATATTGAATAGTTGGTCATTGGTGTAATATATAGCAAACATCGCACTAAAACAATGCAATATATTACACCACTGCGACCCTGATTAAATATTTATATAGCAAAAAAAATAAGAAATAAAAATAAATAAAAATAAAAAAATTGTTGAGATAATAGCAAGTTCTCATTGCTAATCAAATCATTTTAATACATCTCTCTCAAATATAACCCTATCTAAGGATTTTTTTACACGTATTTCATATCTTACACTTAAAATAACAACATTTTTCTTATAATAACTTACATTAGTTTGACTGTAAAGTAGATTTTTTCTTGACTGTCAGTTTAAGATTGTTATTGCTTTTTAAAACTTAATATGAGACAAATTAGCCGACCTATCTCTGATACATTCAGATTAATGTTTGGGTTCTCGCATTCGGTGTATCCATTTCATGCTCACTCCTATTTGTGTTTATCCTTGCTAGTTCCTCTGTCTTCTTCCCTCTTATCGCCTTTTACCCCGTCCGCCCACCGCCCCCATACTAGATCAGTAGGTGTGAAAGTGAAAAAGAAAAAGAAAATAAATAAAAATATAAAAAGGAGAATAAGAAATAAAGAAGAATGTGTCACCCACTTGTCATATTTCAAGGTCATATGGTCCAATCGGATCATCCTTTCCTCCTCCCATGTGTGTGCCTTCTAAATAAAATTATTTCC
>OY744528.1:35247654-35255154 GCA_963556195.1 Sepiola atlantica
CAATCACGGAATATAATGAAACCATTTTTTTTTTTAAAATCTTAGTGAAAATGTATTATTTTTTTAAAAGAAAATACACCTTTACTAAAGTTATATTTTTATATATTAATAAAAAAAAATGCATGATTTTTTAACTGTTACTTATGTAAATAAAGGATCGTAGATGTTAACAATTAAATTTTTTTTTCAAAATATTTCGTATATATTACGAAAAATGCCACTAAATACCGTGTTAATAAAATCACTATAACTCGAAGAAAAATTAATTTTTTGAATTAGCGATATTATTATTGAATAAAGCATTGTTTAATCAATATTTTCACCAAAAAAATAATATAATTGCAAAAAATATTTCATGTGATTTTAATGATTAGAGTTTTTGGAAAAATAAAAAATGCGACATAATTATATTTCTCTTTCATAGAGGAACGTGGCATCATCAGCACAAGAAATTTTTTTTATAATCTTGAAAATAAACCAAAAATTGACAAATTTGAGATCCAGGAACTTAACGAAAAAAAGAATTTAAAAAATTGAATAATTTCTACTAACGATGAACTTTCATTAGTATGGTAGCCCCGTTCTGTAATAACCAGGTGGGATTAGCAATCACTCACTTTTACAGCGCAAATTTTTGTTTTTTCAACAATTCAACAATTTCGTTCATTTCGCAATTCATCGTCAATTATTTGGAAAGATTTGTATTTGTTTTGTCTTTTTTTTCATTAATAAATATTTAAGTTAAAAACAATTATTTATTAATAAATAAAGAGAATTCAAACATGACATTTTCTTTCAAAATTGAATTCTGTTTATCAATAAATAACTGTTTTAACTTTTTTTTTCAATTGTCAGTGTAGTCATTGACTGTAATTTACTTTTTCACACTTAAAATAAAAAATAAAAACACTTTATTTTTAAAAGAATCAATGTAATTTATCGTTACGACACGTTAAGAATAAATCGAGTAACTAAAGTTTTAAATCATGTAAAACAAATTGATAAAATTGACGCAGTTCGTAACGTAAAAATATTTTTAACATTTAAAAAATAGTGTTATTTCAAATTCTAAAAAATCGAAAAACATTGGTAAACAGACGTCATCAATAATTTCAGAGTATTACTAAATTAAAAACTGAACCTTTTCAGTTAAAAATAATTGCGTACACTCACAAATAATTAAATAAGCATTTCCTTTTTTTATTATAACAAAATAAGGGTACTTAAATTTGTTTATAACCTTAAAAAGAATAAAGAAATTAATGGATAATAATTTTTCAACTTCTATAAACTATTATTACATTTTTATATATAAAGTTAAAAATGATAAATTATGACATTTTTTGTCTTCCATATATTTTGCTTGGCCATGTCAATTGTAAACAACGTCCTTTTCCGATGAAGTTATGGCGGCTTTTATTCATTTATCACATTTGAAGGGCTAATTTTGCTAATTTTTAGTCAAACGTGGGATTTATTTATTTTTTAATTCAGTGTCTTATGACTTTAATTTAATAATTATCTTTGAAATAGTTCCCAAAAACTTATATTTATCTTTTAAAGGATTTTTACAAGTAATTTTTTCAAAGTTCAAAATTCATTGAATTTTTGGGGTTTTTGACCGTCGTAATTACATATTTTATTATAATTTATTTTTCACACGTAAATATGCAGTTTTTTCCTTTTAGAGATTAAGTTTAGGCTTTTATCTTTCAAACCCAATCAAAGTTTACACTGAAACTAATTAAAGAATTAATGATAAGCGCTTTTTAATAAGCATAGTCCGTACAAGAGACGGCCATTTTTGCACGTACCTAATATTATACAACAATTACAAATGAAAATTCGCTAGTCGGCATCAAAGTTAGATTTGTCAGTTTACATTCTATTTAGGTCCAACTTTTAAAATCCTACCGACATAATTGTATGTATTAGATTAGAGGAACGAACGTAGACCACGCTGCTTTTAATGAAGAAAATATAAATTAAGTTAGTACTTTTTCTGAATAAACTCTGGTTTAATGTGTTTGTGGTTATATAACAATTCCACTGTCTAACTGGACCTATGGCGAATGGCTAATGAGTCTACATTCTGTCATCATGTTCTTACGAAGGGATTTTTTAATAAACGTTTCAGAAACATGTGTAAACAGAATATTTTGTTGATGTTGAGTTTATGAAACCTGTTTACAATAATGATTATGTTATAAATTTTGTATTCCCTCAAGTTATAAATATGAGCTCTAGGATACCTAAAGTTCTATCCATTTAGCTTAGCATATACTTGCAGTATTCACTGGTATCTGACAGACTTGGATTGCTTTACTTTTTATCTTTGTAAAATTCAGTGTTGATCTTTTGTGTCTCATTAGAAAATAACAAAAGTGTAAGCATTTGACTTTACCTAACTTTATATATATATATATATATATATATATATATATATATATATATATATATATATATATATATATATATATATATATATGAGAAAGGAAGGATGAGAGTAATCCGACGTAATGGGAAATGAAAAAGGAAAAACCAAGAGATATTTTTTATATATTCATCAACGTTTCGTCTTTATTTGTAAGACTTCCTCAGGATGATAATTTTAAGAAACATGCCATGCAAGTACATTGAAATATTGGGTTGACAGGATGGGTTGATGAGAAAAGATTTTCACTCTCTGCCACTGACTGACTTCTCTCAGCCCGGACCTTGGTCCAGCCCTCTCTGTCGCCACGGCTACTACTTTTTCTAATCAACCCATCATGTCAACCCAATATTTCGATGTACTTTCATGACATTTTTCTTAAAATTATCATCCTGAGGATGTCTTACAAATAAAGACTAAACGTTGATGAATATATACAAAAATATCTCTTGGTTTTTCCTTTTTCATTTCCCATATATATATATATATATATATATATATATATATATATATATATATATATATATATATATATATTATAATTATCAATAAAATATTTTTTATATATTTTTTTAAATTCTTATCTACAGACACATGTGTTTCGTCCTTTTCCGGGAATCATCAGTGCGGAGGATAAATGTTCTGCCGGTCGCACGATTCGAACCTCAGACCTAAGTCACTTAACTTTTAACTCTGAACTCCTCAAACGATGCGGCCAACCTAACGGTCATATTGGAAAAGAAGAGAATTAAAGTATATTTATGTCTTTACAGGCGGACATATCTAGTAGGCTGTCACAACAGTGTTAAACAATTTAATTTGACAGAAAATCGCATGTAAGAGAGAGAGAGAGAGAGAGAAAGAAAGCGAAAAAGAAAAGAGGGAATAGAGAGAGAGAGAGAGAGACAGACAGACAGACAGACAGACAGATAAACAGATAGACAGACAAGACAATACAGTGAGATTAAATTAAGAAATCAAAGAGGGAGAGAGAAACAGAGAGAGGAATAATGAGAGAGAGAAAGAGAGAGAGAGGAATAATGAGAGAGAGAGAGAGAGAGAGAGAGAGAGAGAGAGAGAGAGAGAGAGTTAAAGAAAGGGTGAGGATCTAATGGATGAAAGATTTGAAGGAGAAAACAGAAATCAATTTCTGAGTAGAATTATCGATTTCATATTATAATTTAATTCATAAAAAAGCTAAGAAATCGATTTAGTAATTGTTAGTAGTTTGTACAAAAGAAAATCCGACATTGGAGAACACTGTCTTTGATTGTGCAATGGAAACATCGAAGGTTTTACAAAGAGCACATGTGTGTATGCGCTTTGAAATGTAGCCTTTATGCACCTGTTTAGACTCATCTTTTTAACCTCGGTCGGTCGGTGTGTTAGTCTTTTTTTTTACACTTATAAGACACCGCTTATCAAGGCCCGGGAGCCACTCGAGGATGAAGGTTTAAGAAATCGTCATTTGGATTATATTCGCCACCACAAGAGAACTGGAAACAATGGGTTAAATTGGCAAACTATTACTTAAGAGGAATTGATTATCCAAGAGGATGGCTGAACAAGTATTTGTTCACATTAGTCTTGAAGACGACCATGTTGAAGTCGGTTGGGAAGTAGGCTCGTTGTATTTTGTTCAACATAGGCGATGTTCTAGGAAAGAAACTTTGCTCATGGAAGTTCTGTTTATTTGTTTTTTTTTGTACAGAGAGAGAGAGAGAGAGACACAGACAGATGGACAGACAGACAGACAGACAGACAAGGAAATACAGTGAGATTAAATTAAGAAATCAAAGAGAGAGAGAGAAAGACAGAGAGAAATAAAGACAGAGAGAAAGACAGAGAGAAATAAAGAGAGAGAGGAAAGTTCATTTCTGTGATTGTAGCTAGGCGTGTTCTTGCTGTGAATGTTTTTTCTGGGAGGGGGGAGTATTGGAGCGGTGTCGATCATCTACCATAGGCGTAAGGATACAGTAGAGAGATACTAGCAGCATCTCTTCTGTGCGAAAGATGATGTTGGAGTACGAAGAGATCACCCCCCACTAGATTGCGAAGTCGGAAGTTTTGAATAGTATTTTTTATGTCTACAAGCGTTTTATAATTGAATGCGTCTAACCATTTCGAAATGGGGCTCTGTCCGTTGACTATTTCTGTCACGCTTACATTTGAAATAGAATTTCTATGACTTTTAGAAAAGAGAATTTAAAACTATCTTTGAAAACAAAAAAAAATGACGGAAGATAATCCCTTCTCTCTATATATATAAAACTTAAATTCTATGTGTATGTGTGTGTTTTTGCGTGTTCCCTATAAAAATAACTGGTAGAGAATGTACATAAAGTCTAAAAGTGTTTTCTTATGGAAAATTAACCGAGGAAGACAATGGAAATGTCCCCAAATCTCTAAGTGCACCTATAATCTATGAGGGTGTAACCCCCTCAAAACTTCAAATCTATCCTACTTTTATGAAAGTGTAATCATATGTATAAAATGTTCTAGGAGAAAACAATCACAGTGCGTCACTAACATAAGAGAGCTATGGGGTGCGAACCTCCTTTTAAACTTCAAATATATCTTATATTGATGAAACTTATATCATATGTATAAAATTGTCCCGGAAGACAATGGAAGTAGTCCCGAAACTCTACGTTACCCTTTATGTGCCGAATATCTACGTACTCCCACTGAAAACTTCAAATAAGTATATCCGATCTCAATTAAATATAAACTATATGTATAAGACAGTAATTCAGAGAGTTTTCCAACATTTCAGCTTCTTCTAATTATATTATGGGGCGAAACGGGAGGAGTGGGCTGTAAAAAGAAAAGAAAGTTAGATGGCGTTATGATCATAATGAAAAAGTAAATGGTAGTGATTCTCATTCAATCCCGAGCAACATCGGGTCTTCCTGCTAGTATATGATAAATCATACGACGTACAATAGCCAGACACAGAGTCCGCTATCAGAAAATATATAATTTTATTTCATCATAATGAATGTAACATGGAAGAAACATACAACTGAACTGCAATATAGAAACTAACAAAGGGTACATTTAAGTTTTTTGCAACGTAAAACATGATCTTTATCAATGCTCCACATGCTCTTCATGGAGCTCAATGTACTTTGATAATCTTTCTGAGACTGAGCTGCATACTTTGGCGCACAGCTCTAACGGCACGTAAGCAATGACAGCTCGGATCTGTTCTTTGAATTCAACGATGCAACGGGGCTTTGCTGCGTAGACTTTGTCTTTGAGAAAGCACCACACGAAAAAGTCTGCAGACGTCAAACATGGCGAACAAGACGGTCGCTGAAGCAGTCCACGCCTGCCAATCCATCAATCGGGTAGGTTGTCGTTAAGTCAGTCTCGCACAAGCCGTCTAAAACGAATTTGGAAAGAAATCATCTACTCTATAATAACAAGTACATGGTAGGTGTTTTATTATTTAGGTCATCAGAAATGATAATAGTTATATATATATATATATGAGAAATAAAATTATTGACGTAATTCTATGATTTTATATAAATATAATTTCGAGGCATAAGTTTTTTTTCTATCATCTTTGACGGAGGGTGCGCACTAGTTGTTGTTTTTAAATATTCTTCGATGGTGCTTTATCCTCACTCTGGAAAAGCTGCAGCGAATATTGATATTATTAAGTTTAGAGTGTGTTGTTTTGGAAGTGTGTGACCGAAGACCGCACCCACTGGAGAAGTCCAGTGAAGGTAGGCTCGAAGAATAGTGAGGAGAGGAGAGATCAGCTGTGGATGGAAAGGAGAGAGCACAGACGACAGAGGGATGAAACAGATCTCGTAGAAGCAGACCCCACCTACATCTGTGGAAACTAAAACAAGGCATGCCGATTCAGGATAGGCTTGCACAGTCACAACAGACGCTGCAATTCGCAATGGACTAATCTGAGGCACAGAACTCCATTGTCTCCTGAGACAGACGGATGCAAACAACAATTTTAGAGGGAGATAGAGAACGCGAGGGCAAGATGGGGCCTCTTTATGTCTCTCGAAACAATGGATATCCCTTGAAAAGGTGACTTTATGGTTAGGAGTTTATAATAAAGCAAGGGTTTCACAATCACTAACTGCGCTTTTCTTGATCTTTCATTGCTTAAATCCAGCGGCAAGGAGAAAATCAAAAAAATCAAGATTATCCAATGCAACGCAGAGAATTGTTCTCAGATCGGAGCTTTCTTTCTTCTAGATTAGTTGCTCAACCGAAGCTTGGAAGTCTCGTCTACCCTACTTTGTAACCCATAGTTAGTGTGGAGGCGAGAATATTAGAGTTAGAGGATGTCATTTTTTTCTAGGTATTCTTGCAAAGATACGCCGCTTATGCTCAAAATGGTCACCTATCAAAGTATTTATCAGGCTGCGCGTTGCTTATCTTCAGCGATCTGATGAGAACTGATATGTCAGCCATAGCAAGAAATGGATGGATTTTCAATTTATACCTTTCCCAATTGTATTTTTTAAATAGAAATCTCTCCAGACATAGCGTGAAGCCACTTGATGTAAGGAACTAAAATAAAACGAAAGGTGATTATCGCAAATACAGGAAATGCCTATTGGCCTTAGTCTTCAAAAGACCAAGGCTATATGTAGAAGGAAAAAGGTCAGCAGGAAGAGAGTTCCGCAAGCCTGCGGTTCTTGGAAAGAAGCTACTGAAATAGGAGGCTGTATTACAATGCAGTATTAAAACAGCGAATTGATGGAGACCACTAGACCAACGAGTCAAACGAATTGAAACAAAAGAAGCAGGAAATAGATAACATAATTCTGAAGAACACATGCCATCTTAGTATTTATAGAAAAGACTGAGACTAGCAACATCACGTCTGTGAGAGAGGGGGTGTAGAGAAGAAGAAAGGATAGGGCTAATCAAATTACAGATACGTTGTACCTTATCCAGAACCCTTAAATGGGACAGTGATTCACGAGCCCAAATATGACAACAGTACTCCATACAAGGTCTGATAGTAGATTTTTAGAAATAGAGAATAACCTCAGGTGTGAGAAAGTGTTTGGAGCGATAGAGAG
>OY744528.1:35260154-35267654 GCA_963556195.1 Sepiola atlantica
GAAAAGTACTGCCCCTTTGCAAACTCTTTAGGTTGCATGAAGACTAGTCTCGGGCCCCTCTGGAGGCCAAGTTATAAAGGTGCAACCCCTTTTACAAACCATTTTGAATGCATGGAGACCAGTCGCGCAAACACCTGGAAGTAAGTTGAAAAATACTACCCCTTTTCCAAACCCTTTTTGGTGCATGGAGTCCAGTTTCGGACACCTCTGGAGGTCAAGTTGTAAAAGTACTACCCATTTGAAAAATCTTTTAAATGTATGGAGACCAGTGGCGGACACTCCTCAAGGTCAAGTCGGAAAGTACTACTAAGTTCCTAGGTTAGGATGCCTCAGTCAGTTAGCCATGAACGAACTCCTTCTCAAACGGTGAAGGTACGGCCTGGGAGTGTAAAGCTTCTAAAACTACCAAGAATGAATGTCATAGCCCGACAGATAAAAGGCCACCGAAATTACCCAGTCTCTATCGGACTGATTGTCGAGGATGTGTCTTCGACTGCTATGCATACCGTCTGATACAGTCGAAGTATTATATAATGATTGGAAAAATCCACTCTGTATCTGAATAAGGATACTACAACAATTCTAAAGCAAAATCAGTCTATTCGTCGATTTTTGCATCGATAATTTTCGTCCTATAAAATCAATGTTTGATTCCAGTTCGTCAGTTTCTTTTTTGCAACGTTGTTACATGTTCTTTGCCAGAAAAAAATGTAATTTGATTTACTTCGTGTGAGACTTTTTTTATCCGACCGGAATGATTTTAAAAATTAAGACATCTTGAGAAAACATTGGAAGTAATTCTTTATTCGTCAATACATAGTTACTTTTCTTTTTTGAGTCGACTTTTTACTTTACAAAACAGGGAAAGTAACTCTGTATTAACGAATAGAGAGTTATTTCCCCTTGTTTGGTCTATTTTTCATTTTTTTCTTTTTAAAAAAGACGCCAAATTATTTATTTTTTTACATTTCAGTCAGGTAAATTATAATTGAAAGTAAACATAATCTCGGGCTACGCCAGGTTGGGATAGCTAGGCACATATAATTCATTGACTTATACTGTGACACTTGTAAAAACACACGCTCTCAAACTACTCGTAAAATAGAAATTTGTGTTAAATGAATCGTTTACAGTGAAATGTTACAAGTAGTTATCATATTTCTTCAGTAAATAATTTCAGAAAACCCGATAAACCGTAAACAAAGACAAAAAAGAAACACCTAGTGGGGATGTTTTCTTCTCGTCCTTGCAGCCTCTTTCACACAGAATAGATGTTGCTAGTCTTTCTCTACTATATCGTTATGTTCACGTGCTCGACAAAGCTGCAATACTTGATACACCCCTGTAAAAAATTCACAGAAAGAACTCGTCTAGCTATAACTACAGCGAAACACCTTCCTTTCTCTTTCTCTTTACCAAAACCCAAACGAAACTTCCATGAAAGACCTCGTCTAGCTATAACTACAGCAAAACACCTTCCTTTCTCTTTCTCTTTACCAAAACCCAAACGAAACTTCCATGAAAGACCTCGTCTAGCTATAACTACAGCAAAACACCTTCCTTTCTCTTTCTCTTTACCAAAACCCAAACGAAACTTTCAGAAAAGACCTCGTCTTGCTATAACTACAGCAAAACACCTTCCTTTCTCTTTCTCTTTACCAAAACCCAAACGAAACTTCCATGAAAGAACTCGTCTAGCTATAACTACAGCGAAACACCTTCCTTTCTCTTTCTCTTTACCAAAACCCAAACGAAACTTCCATGAAAAACCTCGTCTAGCTATAACTACAGCAAAACACCTTCCTTTCTCTTTCTCTTTACCAATACCCAAACGAAACTTCCAGAAAAGACGTCGTCTAGCTATAACTACAGCAAAACACCTTCTTTTCTCTTCCTCTTTACCAAAACCCAAATGAAACTTCCATGAAAGACGTCGTCTTGCTATAACTACAGCAAAACACTTTTCTTTCTCTTTCTCTTTACCAAAACCCAAACGAAACTTCCATGAAAGACCTCGTCTAGCTATACCTACAGCAAAACACATTCCTTTCTCTTTCTCTTTACCAAAACCCAAACGAAACTTCCACGAATAAACTCGTCTAGCTATAACTACAGCGAAATACCTTCTTTTCTCTTTCTCTTTAGCAAAACCCAAACGAAACTTCCACGAAAGAACTCGTCTAGCTATAACTACAGCAAAACACCTTCCTTTCTCTTTCTCTTTACCAAAACCCAAACGAAATTCCATGAAAGACCTCGTCTAGCTATAACTACAGCAAAACACCTTCCTTTCTCTTTCTCTTTACCAAAACCCAAACGAAACTTCCATGAAAGACGTCGTCTTGCTATAACTACAGCGAAACACCTTCCTTTCTCTTTCTCTTTACCGAAACCCAAACGAAACTTCCATGAAAGGACTCGCATTGCTATAACTACAGCAAAACACCTTCCTTTCTCTTTCTCTTTCTCTTTACCAAAACCCAAACGAAACTTCCATGAGAGACCTCGTCAAGCTATAACTACAGCAAAACACCTTCCTTTATCTTTCTTGTTACCAAAACTCAGACGAAACTTCCATGAAAGAACTCGTCCAGCTATACTTACAGCAAAAAACCTTCCTTTCTCTTTCTCTTTACCAAAACCCAAACGAAACTTCCATGAAATACCTCGTCTAGCTATAACTACAGCAAAACAACTTTCCTTTCTCTTTAGCAAAACCCAAACGAAACTTCCAGAAAAGACCTCGTCTAGCTATAACTACAGCAAAACACCTTGTCTCTTCCTCTTTACCAAAACCCAAACGAAACTTCCATGAAAGACCTCGTCTTGCTATAACTACAGCAAAACACCTTCCTTTCTCTTTCTCTTTACCAAAACCCAAACGAAACTTCCATGAAAGAACTCGTCTAGCTATAACCATAGCAAAACACCTTCCTGTCTCTTTCTCCTTACCGAAACCCAAACGAAACTACCATGAAAGAACTCGTCTAGCTATAACTACAGCGAAACACCTTCCTTTGTCTTTCTCTTTAGCAAAACCCAAACGAGACTTCCACGAAAGAACTCGTCTAGCTATAACTACAGCAAACCACCTTCCTTTCTCTTTGTCTTTACTAAAACCCAAACGAAACTTCCATGAAAGACCTCGTCTAGCTATAACTACAGCAAAACACCTTCCTTTCTCTTTCTCTTTACCAAAACCCAAACGAAACTTCCATGGAAGACCTCGTCTAGCTATAACTACAGCAAACCACCTTCCTTTTTTTTCTCTTTACTAAAACCCAAACGAAATTTCCACGAAAACCTTCGTCTTGCTATAACTACAGCAAAACACCTTCCTTTCTCTTTCTCTTTACTAAAACCCAAACGAAACTTCCATGAAAACCCTTGTCTAGCTATAACTACAGCAAAACACCTTCCTTTATCTTTCTCGTTTCCAAAACTCAAACGAAACTTCCATGAAAGAACTCGTCTAGCTATAACTACAGCGAAATACTTTCCTTTCTCTTACTTTTTAGCAAAACCCAAACGAAATTTCCACGAAAGAACTCGTCTAGCTATAACTACAGCGAAACACCTTCCTTTCTCTTTCTCTTTACCAAAACCCAAACGAAACTTTCAGAAAAGACCTCGTCTTGCTATAACTACAGCAAAACACCTTCCTTTCTCTTCTTCTTTACCAAACCCCAAACGAAACTTCCATTAAAGACATCGTCTAGCTATAACTACAGCAAAACACCTTCCTTTCTCTTTCTCTTTACTAAAACCCAAACGAAACTTCCATTAAAGACATCGTCTAGCTATAACTATAGCAAAACACTTTTCTTTCTCTTTCTCTTTACGAAAACCCAAACGAAACTTCCATGAAAGACCTCGTCTAGCTATAACTACAGCAAAACACCTTCCTTTCTCTTTCTCTTTACCAAAACCCAAACAAAACTTCCATGAAAGACCTCGTCTAGCTATAACTACAGCAAAACAACTTTCATTTCTCTTTACCAAAACGCAAACGAAACTTCCATGAAAGAAATCGTCTAGCTATAACTACAGCAAAACACCTTCCTTTCTCTTTCTCTTTACCAAAACCCAAACAAAACTTTCATGAAAGAACTCGTCTAGCTATAACCATAGCAAAACACCTTCCTTTCTCTTTCTCATTACAAAAACCCAAACGAAACTTCCATGAAAGAACTCGTCTAGCTATAACTACAGCAAAACACCTTCCTTTCTCTTTCTCTTTACCAAAACCCAAACAAAACTTTCATGAAAGAACTCGTCTAGCTATAACCATAGCAAAACACCTTCCTTTCTCTTTCTCATTACAAAAACCCAAACGAAACTTCCATGAAAGAACTCGTCTAGCTATAACTACAGCAAAACACCTTCCTTTCACTTTCTCTTTACCAAAACCCAAACGAAACTTCCATGAAAGAACTCGTCTAGCTATAACCATAGCAAAACACCTTCCTTTCTCTTTCTCATTACAAAAACCCAAACGAAACTTCCATGAAAGAACTCGTCTAGCTATAACCATAGCAAAACACCTTCCTTTCACTTTCTCTTTACCAAAACCCAAACGAAACTTCCATGAAAGAACTCGTCTAGCTATAACCATAGCAAAACACCTTCCTTTCTCTTTCTCATTACAAAAACCCAAACGAAACTTCCATGAAAGAACTCGTCTAGCTATAACTACAGCAAAACACTTTCCTTTCTCTTTCTCTTTACCAAAACCCAAACGAAACTTCCGTGAAAGAATTTGTATAGCTATAACCACAGCAAAACACATTCCTTTCTTTTTAGAAAAAAGAAAACAAACGAAACTTCAATGAACAAACTTTCTTTCGTAGAACATTCCAAATGCGGAACAAGATACTACGAGACTGCTTCCTAACCGACTACAGCATGGTCGTCTTTAAGTGTGATGTTAACAAGTACTTGTTAAGCCGTCCTTCTTGGTAGTCAATTTTTTTTTAAGTAATCTTCTTCCCATCCCACCTTTTGTTTCTGGACTTCTTGTGATGGCAATCATCGTCCAACTGACGATTTCTTTAAGCCTTATCCTTGAGTGGCCTCAGGCCCTTGATAAGTGGCGACCCATTTAGTAAAAAAAAAACGTTTGTTTATATCCGTCTACGAATATCGCTGTTATTATTAGCCTTGGTGCATATGCCTCTCTGTCGGTTTCGTCCACGCGCAATGTCTACATGACACATGTACTATTAAGCAGTCTGAAAGAGGGAACAGCAGAAACAGAGAGAGAGAGAGAGAGAGAGAGAGAGAGAGAGAGAGAGAGAGAGAGGGTAAGCGAGAGGAGCAAACGTAACAGTTATAATTAATTATCGATTTCTTACATTAAATAATCAATCAGTAACTAAATTGATTTGCTCACTGGGCAGCCCGATATAATCTGTTTCTTACGGTCTCTTTTTTGTAACTTCAAACATTTCTATAGCCATAGAGCAATGATCGCCAGAACTACGACCACCGAGTCAAATCAGGCCCGTCAGCTGTTTTTAATCATAAAAAAAAACAGGAGAGAAAGATAGAAGGCCATCATCAGGTCTATTACACATGCTGTAAAAGATTAGTAGACATGTGTTGTAAAAACAGCCGTCCTTATCTATATCTCCATTTGAATATCTATTATATTATACTAGAAAAAATAGCGACCTTTGGTTGCATACAGGCGCCCCATCGAAAGGATAAAGTCATCCCTGGGAGGATAGTATAATAACCACAACACAGTTACTAAACTACCTTTATCCAACCAAAAAAGGAGATGCTAAAACCTGGGAGTATGGTATCATGACGAACGAACACATACTACACTACTCCCAAAGGAAGAAGTAATGCATGGTCTCATGACAAAGATAGTACATTAGTCTGATATAGTATAGTAAATTGAATTGAGCAGTAAAATATAGTACAATATATAATATAATAGAATAGTTTCGACTTCAGACAGATAGATACAAAATTTCAATTAGTAATATATATATATATATATATATATATACGTTTCATCTTAACGGGAATCGTCAGTGTAGAGATTATTCATACCGGTCGCCGGGCTCGAACCCCGGAACACTAGTTATGTTTCAAACTCAAATTCCGACGTCAAGAACCAGGTAAATCAACAGCATGGGTAACTTGGCCATGTTAGCCATGCTGCTGCGGTTGATAGACAGAAACACGTGTCCATGGATTATTTTCATTTATGTAAACATTACTTAATAATTTAATATATATATTTGTGTGTGTATATATATATATATTATATATTATATATCGTTAAATATTACAAATGACTTGTGTATGCATATTTTTCCTTAATTCTTTGTAGATTCCCGATTAATTTTTAATTTCCAGTCTGGAACTGGCAGATGGATTTGCTGTACCCGTTGTGTACTCTAGTACTTTCGGTTCTTCCATACTACAACCAATCATACCGTTCCCGCACAAACCATATGTAAAAATACATTTATTTACTCAATAACTCCAGCCCTGAATATGGCCCCAGAAGGAATTAAAAGTACTAGTGTACACACCGAGTACGGCATATTTATCTGCCAGATACAGCCTTACACTCAATAATCAGGTATCTATAAAGTATTAAGGTAGAAATTGGCAGACACAAGTCATTAGTAATATTTAACGATATGCTTTAAAAAATAGTTGCGCATATATATATATATATATATATATATATATATATATATATATATATATATGAGAGAGAGAGAGAGAGAGAGAGAGAGATCAGAGACCATATCTATTGTTTTCCTTCAGAAAATTGTATACATACGATTTATATTTCATAAAAATAGGATATATTTGAAGTTTTAAAGTAGTTATGGCCGAATAGCCCCATCAGGGCTCCACTTAGAAATTTGAGAACACTTCCATTGTCTTCCACGGTAAATGTTACATGAGTATACACTTTTACATTTTATATAGATTATCTAGGTTTTCTTTCTATAAGGAACACACAAACACACATTAATAAATATTCTCTAACCTTCAGCTTCTTTGATGTATTTTTAAGATCTTTTAGGAGACATAGTATGGGTACAATCTCCAATTTCAAAATCAAATATTTCAGATTTACATTAAATTTGATATATAGTGATTGACATCAATTAAGCCAGATTATCTGAATTTCAATTTCTTCTTAAGGCATGTTAAGCTTTAGCCTTAAATTTGAGACATTTTCTAGAATCAACATCATGTAATTTATTTTGATTAAAATTGGAATAAGGATTCTAGACAAAAGGTTTAGTTGCATTAAATATTGATTTTAATATTCGTAAGGAGGCAATAAAATAAAAGTAATGCCAAACTGTTCTGTTTGTGGAATAATTTTGCCCGTCCTGGGACGAGTATTTTTTCTAGTATATTATAATAATGTGTATACATATTTATTGCAATGTTAATCTACACCCATGGAACGTGCATCGTCGAATCATCCCGAACAGTGAATAGGTTTGGCCACACTCA
>OY744528.1:35275154-35282654 GCA_963556195.1 Sepiola atlantica
AATTACTTGTACAAGAGCATATATATATATATATATATATATATATATATATATATATATATATATATATATATATATATATATTTAATAGTAAAAGTAAATTCGTATGAATTAACACGGTACAACTTTGTTGACCGACTTGATTCTTTTTTTGGCATTTTTGCAGGAGGGACCACGTAATGGTTTCTAACATTCCTAAGTGAAAGTGATTCTATGGAACAGACTGGATTCGATCTTCGCAAACCCATGGCGTCAGTCCGCGTCGTTATTCACTTAACCACTGTCACCTCCTATATATTTTAATGAACACTATCAATTAATATGATTATCCATCGGTACCTTCGGTTTCACAACACTGGAAACTCAAACCGCAAGTGACCGGTTCATCAGCTGATGTAATGATTTACATTGGTTAATGAACCGGTCACATTCGTTAACTTTAAACCCGCAGCTTGAGTTTCCAGTGTTTCCGTGATACCGAAAGTACCGATGGATGATCATACTAATGTATAGTGTCCATAATATATATATATATATATATATATATATATATAAGTAGACTGTTTATTCTCCTGTAACTTTTTTTTACAATAAAGGTCCCCCTTATCAAGGCCCAAAGGCCACTCGAGGATAAGGGGTCAGAGTTTGACTGGTGGACGGTGAGACAGCATCGCGATCACCGGCACGATGCTTGTAGCAGGGCAGAAATTGATTATCTACAGGGATGGGTCAACAACAACTTGTTTACGTTGGACCATATTGTAGTCGGCTGGGAAGCAGGCTCGCGATACTGTGTTCAACTAACGAGCAGTTCTAGGAAAGAAACTCTACTCATGGAAGTTTCGTTTCGTCTTGGGCACGGAGAGGGAGAAAGGGAAATCATTGGCAGTTGTAGTGGCTAGGCGGGTTCTAGTTGTGAATGTTTTACAAGGGAGGGGGCATAAATTTATCTCAGTCGAGCACCTGTCATGAAAATAACCGTAGAGCAAAGAAAGACTAGCAACATCTCTTCTGTGAGAGAGTGAATGTAGGGAAGAGAAGAGGACACCCCCCACTAGATTTCGAAGTCGGTTTTGAACTCTGCCAAGGCAGGAAAGGGTGCTTCGAGCAACACCTCCCTATATGTGCCAGCAGTACTCCATCTTAGGACGTATTTGACTTGTACAAGTAGAGGAAGGCGTCGGGCATGAGATACTTTCTGGAGCGGTAGAATGATCCAACTATTTTTACAGCGGTCTTAGCAACAAATTTGATATAAGCCTTCCATTTCAAGTCTAAAGAAAGATCAGTTCCAGGAACTTATCAAGGCAGTGGGCTTCCTCAAGCGGAGAGCCGTTCATTTCAACTGGAACAAAGTTGGGATCGGAGCGTTGATGGTGAAAGGAGAAAAGCTTGGTCTTTGACCAATTAAAAGTAACCAGACACTTTCCCCCCCATTGCACCACTTGCTCCAGTTCGGAAGAGAGAGAGAGAGAGAGAGAGAGAGAGAGAGACAGACAGACAGCCAGACAGCCAGCCAGACAGACAGACAGACAGACAGAACCTGATCATTAATGCTCTTCGATGTGTTTCCATAGATCGTTGAGTCATCAGCATAAATGTCAACGAATGATCTTAGAATGTGGCTTGGGAGATCATTTATGAAGATCGGGAAGTGGGTTGGGCCCAGAATGGAACATTGAGGTACACCGGCGTGGATACTGTGTGCTTCAGACTTTTGTCCATCAACGACTACTTTTATGAATCTATGAGAGAGAAAGAATTTGATGGTTGAGACTACATTTCCAAATATTCCATAGCTAGCAATATTGTGAAGTAAACCTTTATGCCAAACCCTGTCAAAGGCCTTTGATAAGTCAAGAGCTATTGCTCTAGAAACGAAGCCCCCGTCAATAGATCCTGTGTGATATTACAGTCAGCACGTCAGATGTTTATCTTGCAGGGCGAAAGCCATATTGCTTGTTGCTGCGTAGGCTGTTTTTGCTAAGGTGATTAACAACTGCTAGGTTATCACAAATTCAAGCAACTTACTCATGACGCACAGGAGACTGATTGGTCTGTACTGAGATGCAGAGGACTGACCACCAGTATTTAACAATTTGAACAGACTAATGAGTTTTTTCCAAGGTGTTGGGAAGCACTTCTCCTTTAAGCAACGATTAAACAGCTTTGTAAGAATATGAGCTAGATTAATTACTACATTAATTAATACCTTAAAACCATACGTATTGAGCAACAATAGGATTCGTCATGGTACACTTTTCTTAATAGAAATTAAACACGAGGCCAATAAAAAAATTATGGGAGTTTGTTGTTTTAACATTCATACTTGACTAAATTAGTATTTATTGACCAAAACAGCAGAATTGATTTCATTTTCACGCTACTTACTATATACGAATCTTACTTTTAAAAACTATAATTTATGTGACTAAAATATTAATTATGTACCACCTTCATTTGCTACATTAATATATATTACAGATCCAATAATTGAATTAAATCCATTTTTTTAAAACTTTTCTTTTTGTACATTTAACACAATATATGGATCAGATGAAAATTGATTTCATTTCTTTTACATCCTACGTGACTATGATAGAAATTAATTTCGTTACACGTGGCACATTTTAATTCATTTAATAATTTCTGTCACTTATACTTAAATATAATATAATAATTGTGGTTTTTTTTCAACACAATATATATATTTTAAAATGGGCCACTTTTATTTATTACTAATCTTATTTCAATTCTAATTAAATACGATATAATAATTGTTTTTATGATAGTTTTAACACAATATATATATATATATATATGTGTGTGTGTATCGAGGCAGCATTTTTTCTTTAAGACACGTATTATTAAAAATAACCGACAATTTTTGTCTGGCTATTTTAGTGTTGATCCCTTCAATTTTCCGGATTAAAATCTTAATCTCGGAAGGAAATTGGCTGATGAAACTGCCATAGTGTACATGTTGGTCCAGAGTACTTTCTGACCCGTCTGGGTCCATCGTCAGTGGTCTTTACCTGTTTGTCATTATTCCACTGACGATGGACCCAGACGGGTCAGAAAGTACTCTGGACCAACATGTACACTATGGCAGTTTCATCAGCCAATTTCCTTCCGAGATTAAGATTTTAATCCGGAAAATTAAAGGGATCAACACTAAAATAGCCAGACAAAAATTGTCGGTTATTTTTAATAATATATATATATATATATATATATATATATATATATATATATATATATATATATAGCAAAAATTATTTCGCTTTCACGCTCCATACGATAACTTTTCCTCGGTTACAATTAATGACGATATAATCATTTTCTTTTTGGATTTTTCACATACTTTATCTTACGTGACTAAAATAGTATTTATTTTCCTTACTCGTGGCCCATTTTCATTCATTTTATAATTTTTTAACAGTTCTAATTAAATACTATATATATTTTTTCCTTTTCAGACATCTATATAAATATATATATATGTATATATATACATATGTATATATATGTATATACATATATATATATATATATACACACACATATATATATATATATATATATATATATATATATATATATATATATATATATATATATGAATAATGAATTGTATGGGGGACACCTTATATAAGATGAAATAGAAAAAAAAAGCAAATAATTTTATATAAAAAAGGATTTTGGTGGTGATCTAACAATTCCGGAAAATTTTGTTCAAACTGGCCGTGTTTACATGGCGGGTGGGTTTAATAATTATCAATCCAATGAAACCCTCATGAATGATCCGACAACACTTTTATGTGATATGTTAGGTATTACAAATTCAAACCAAAGCAAAGATAATAATTTTAGCAACATTCACCCGGTGAGTAATAGCGAAGAAGAAGTTGGATCTGCAGATTCCGTTGAGGAGGAATTAGCAGAAGTTATTTGCACAACACAAAAGCCCATCACGTTGTCATCGGCAGAAAACAGTCAGGAAAGTTTAGATCCAGACACGTTGAGCTTCGATGGTTCAAATTCAAGCAAACGTTCTTTGCTTGATTCTTCAGAGATTAATTCGATCAACTCAAATTCAACGAGCAAAAAACTGAAAAGAAGAAACATTAACTTATATTTAGATGACCTTTCTTGACAATTGTTTGCGATGGCTTCTACAGCAATTATCCAATAATGAGGTGCAAAACTACGACAATCGTTATTCATATCTTTAATAACAATTTTGAATGACAAAAAAAAAGCATTTTTTTCTTTTTTTGTTTACTGCAGCAAAAGGATATCGTTTCACTGAGGATGTCTTCTATTCAAGCAAGAGCAAATTAATATTGGAATCAGATAAGTGGGCAAGAGCACAATCACGTTATTCAGGCTGCCTTGGGAACTTTAAGCTGTTTTTTTTATGCTAATGTGAGAACTTTAGTTTTTATTCGTGAATTTTTTATTCGTGAATTCCGAAACCATACATAACGGTGTTTGTTTTTTTTTGTTTTTTATATGAAATTATTTTCTTTTTTTTTTCTATTTCATCTTATATAAGGTGTTCCCCATACAATTCATTATTCATTTTGCGGTATGGCACCATTTTGTCTCTTCATATGTTTTGGGTTTGGTGTAACCACACTTTTATCTCTTAAAATTCATTAATAATCAAGCTTCATCTTTACACATAATTTAAAAAAAAATTTTTTTTTTACATTAAAACCATGCTCCCTCTATTTAAAGTTGTTGTGTCTTGGTGTGGCACTAAATCTCTTTTTAAATTATTAAGAGAGAGATATAGCCACGATTTCGTAATCGCCCTGAATAACACGGTTCGTTTAAAAGGCAAACTAAGTTCTCTTAAATGCAAAATCGCCTTTCTTCGAATATGTTTGAAGAATTTCGTGGTCCCTAGGTACATCTCCTCTCGGATCTCGAAGATCAAATGTCGCAATCCATTTGGTATCGAGAAGGCATTCCTATTGGATGAAATTCGACGCCATTCTGAGATTTTATCTTCTACAAAGACGCAGTATCATTCTCTTTGGGTCTTTGTCTGCAATACCTTGTCCTTCTTTGACAAGTTTCGGTTCTCTAAACTATTGTCTAAACAGGATCGCACTTTTCATACTAACGCCAAGTCTAAGAACGATAAATATTTAAGTATGTTGATTAAAAGAAAGTTTGGCATCCGTACAACTCACTCATGCAAGAAGGAGTCTCGGCCTTTTGGCTAAGATCAAAGTGTAGTATCTGTTCCGATGGATACTGCACGCCTGTTCTGTGCAGTTCTAGGAGGTCCACCCTCCCAGGCTTCGCCTCCCCTCTTTGGGGAGGAGTAAGTTTATTGCTTACTGCCTGAGGCGCCCCTACCGGGGAATGCCGACGGGGCTGCCCAGGCAATTTTTAAATGGCCAGAGTGCTCACCTCTCGAGCGCTGGCTTTTAACCCCACTTGCTCGACCCGATCTTGGGTCACATCTTACTTGTGGAAGTAAGATAAAACTGGCCTTGTGCCTAACTCTGCGAGGAGTAAATAAACATCCGTACAAATTCAGATCAACATATTTTTAATCTTTCTGATTATATTTTGTCTAATATAGATAAGGTCGTGTTGTCTAGAGGTCTTGATTTTTGCATTCCTCCATCAGTCATTGACAGGACCGGAATTTTTGCCGAGTTTGAATTGATGTTCTCTCAGTTGAGAATCCTTTGCCCTTCTTCCAATGAGTCTATAGGTCAGCTTAAAGCCCGGCTTAACGAATATGCTCATTCTTTTGTGAATTCTACGATACGCTCTGACGAATCGTTTTGGCAAAAGAACCATTTTCAAGCTGCCAAATTACTCAAGGCGAGGACCGACATTTATATTACTAAACCCGATAAAGGTTCAGGTGTCGTCATTCTCAATCGAGCCGATTATATTTCCAAAATGGCTACCATTTTAGAGAACACAAGTAAAATTTCAATTATTATGTGACTTGACGGCGGATCATACTTTAAGGACTGAAATTAAATTCCAGAAAAAGTTTCTAAAATTTCATAAAAATAACCTTTTCTCTAAAGAAGTATATTCTTTGATTCGTCCTGTCGGCTCCCAGCGGCCCAGGATGTATGGATTGCCTAAGATCCACAAACCAAATTCGCCCCTCAGACCTATCTTGTCCATGGTCGGTTCTGTCCAACATGGATTAGCTAAATGGCTTGTTGAAATCTTAGACCCTGTTTTAAAATGTTATTCAATTCATTGTATTCCTGACTCTTTCCACTTTGCGTCTTTCATGCGCAGTCTGTGCCCGTCCATTGATACTGATTTTTTCGTTTCTTTTGATGTATCTAGTTTATACACAAATGTCCCTCTTGACGAAACGATAGGCATTTGTGCCGACTTTTTGTATTGCGGGCCTACAGAGACCCCCTACATTTCCCGAGAATGTTTTCGTCGAACTGATGGAGTTGGCCACTAAGTCTGTCGCCTTCAGCTTTGATGATTTGATGTATAGACAGATTGACGGTGTCTCGATGGGTAGTCCTCTTGGTCCTAGCATCGCAAACATTTTCGTTGGTTTCCATGAACGTCTACTGTTTGAGAATGTGTCTAAACCGTGCTGTTATGTACGGTATGTTGATGACATTTTTGCTTCCTTTCGTTCTCGTGATGCAGCTTGTTCTTTTTTTCAACATTTAAATTTGCTCCACCCATCGTTACAATTTACAATGGAGGAAGAAAGGGACAATATGTTGCCATTCCTCGATGTACTCCTGGAGCGCACTCCCTCTGCTTTTCTTACGAGCGTTTATAGGAAGCCCACTTTTACTGGACTTTACCTTAGTTGGGATTCTTTTGCCCCTAAACGTAGAAAGAAGGATCTTATTAGGACTCTTGCCCACCGAGCTCTGATGATTTGTTCTAGTACTAAACTAGTGTCTGAACTTGATAAAATCAAGGACATTTTTCTTTCTAATGGATACCCCGAGCACGTCGTCTCGCATGTCATCCGAAGTAAGGTTGATAACTTTAGTAAAACTAAGGTATTTGGTCCTCCTCGATGCCCCATTTATCTTAAACTTCCGTGGTTGGGTTCTTGCATCCAGCCGTTAGTAGATACGATATCTTCCTCGGTGACACATTGTTTCAATGCTGCTAATATGCGCATTATTTTTTCCACTCGATCCGCTTTCCCCTCCTTTCGCAGGGACGTCTTGCCTACCAATGAGCAAAGTTACGTAATTTATAATTTTCAATGTCAGTGCGACGCTGACTATGTAGGCAAGACCATTCAGCGATTATCGGTGAGAGTGGCCCAACATGTGCCCGGATGCATTCGCCGACACGAACCTTTCCCGTTAGCCGGGCGTTCACAAGCTCAGGAGTCTGCCATAGGCGAACACCTTTTGGACAAAAGAAGCTGTCGTGATCTTTATTCTGATGATACATTTACCATTGTGCACAGAGCATGACACCGCTTCCATCTGGACATATTAGAAGCCATCATCATTA
>OY744528.1:35287654-35315154 GCA_963556195.1 Sepiola atlantica
TACTTTCATAAGAATGCATGCAAATTACAAAGTACCGGACAATTGTTTAAAAATGAATTTTTTTATTTTAGTTTTTCAATTTTTGTCAAGAAAAAAATACTAATAAACATTTATTGATAATTAGAAAAAAAATTGAATATAAAACGATTTTTTTTAATTTAAAAAAATTATTTATTTTTTCCGTTCGTGGGATTTTGTCCGTGTTTGAATTATTTTGGTGGGTTTTTGTCCGGTGGGCTTTGGTCCGGTTACCGTTTACCCCCCCCCCCCCCTCACACACACACACTAAAAACTGATTATACTTTTTTCTGTGAACACCCTGAAAAAAACAATTATTTAAGAATTTAGATTTCGGGATCAGTTTCACACATTAACTTGACGTAAAATTAGCACCCATTTCTGAGAAATTCTAGCGTTTTAGATCAGTTTACAAATAATTTTAATTTTGCTCTGGGAGATAAATTCTGTGCATTTATTTGTATTAGGGGGGTACATTTTAAGTGATTACGCATGGTTTTATGACTTTACCAGTCGGACTTAGGGTTAGTGGTACAAAAATTTAGTGAACATTCCTAAAAAGTTAGAATGGCCCAGAAATCGCGATCATTTTACGTTTAATCTATATACAAGACTAATCTCCCACTCTAAATTCTAAAATATATATTTTTTTAATTTCCGCAAAGTTTTTCAAGGTGTTCACACATAATCACCTAAAAAAAGTAGAATCTCATTTTTTAGGTGGAGGTTGATTTTGATGAGGGTGTTAATCTACAAATTTGCCATTATTATAATTAATCTTCAGTTATGGCACAATTTTCAATCAATTGCAAGGAAAACATTTGAGAAAAAATATTTAGAAAGATCTACTCGCGTAATATACGCCCTCTCCCCTAGTGTATTTTTTATGTTTGTAAAAATATATGCGGGCATTACATGGGCGATGGGGGTACTGTCATTTAAAAATTAAAAAAAGCAACACATCTCTAATCAAATATTTAGACATTTAAAAAGAATCGGAATCGCAATCAGTAATTGTATCGGAATCGGGAATTTAGAACAAAATCGTTAATTGTATCGAAATCGGGGAAAAATTTGGAATCGACCCATCACTGATATATATATATATATATATATATATATATATATATATATATATAGTACACGTATTAGTTTCTGTAGATGTAAATCCGTTGAAACTCAAGTATAAAATGTGCTCAATAACAAGTAGAGCTGTTCTTAAGTATACATTTTTATTTATACAAACATTATTGGTTACATATGTGCATACATGTTTCGGTTGTACTCTTCACAGAGGGTCAAGCTCTTCAGACCAAAGACTTCTCTGTCTTCTTTTGTCTGAAGAGGTTGACTCTCTGTGAAGAGTACAACCGAAACATGTATGCACATATGCAACCAATAATGTTTGTATAAATAAAAAGTTATACTATATATATATATATATATGCTGAACATTGAATAAAGTCGCAGTTGAAACATGTATGCATATATATATATATATATATATATATATATATATATATATAGCCAACACTGTTTGTAACAATAAAACTAATTATACTTTCACACAGTTCCACCTGTTAATAAGCACCATCTTATAAACACTGGGATTTCATCCAGATAAAGCTGTATTATAGTATAATTTTTTATTTATACAAACATTGTTGGCTACATATGTGCATACATGTTTTAACTGCGGCTTTATTCAAAGTCCAGCATAATTGAGCCATCATACAATTACTGTATTATTTATTAATTATACTATATATATATATATATATATATATATATATATATATATATATATATATATATATATATGGGAAAATGAAAAAGGAAAACCAAAAAATGGATGTTTTTATGTGTACATCAACGTTTCGTTTTTATTTATAGACTTCATCAGGATGATAAAATAGAGAAAAAATGTCATGCAAGCACAGATACATGTAGGGTAGACATATTGGGAAAAATAGAATGAAATAGTGGCCAACTGCTGGGTGGACGTCCGTATTTGTTGGAGAAATAGAAATGAATGTAGAAAAGAATGAGTGGGGGAAAAAAAAAATGGAAGGATGGGGTGAGCCAGGACTACTGTGGCTGGTGGTAAGAGAAAGAGGTGGGGGATGAGCAGGGGTAAAGTGGATGGCAGAGAGGGAGGTGAGGAAGAGGGGGGGAGGGGGTGTTTGACCAGATGGCTGAGGTTCAAGATTGAAGGGGAAAAAGTAAGTTGGAAAGTTTGTGTATGGGGGGTGTATGCAGGGAAAGGAGGATGGGTATATATATATATATATATATATATATATATATATATATATATATATATATATATATATATATATATGCATTTAAAAAGGATGCGCGGAAATCTCTCAAAGGCCCTTTCGACTATCATCTCGTCAGGAGAAAATCGATAGTTTTAATTAATAATTTCGTCGAAAGAAAGAGCAGACGGGGAATTGATGCTGGCTATATAGGGCGCACTACCTTGCATTTGCTGACCCGCATAAACCAGCATGTTCCATCAAAAATACGTCAGGGAAAGATAGACTCTGCTATTGGCCAGCATTTGGTTGAAAACCCTAGCTGTGCCAATAGCTATAACATAGACCGTTTTGAGGTCTTGCATAGAACAGATTCCAAGAACCATTTGAAAATATGCGAATCTGTCTCTATCGCTATTCGAAAACCTTCTTTGTGCCGGCAGAAGGAATTTGTCATATCTCTAAATCTCTTTGGGGAACTTTGAACTCCCTCCGCCCCCCCACCGTAGTGCCTTTTAATCGGTTTTCTAACGAAATATTAAATTGACTTTTAATCGCTCTATCGTTAATTTTGGCACATTCAATTCCCCGTTTGCCCTTTCTTTCGACGATATTATTAATTAAAACTATCGATTTTCTCCTGACGAGATGATAGTCGAAAGGGCCTTTGAGAGATTTCCGCGTATCATTTTTAAATGTATTTATAAGTTTGTACCTCAAAACATTAATTTATATATATATATATGTATATATATATATATATTATTCATTTTACTTCATAAATATATATTATTAATTATACTATATATATATTATTAATTATATATATATATATATATATATATATATATATATATAATATTAAATTATATTTTTGATATTTTACCTACGTACAACGTCATTTCGAGATTTCGGCTCTCATCAGCGCAGGGAAATGACAATCTCAGACGGTAACAGGCGCGAACATGGTTCACAGAGACACTTTGAATCTGTAAGTGTTCGCTTAGTCCCTTAAGGTCACGGGAGGTTGTCACGTGATAACGATTGGATTTATTAATAATATGCATTTTGATCTGAAATTAATTCTAATAATTAATGGTTTTACCGACAAGGGATCTTTTCTTGTTCTTTTTTATTTTGTTTCCGGTGGAATATGTAAATTCTGTTTTTTTGGAGGGGGGATAACTGTTGATTGTATTTTTTGATGAACACAAAGTCGAATTAAATAACTGCTGTATACCTTCTTCTTCTTCTTCTTCTTCTTCTTCTTCTTCTTCTTCTTCACGTTCGATGAGAAGACATACTGAAGAGAGTGTGAAGAGATGGCCGGTACACAGCTGGATAATTCTGCATAAGTTTGTCTGTCCATTAGATTTTTTTTTCAGTGTTTCTTTTTCAGTGTTTTATACGTACATGATTGTTTAAATGTTTATATATTGCACTATCCATGTTTAAATGTTTATATATTGCACTATCCATGCTGTGGATGGTTTATCTATTGATTTATCCTGATCAACATTTGTGTTTGCTTCTGGTAGAGTTATTTTTTCATAATGCATTTAAGTGGATATATGTGTATATGTATTAGCGTTATATAATTAACACAAGTCATTTACCCCCAAAATATATGCTGTTGATGTATCTACGGCACACACACACACACATACACATACACACATTATATATATATAATCAAAATTGGAGAGTTCATATTCTTTTCTCAACATGCTTTTATAGGCTTTTCGTCTCATTTATTATATATATGTATATATATATTTACACAGAGAGAGAGAGAGAGAGAGAGAGAGACTGATTACACGTCTCGTCCTCGTCGCTTCTAACAGAACATCCACCGAATCAAAACTGCTAAGCAGACTAGGGGATCACATTATTCTCCCGCCAACGTTTCCCATGCAGATCACTTTTGATCTCTTTTCGCCTTACGTCCAATTCCCATCGCCAGGAAAAGGGTGTGTGTCTTGTTTCAATGACACAAGTATACAACAGGAACTAAAGACAGCACGAGACGAATATGTAAGGAGGAGTGTTGCCGGCTTTGAGGAGTAGTCTCCGGAAGATGGGTTGTATAGTCTGACAAACCCTCGCCATCAATGGTAAGTGTATCCAAGTGTTAGCCAAATCCAGCTGCATTGTAATCTTTTTTTGTGTGTTTTTTGTCTGTGAAAAGTTTGATAATGCAGCAAAAACTAATTTTCGTTTACAACGTTTGATTCAATATCAAATATCACTAAACTAACAAATTATGCCTGAGAGTTGTAAAAATAAACGTCTACGGGAGTGCCGTAGCTATTCACGGGACATTATTATATTTATTGTCACTGGTACGATGTACTGATTGACCTATTGCTTTCATATGTCTCAGTTTAAAAAATTGAATCACTTGGATAAATGAAGCGGCATTCACCCTCGGCGGGAATATCCGATTCACAAGCGGGCCCCAAGTCGTATGTATATCCCGATGAAGGAATATGACGACGTTATGTTTTTACTAGGTACGTGCAAAAAATAGCCGTCGCTTGTACTGACTATAATTCTTAAGTGTCTTTTCTTAATTTTTAAAAGTAGTTTTCGTTTAAATTTTGATTGTGTTTGAAAGATAAAAGCATTAAATTAATATCTAAAAAGAAACAAATGTATAATTACGCGTGAAAAAAAATTTAGAATGAAAAATGTTATCAAAACGGCTAAAAAAAGCAAAAAATCAGTTAAAACTGCAGATTAAATAAACATGTTTAAAATTCGCTGGAAAGATGAATATCAGTTTTCTAGAACTGTTTCAACGATAATTATTAAATTAAAGTCTTAAGAGAGTGAATTACAAAAAAAATGTACGTTCTTTTTTTACTAAAAATTGCTTAATTATCAAAAAAAGTGAAAGTTACTTTCTAGACATCTTTTCGCTCTGTATGTAATTGTAAATAGAAAACATGGCTACCAAATCCCAAAGTACAGAACTGCAGTAATATTTATTTTTATTTTGTAAAATTTTTACGTTACGAACTGCGTCAATTTTATCAATTATTTTTACATGATGATTGATTAAAATCTTAAACAATTACATTACTCGATTTATTCTTTAAGAATTAATATAATTTTAGATTACATTAATTCTTAAAGAATAAACTACTAATTTATTGTTACGACACATGTAAGAATTTATTATATGTGTCGTAACGATAAATTACATTCTTTTAAAATAAAGCTAAAAGAGTATTTTTTATTTTAAGTGTGAAAAAGTAAATTAAAGTCATTGACTACACTGATAATATGCATTGAAAAAAGTTTAAACATTAACAATTATTTATTAATCAATAAATAGAATTCAAATTTGAAGGAAAATGTCATATTTGAATTCTATTTATTTATTAATAAATAATTGTTTTAAACTTTTTAAATAATATTTATTAATGAAAAAATGACAAAACAAATACAAACTTACGTTTTATCTTTCCAAATAAGTGACGATGAATTGTGAAATGAACGAAATTGTTGAATCCTTGAAAATAAAAATCTGAGAACGGTGTAGGGGGAGTGAGTAGTGGTTGGAGAGCTAATCCCGCCTGTTTATTACAGAACAGAGTAAATCGTTAGTAGAAATTATCCAATGTTTTAAATTCTTTTTTTTTCGTGATGACCCTGATTCTCATAATTTTCGAATTTTTTGTTTATTTTCAAGATTATAAAAAAACATTTCTTACGCTGATGATACACGTTCATGTGCGAAAGGGAAATATAATTTTATCGCATTTAAAATTTCCCCAGAAACTCTAATATTAACATCACATACAATATATTTTGCAATAATATTATTGTTTTTTTTTTTGTGAAAATATTGATTAAACAATGCTTTATTCAATGATAACATCGCTAATTTAAGAAATTAATTTTTCTTCGAGTTATATTGATTTTATTAAGACAGAATTTAGGGGCCTTTTTCGTAATATATATGAAATATTTTTTTTTTAATTTTAATTGTTAAGATCAACTGTGCTTTATTTTCATTTTTTTTAATTCATGCATTTTTTAAATTGATACTTAAAAAAATAACTTTAGTAAAGGTGTATTTTGTTTTCAACAAATAATAGATTTTCACTAAGGTTTACAAAAATAATGTTTTCATTATATTTCCTGATCGTTGGTTAATAAATACAGAAAAATCCATTAAAATTGGTTGATTTCCTGGATTTTGATGAATTTTTACGTGAAGGGAGGTTCAAAATGTTTTTACATTTTGGGAATCGGCCATTGACTTTGCACGTACCTAGTTTTTACAGTTCTTGCAGGGAAGTGTTGACGTCCTCCTACATACAGTGCCCTGTATTCCCAAATGGCTACCTATCTGATACTGACCCGGCTCAACATTGCTTAACTTCAGTGATCTTACTAGAACCGGTGTGTCAACGTGATTATGCCGTATAATCACTTGACTGTTTCATACTGATTTTGCGAATGCCCAAACTTATAAAGGCTAAAAGCCACTCGACTATACGGGTCAGTGAGATGGATAGCTTGTCTGTTGGTTGATTTCGTTTCATACTGATGAGTAGACACTTATCAAGACCAAAAGCTCCTCAAGGATAAGGGTTAATGAGATTGAATGATTGTCAGTTGAAGGATGAAGAACCTTATGAGAGGATTGGGAATGATTATTTTTTTAAAAAAATGAGATCTTTTATTTATTTATTTATTTATTTATCTATTAATGTTTTTCAAGCAATTGTCTTTGAAAAAAATTAAAAGCTTTGCAAAAACGAAAATCATGAAAAGTTGAAACCCTTAATGACGTCAGTCGTTACTTTTTTTTTCTTATCTCTCTGTATGTTATACGCATGCGCATTGCACAACGCTCCGATAGTGATTGGCAATTGTCATCTGTATGCAGTCACGTCGACTTCTCGTCAATTTCTCGCAAATGACACACGCGATTGCGTTGAGCCGTGTCATTTCTTTTTACTAATGAGTCACCACTAATCAAGTGACTCGAGGATAAATGTTTATTGATAAGATGGAATCAGGGTGAACTAAGTTTGATTAAGTATGGCGACGGTTCGTGACAAGAATCTGTTAACATTCGACTTGAAGTGGACCATTTAATCTGCAGGGAAGCAGTCCAGTGATAATGTGTTTCACAGACGGGAAACTCTTGAGAAGACGATCTGTTCGTATAAATTTCGCCTCACGCTAGGCACACGGAGGAAGAAAGGAAATTGTCTTTTTCGTTGTCGTAGAAAATGAGTTCTTGTGAATGTATTACAGGGAGACACCAGCGGTTGGAGCCCTTCCATGGAAATAAAGATAGAGTAGAGAGAGATTAGCAACGCCTCTTCTGTGAGAAAAGGGTCTGTTAGGAACAGTAGAGATCATCCCCCACTAGATTAATTTTGAACTCTGTCTAGGCAACGAAGAGTGCTCTGGGCGGCTCCTCCAAACTTGTGGTAGCAGTACTCCATTTTAGGACGTATCCGGTTATTATATTAGTGACGGATTACATCAGGAGGCAGGTACTTCCTGGAGAATATTATGAGAGGATGGAAAATTCTAAGTGGGAAGAGAAAAATCATTTTTAATAGCTTGAATTCTGTCAATTTGACACATTTTGCTGCTTCTTTGGCTTGATATCTACAAGGAAAAATATCTACACCGTATGGCTTGTGGTCTACAAGGACGAAAAATCCACACTATACGTCTATCATTTTTAGGGGTAAGAGGTTATGGGTAGGGATTAGGGTTATGGTTCCAGGCCTTGTAACCACACATTCTTTCGAAACCAATTAGAAGAAGTGTTTCCTTGCTTTTGTACTATGCTTCTTCTTTCGTGTGAATCAGATGATTCTGGTGTTGGCATTAGTTCCGCCAATGTTTTTCTATTTAGAAATCTTTCTGGAAGGACCACAAGAATATTGCCAACATCTCTAAGTGACAGTGGTACTGTGGAACCGACTGAAATCGAACTTGGAACACCCAGGTCTCCCTTGTACTGTGCTGCACTGTTTGTTATATGAGGTGTAGATCGCATAACAAAGTAGATTCAGTAGATTAATTAGACGTAGATTGCAATATAAGTAACGAGAGTAGAAAGTGGACTGTGGGTTTACTTTCGATAGCCTCGTAACTCTCGCTTCCCTTATTTTGTCCTCACATTTCATGATCGATGTTTCTGACAAAGAGGGAAGAATTGCTGTTTTCTGGGTCATAATCTATCTATCTAGCACTTGTCGTTGGTTAGTTTTTGACCTTGAAGTAGTTGTTTTTTTAGTTTCTACCATCAATTGGCTTCATGCTTTGTCTGGAGCGACTTCCATACAATAAAAAAAGATCTCATACAAAAGTCGATTCACGATACGTAGATATCAAGCCAAAGCGGCACTAATATTTGTGAAGTTCTCTGGATGCTTAGGCAGCATCGATCTATATATATTTATTATCGTTCAAGCAATACATTAACACAAGGAACAAAACGAAGTCGATATGTTAGAAACTCCATTTATGTAGTGTGAACCCAGAAAGTTGGAGTGTGTGTTTAAAACGTGTATATATGTCCAAGAAAGTCTGAAAATAGTTTATGTGTATGTGTGAAGAAGTCGAGGAAATGTGTCTGGCATAACTTGGATTTTGTGCGTGCGTTAGGCGCACGTTTGTCGGGCGGGGGGGGACAAGGCAGAAAAAAGACTGAGAATCTCTTTGTGTTTCAGCTTTTATAGTTCGCGATCTCAGAATAACGAAAAGGGAGATAATTAGGTATGAGAGCACTCTGGTGTATGTCTTCTTTTTTTTACACCCACGCAGTTTTCTATACTTACGAATCTTCTTTCCTCTTATCTCCTTTTGAAGACGTATCATCCCTCAGGTATGTGGAAAAGGGTAAGCAATGGCAAATATTTAATTCATGTTCCTATTTACTTACCCCCTCACTAGAGCAGAGTTTGACACCAGGTCGGTTTTTGATGTGGGGATAAACCAGCACCTCGAAAAAGGGAACTCTGGATTGGAACAAAAATAAAAATTACCTTCGTCTAGAAGTATTTATCCTTCGCTGACTGAGGACAAAAAAAGATTAGGTGTAATGCCAGAATAGATACCACACTTTGCTCTTAGACAATTTATGTTCATATGTGTAAAATTATGTACGTACATAATTTCATTTGAGTATTTCTTTAAGGTTAAAAGTCACAGTCCATGTGTAGAGTTGCCGTAAATGGGATTATCAAAAAAGTGCTCTGTGGTGTGACTGGATCAAATGAAGAATTTCCGTTGTGATTGAATTGTCAAAAGAGAAGGGGGTTCATGCGGGTCGAATTTAACCGGAAGTGCGGATGAAATGTAGACGACTAAAAGCAAGTTAACTATATAGTCTCTCTTTCCTTAACGAAATAAAATGATGGACGAATACATATTTTATTAATGCGTTGAGACAAATCGAAATATGTATCTCTCTCTCTACATACAGACTCTTCTCCTGTGCGTATCTCTCTCTCTCATGTATATATATATATAATGTTTTGAAAAGGTTGAGGGCAATGCAAAGTGCCGTGTAGGTTGTAAGCTGGAAGGAACAAAAATAATAAATCGAAATGGGACTTACTATTTATTTTTTATTAAAATCTTACATAACAGCAAGTGTGGTGTGGTGTTAGCTGTTTGTGTGTTGTCCGGATGATTAGTAAACATCATTTATATATATATATATATATATATATATATATATGATTTCGAAAGTTGCTGAGGATTTCAGATAGATTGTGGCAGCTTTTTCGTAAACAGTAAGTGGTCCACAGGGAGATAACCCCCTTAAAACTTCAAATACGTATACCGGATTTCAATGAAATTCACACCATGTGTATAAGATACTACTCCAGTAAGTTTTATTTACTCCTCCCCAGGAGTTAGGCACAAGGCCAGTTTTATCTTACTCCCACAAGTAAGATGTGACCCAAGATCGGGTCGAGAAAGTGGGGTTTGAAAAGCCAGCGCTCGAGAGATGAGCACTCTGGCCATTTAAAAATTGCCTGGGCAGCCCCGTCGGCATTCCCCGGTAGGGGCGCCTCAGACAGTAAGCAATAAACTTACTCCTCCCCAAAGAGGGGAGGCAAAGCCTGGGAGGGTGGACCTCCTAGAACTGCACAGGACAGGCGTGCAGTATCCATCGGAACAGATACTACACTTTGATCTTCCAGTAAGTTTTCCAACATTTCAGCTTCTTTTGACTATATTAGGGCGTGAAACTGGAGAAGGGAGGGGCAGTAAAAACAAAGAAAGGCATATGGTGTTATGAGCATAGTCAAAAGGTACATGGTAGTGAGCCTCATGCAATCCCGGGCAACGCCGGGTTTTCCTGCTTGTAATAGATAACGCAAGCCAACTTATATAGGAAATTGTCATTTTTATTTCAACAGGCGTGACATTGAAAAAAAAAAAAAAAAAAATTCAACACATTCTTTTGTTTGTATTTTTTCCATAGAATATTTATAATGAAAAGCTTTTACCTTTAAAAGAAGAGTTTTCTTTGCTAGGAGAAGCAGAAATGTGAAAGATTAAAATAAAAATGAATGAAACAAAAATGTTCTCGTTTCGGTATAGAATCTTTTTTAATGTAATAATATAAATATAAGAACGTTTTTTTTATAGATTTCGTAAAAATAACGGAATCCTTTATTTATCTTTTAATGCTTTTCAAGCAATACTTTTACAAAAACGAAAGCCATGAAAAGTCGAAAACCTTAATGGCGTCAGTTGTTACATTTGTTTTTCATCTCTCTGGATGTTATACGCATGCGCATATCACAACGCGCCAATGGCGGATGGCAACCGTCATCTGGACATGGTGATGCTCGTCATTTGACATACGCGATTGGGTTGACTTGTATCATTTTTTCTACTGATGAGTCACCACTTATCGAGGCCAAAGACACTCGAGGATAAATGTTAATTAGATGGAATAGGAATGAACTAAGTTTATGACAAATATTTGTTGACATTGGATTTTAAGATGTACTATGCTGTAGCTCACAAGGTAGCACTCCAGTGGTTACGTGTTCTACAAACGGAACGTTCTTGGAAAAAAAGAAGTTATGTCCATGGAAACTCCGCCTTACGCTAAGCACATAGAAGAAGAGTAGAAGTGTTTTTTCAGTTGTAGTAGGAAGACAAGTTCTTGCTCTGAATGTCTTACAAGGAGGAACCAAAGATTGAAGCTCAGTCGAGCATAGTTTATGTCATAGTTTTTTTAGAGATATTTAATCCATGTTTATTTATCTGCTTCTGACAAATTAGACGTTAGGTCATTTTTATTTCGAAAAGGGACTCCAACTCAATCCAGATAGGTATACTGAGTTGGCCACTGTTGTCAAGCGCTGTGTGGAGAAGGAAGGCAATACGCGTGGAAGCAAGACTCATCTCCGTGCCACACAACTGGGAAAACACAGAAGTGGTTGTTTGAAAAACTTCCACCACGTCACTAGTTCGAACGTCACCCCCTTCCCAACTCGCTAGATTGCAACCCCATGAATGTTTATGTATGGGTCTGTAATACGAAGAGCGAGTGGGAGTTCAGGCGTCTCTCTAAGGATACCGTAGACGGCGTGCTCCAGGTTCAGATCCCGTTTGGAGATCGTGGTGGGGGCTCAAAGCGGCTTCTGTAGGAGATGCACTTTGAACTTTGAGAATACATCAATTATCGGGCCGGATATGAAGTTATTTTTCTTTCCTATCTAAAAGTGTCAATTTTATCTCCAATACTCTGCATAACTACACACTAATAAGCAAAACAAATGAGGCTAACATCAACATTGACACCTGCAATTGCAGGATAAAAAGCAGCAATGTTTTGTATAAGGCGACCCTTTTCACGAGGGAGGACAGTTATAAAAAGAAAATCTAACTCGGAATTTCCTCCGAAAACTGGAAACAAAGATACTACAACCAGAACCGCTATTTTCCAAAACCTGCACTCAAACACATCATTTGTGTATTTGTCACTCTGAAATGTTGTGAATATTTATTTATTTATAGTACTAATGAGTCACCGCTTATCAAGGCCAAAACTCCACTCAAGGATAAGAATTAATGAGTTTGTCCAATCGACGGTGAGACAAACATCTTGATTGGTAACAATAGTTGAAACAGGGTAGAATTTGATTTAAAAGGACGACTCAACCAAACAAAAATTAAATATTGAACTTGAAAACGACCATGTTGTCGTCAGCTGGAAAACAGCTTCGTGGTATTGAGTTCCACAGACATTCAGTTCTTGGAAACAAACTCTGCTCATGCAAATCTGTATGAATCAGCTGGGTACGCTTTTTTACCTACTTTATTCTGTCGTAGGCATTGTTTCTCTCGATTCATTCTAGAATCAGTTACTCACATGAAGGTTGCCAACATCCATAAATGAAAGTGGAACAGACTGGGATCGAACCTGGCACACCCATGTCGTCAGTCCGCATCGCTATCTACTTAACCACCGATACCTAATACATATTGAACTAATTTAATCAAAATTGGAGTTTTCTGAATTTTCAGAAAGGGCTTCCAACCTCCCTCGTTGCATGAACCTAAATTAAATCAAGGGAGGCGCGAGAGTGCTCTATCCCTTAATAGACTTCAAAAACGACCTATGCTAGAAATCTCATTTCTTTGAGAAGTCATAACTCAAAAACCAATAAACCAAATTAGTTAAAACTTTGCACAAAATTTTCATTTGATAGGTTCTATAAGTGTGTAGAATTTCAGCATCATTAGTCAAGGCAACCCAGAGATCCAGAAAGGTCAGGAGTGATTTTGTGTTATCCGTGTGCACGTACGTACGTGTGTGCCACCCTGTATCTCATCAACTATTTGATGGATTCGGCTGATTTTTGGCAGAGATAGAGGTTCTAGGGTCTAGTTGATGGTATTTTAATTTCAGTTTACCATATACCTTAGTTTTCCAGAAAATTAAAAAAAAACTTAAAAATAACCATTGTCTTGAGGCATAGCCTTTACAAAAGTAGTGACATTCCATGATAAATGCCAGTATACTGAAATCATATGCTCTTAATAGGGTTAAGATGAAAATTCATATACACTAAATGTACAAAAGCAATGGAAATTCCTAAATTTTTACACTTTTATTGTCATTAAGGATATGACTACATATCAACCAAACCATTTCATTATCACATCACTACAGTATAAATCTCTATGCATGAGTGGATGAAGTGTGTGAGGTGCGCTGAAGAAAAATTCCTACCAGTACAATACATAGCCCTGTTGTGCTCGCATACCCTTAATGACAATAGAAGTGTAAAAATTTGGGAATTTCCTTGCTTTTGTACATTTAGTTTTCATCTTAACCCTATTAAGGGCATATGATTTCAGTATACTGGCATTTTTCATGGATTTATATATAACTCACATAACCCATCTTTAACCCTAACTTAGACTCAGACTAAGAAACTCCCGCGTCCTGCGACGCATAAGGCAGTCAAATAAACCATCGTTTTCGGTCTGAATTCAGATCCACAGCGACCCTCCAGCTTCTTCCCGTTGTGATCAAATCTAACTCAATTGCTTGCTTCCAGTTTATTTTTGGTCTTCTTTTTGCATCAGGGTTCAACTAAAGCACTTGGTTTGCAACTGACTCTGGGGCCAATCTTAGGGCATGTCCGAGCAAGCCATGACCTCGTTTACAGATTATTGAAAATGCCACCTGTTGGTTAGTGTGGTCTCTGACTTCTTGGTTTGTAATTCTATCGTTCTATTTGATCCCTAGAATCTTTCTAAGACATTTCGAATCAAACGCGTCTAATTTCTTCTCTTGACTGATTTTGAGATGCCATGTTTCACTTCCATATCGCAGTGTGGACAAAACATTGTTGTTATAAAATCTTAATTTTGATCTAAGGGTGATTTTTTTTTATTTTTCCAAATCTTGCAGAGCTGATTAAATGCTGATGAGTCTTTTCTTATCCTGCACTGCAACTCGTGGTCCATATTGCCTTCCTTGTTTAAGGAGCTTCCTAAGTAGGTGAAATTGTCAACTATAGCTATTTCGTTTTTGGTCGATAAAGACTTTTGTAGGTGGATCGTGTGCTCCAGCGAGCATGTTTTGAGTTTTCTTAACACTGATATAGAGACCAATGCTTCCTGTTTCAGCTTTGACCTTGTTGACAACGCCTTGTAGGTCAGTGGTATTCATTGCTAGTGCAGCAATATCGTTTGCAAAGTCTAGATCAGAAATTTTATGATCTTTGAGCCACGTTATACACTGACCCTTGGTTGCATGTTTTTATACCCAATCAATGTCTATGGCAAAGAGTAATGGAGAAAGCAAACATTTTTGGTGGACTCCAGTGATCACCACAAACCAGTCACTGAAACCATCTTCTGATTGTATGCAACATTTTGAGTTTGAATAAATTTGCTTTATTGCAGTGATGATTTTTCTGACAAGTCATACTCGTGCAAAATCTTCTAGAGTGATGGCTGGTGAATCCTGTCAAATGCCTTGGAAAACTATGATGGCAAAAGATTTTTGAAATTCGACATGTTTCTCAATTATATGGTGTACCATAAACAATTGTTCTGCACAAGAACGTTTTGGCCGAAATCCGGCTTGTTGACAGCGCAGTTCCAAAATTAATAATGATCAGTTAATCAGTTTCGTATTTTACCGCACACGATAATATATATATAAATATATCCATATGCCAAACTTTGAAATTCAAGGAATGGTGTCTAATGACTATGCAGCAGATTTAATGCGAATATTTCATTTCAAATAGGAAGTTTGTGCCCACATTTCCCCCAGAATAATTTAAAATACCCTTAAAAACTGAAATTTTGGGAATATTTATTTATTGACGTCTTATACACAATTTCACAAAAGACAGGAGTATCTAGATTTTTCAAAAATGCTTCCATCCCCTGTTTGCCCCCTTTTCATGAAACTAAAATAAAGTAAATATAGCCTACATTATCCAACTTTACGCCTTACAGTTATATTCAAAATGTCATAATGATCTGTTAATTAGTTTATATGTATACATATAACTACAAAATTCTAAACGTATACACATACATATGTATGTATTGACAGACCTAATTTATTACATAATGTGTTACATAACTTTGATCTCTAAATTTATTTATTTATAACTCTATTGCAAATTTTGAAATAACTATTTATAGACTTTAATATTGAGCTTCATTTTGTTCTGGAATTTGATTTCCATAAGAATCCATCCATACTATTACGCACACACACACACACACACACACACATATATATATATATATATATATATATATATATATATATATATATATGTATATGTATATATATATATATATATATATATATATATATATATATATATTAAAGAAAGAAAGATGAAGATAAAGAATTGTACAAAACTACATAAAGTTACATAAATTTATACAAATCTTTTCCTACATCGAAAGTTCAGATGCAAGGAGTTACATTAATCCTTAAACCATGGTTTTTCAAAGATAAAACTCTTCTCGTTTAAATAATAACTGCATGAACAAAGATGTGGTCTATGCATGTACCGTAACTAAATTACCCCAACGCACCACTAACATAAACAATACCACCGACCTTGCCTCACCCCATCCCACAACCCCACCTAACTCTAGAAACACAAACCCGAACCAGCCTAGCAACACCATAATGCCCACAACCAGAAGCAACCCAGTAACTGACAGGATAGCTAACCCTAGGATATATACATACATAGGATCGACATCGCAATTTATAAAATCCAGAATCTCCTCCCATACTTACTCATTCAATAACAATACCAATAACAGCACCTCTCTAACTAAATTAATCAAAGACTTTAAATCAAATAACACTCAATTCTCCCTAAAATAGTCTATACTGAAAAAATCAAAATCCTACACACCAAACTCAAAGAATTGCCACCTATGCACATCAGAAGCACTAATGATATTCACAACTGCAATAGAGAAAAACGTTAATAACTCAAGAAACGAGATAATTTCCAGATGCCAACATAAGAGGAGATTTAAATACGCCCAGCTTGTAACCCCAATAGACACCCCCCTTCGCCCCAGAGCACATAAATGCACATAGCCCAACATAGTCTTGCCCCTCAGATATCTAGACCACCCTCACTCCTATCAGATTTACTTTTAACCCAATAGCAAAACATATAGTTAATTAAACAACTACGCGACCCCTTTAGAATCGATCTTCCTCTACGGTTAGACCCCAATGCCCCACCCACCTCTCTCAACAAATATCGACCTAATACTAAAAGACTAACAGCTCAATAATACCCCCTGGCGACAAGATAATTCAATATGATGTACTATAAGTTAATATAATATTAATCTAGATTCATACAATGAATTCCATCTTTTAACCCTACTAGAATCAGCTAACTTAACTTAATATAATATTAGGCTACGCAAAATTATAACCTGCTTTGCCTTCAGAATAAAACACTCACAATCTGAATACATCTGCACTGAAAATAATATTCCTCTTTTTGATAATGATAATAATAATAATAATAATAATAATAATAATAATAATAATAATAATAATAACAATAACAACAACAATAAGAATATCAATTACAGATACATTAATCCCGCTCACATATATCCCTATCTGATGGCTTCACCGCACTTAGAAACCCCCTTAACCTCAAAATATAAGCATTTGAATCCCCCACCCACCCACAGGCTCACCTTAGCTGACCGTCAAACTTGAAGTCATAGACTTCACTAACACCCCTCCCACCAACCCCGCCCATTCCTTCACACTACCCTTAAAATATCAGCCGCACCCATTATTCACTTTGACCTCGGTTGGAACGGTTCTATTCTCCTTAGTCGGCAAAACTTCCTACCGAAAGCAGAATATTCAAGATGATATATAAAACTTTTGAAACATTTCTCTGCCAGGGAAGCCAGCAAATAAAGGCAGACATGAACTTTTCCGCATAACGCCTTTAAACAGACAATCTTAACCTCGGATTTGCCGAATTGGATATTTAAAATACCAATACAGGATTTTTACTTGTAACTCCACGGAAATATACTATAACGGAGTACGAATCCATACGGACCAAGTTAGATATTTGAACCCTCCACCTTTTATTTGTTAAAAAACTTTCTTCAATTCTACAAACTGTTACTTTTACTATTAACTATCTACACCTTAACGTCCCTCTCGTCTTCAAAATCACCTCCCAATACTGCCAATTTTTACTTCCCCGGCCTTTTATTTTATTTTATTTCATTTTTCAATTTCTTTATCCCCAATTCTTTTTGTTTTTATTCTTCAATTTTTTCAAAGTGAAATGGAACTAGGTAATATTTAATTGATATAAATACCATATTACCAGATTTATCCTCTGACGAGAAGAGTTTTATCTTTGAAAAACCATGGTTTAAGGATTAATGTAACTCCTTGCATCTGAACTTTCGATGTAATAAAAGATTTGTGTTAATTTATGTAACTTTATGTAGTTTTGTACAATTCTTTATCTTCATCTTTCTTTCTTTAATATTGATTGCTCTACTCAACGTATTGAGCTTTACTTTATCGAGATAGGTCACTACGATATTTCGCTTATCGTTAATTCTATTATCATTAGTATATATATATATATATATATATATATATATATATATATATATATATATATATATATATATGCAGTGAATAGTCATACTTCTATGCTGATGAGTCTTGATTGAAAAGAGACGAAACGTATACGTCCATAGATAAATAAACAATAACAAAATATTTATATTTGAAGCTCCTCGTTAAAAAGTAGAGCACTGTAAATGGTAGTACTAACACAGCGTGACGTCACTTGCTTTATATGCATCATTCCTTCACTTATAGAAGTTGAATGCCTGTATGTCTCGCCGCCTTAAATGTGTTAAAATTATCATCGTTTATAAGCTGTTCAGAACTGGCCTATCGGTTAGCGACGTTGGATTGGGGTTGAAAAATACTTGTAATCCAGGGTTTCGAATCGTGTGACCGGTAGTGAATAGTCATACTTCTATGCTGATGAGTCTTGATTGAAAAGAGACGAAACGTATACGTCCCTTGATAAATAAACATATATATATATATATATATATATATATATATATGGATATATAGATATATATACAGGGTGTTTCAAAAGTCTTGGGAACATTACAAATGCGTATATCTCATGAACTATTCCAGGTAGAAAAATGAAACTGGTGCCATTTTAAAGCTTGCTTAATCAAGTTTTTGGTCATACTAATGATTTTCGTGTTATCTTTCCAGGTGCAGTAATGGCGTTCTCTAAACAAGACAAGGCATTTTGCGTCCTCCAATTTGCAAAGACTGAATCGTGGACATGTGTTCAGCGTGCATTTCGCAGGAAATGTAAAAAAGAAGCCCCTGAAAGGAAATCCATTGTCAGATGGCATGCTAAATTTGTGAAAGATGGGTGTTTGTGCCCAAGTAAGCGAACAGGTCGCCCTTCAACTTCAGAAGATGCAGTTGAGCAAGTTCGGACAGCCTTTCAGCGGAGCCCCCGTAAATCAGCGAGAAGAGCCAGCAGGGAACTTCAGCTTGCTCCAGCAACTGTCTGGCGTGTCTTAAGGAAACGACTGCAAATGGTACCTTACAAGCTCAAGTTGGTCCAAAAGTTGACGAACACTGATAAGCCACTTCGCCGTGACTTTTGCATTGCAATGCAAGAGAAGTTGGAAGATAACGGCTTTGATGACCGGCTTGTTTTTAGCGATGAGGCGACCTTCCATCTGAATGGCAAAGTTAACAAGCATAACACTCGCATATGGGGTACTGAGAATCCTCATGAACTTCTTGAGCACGAGCGAGATTCACCAAAAGTGAACGTGTTTTGTGCAATTTCCAAGAAAGGTGTCTATGGACCGTTCTTCTTTGAAGAGGCAACTATCACTGGTGAATCCTATCTCAACATGCTGGAAGACTGGTTAATGGCTCAGTTGGAACAAGCAGAATCTGATGACTTCATTTTTCAACAAGATGGTGCACCACCACACTGGAGTCTTAAAGTAAGGCAGTTTCTTAACACAAGGCTGCCTGGTAGATGGATTGGGAGATCTGGGCGAGGTGATGACGTTCTCATGCCCTGGCCTCCTAGGTCTCCAGATCTTACCCCGTGTGACTTTTTCCTTTGGGGCTTTGTCAAGCAACAAGTCTATGTGCCGCCCCTTCCAAGAGATATTGACGAACTAAAGGCTCGAGTAACGGCAGTTGTGGGAACCATTGACGTCAAGATGCTGGAACGCGTTTGGCAGGAAATGGACTATCGACTAGATGTCTGCCGTGTGACGAATGGTGCTCATATTGAGCAACTTTGAAGATTCCTCACAAAACTTGAAACTTTAACCTTTCCAACGGTACCAATTTCATTTTTCAACTCCTAATAGTTTTTGAGTTATTAAAAATCGTTATGTTCCCAAGACTTTTGAAACACCCTGTATATATATATATATATATATATATATATATTTATATATATTTATGGATATATAGATATATATTTATATATAGATATATATTTATATATACTAGCAAATATATGCTCCCTCCGGTCGCATATTTTTGCTAGGCTGCCGCATCAGAAATGAAGGCTCACGCGTAAGCCAATGGAGCCCCAGTCATATTTCTGTGGTGGTTAGACATTGATTTTCTGTGTTTATGACCAAGATTATTTTTAGCTGAAAATAAAGGGAAAAAAAATCGATCCTACCCCGATTTTTGTTGTACCCTCGCCCATAAATAGAAATACTTGTAGTTTAAAAAAAAAGAAAACATTTTTTTTGTACCCCCCTCAATTTTTTTATATTACCAGTCATAGAAATATTTTTTAGTTAAGAAAAAAAAAAATTTTTTTTGACCGCCTTCCCTCAATTTTTTTATCCCCCCCTATACATGTAAATATTTTTAATTAAAAAGGAAAAAAAAACCTAACCCTAACTGTAACGATGGGGTCAAAGTTAGCGTAAGTCCTAAAATGAAAAAGCACCAAAAAATCAAATACAGTGAACACAGTGTGTGTGTGTGGGGGGTGTTTGTTTAATGACCTTTTTTTTAATTAAACAATTTGATTCTACAATCAGTTGTATAGTTTTCCAGTACAATGTGTTAGTTTATTTTGTTGACATTAAAGAAAAAAAAATCACATATTTTTTTTTAATAAATAAAACATGGAATCATAAATTCTGTTGAGGTCGTGAAAAAATGATAATATTGGATATGAAAGTATTAAGAAATCAAATACAGTAAACACGAAAAGTTTTTTAATTCTCGGAAAGAAAAAGTTTACCTGAACTGTGTGTGTGTGTGTGCGTGTGCGTGTGTGCGTGCGCGCGCGTTTTTATATAGTAATTTTTAAATCAATTATTATTTAACAGTACTCGCGTTGAAATGGTTTAGAAAACACGCCGGTTATGATGAAAATGGCTTTAATTAATTGTATGAATAATGTTTATTAATATAACCTTATCGGAAAATATTGTAAATACATATGTAAATTGGATAATAGCAGTTATAAGTGTATATTTGTAAATATGAATTTAATTGAAGGTTTAAAGGAATGACTTATGTTAATGGCAACATCCATCTGGTGTCTGAACGACTTTTGATGACAGTATATAAAGAATTTCAAAAAGATTAGTTTCAGTAAAATAGTCATACTGGAGTTTCGGCTTCAGACAGACAGACAGACAGATACATAAACTCCATTATTAATATATATATATATATATATATATATAAATAGATATATATATTTACATATACATATATATACATATACATATATATATATACATATATGTACATACATACACATATATGTACATACAAATATATATATATATATATATATATATATATATACATATACACACACACATATATATATACATATACACACACATATATATATACATATACACACACACATATATATACACATATACACACACACATATATATACACATATATATATACTTATATATATATATATATATACTTATATATATATACTTATATATACTTATATATATATATATATATATACTTATATATATATATACTTATATATACTTATATATATATATACTTATATATATATATATATATATATATATATATATATATATATATATATATATATATATATATATATGAGAAAGTATATAGATAATAGCTATCAATATACAATATGGCAAGTGACTAAACCCCGGCTTAACAAAATGTCGGTTAACGCCTTTTCTACATATGCAGACAACGGATCTACCCGATAAGTAGCAGTGAGCAGGAGGGGTGGGGGGAGAAGAATATAAACGTTTTCGTATGCCGACGAGAGAAGCGAGTAAAGTCTTCTATTTGTAGAGACGTTTTAAACGCCGAAGACACGATGTAATCACGTCGGATCGATTGATCTACTCACTCAATTGAGTTCTTCAAGGTCGGATTTGATCGGCTGTGGTTAGCAGAAACGACACAAGAAAGAATGAATGAATGAATGAATGAATGAATGGGTGGAAAACGTGTAAAAAAAACGAATGATGGCAACTTAATGGAAGAAGAACGAACGAACGAAATTAGTTATAAGAAAGAAAAAAAAAGATACAGAAGATAATTAATATTAAGGACGTTAGTAATAAAATGAAGAAAAAAGAACAGGAAGAGGAGGAGGAGTAAAAAGAAGGTCGTAATAATAAGGTGCCGCTTTGGCTTGTTATCTACGTGTCATGAATCTACTTTGGTATGATATCTACGCCTTATATTGCAATCAACACGTGCGATATTTCAGTAAGTTATTCAACGAGAAGTCGCTGAAGGTTCAGTAATCTATTCTGACGAATGGAGAGCTTACGCTTATTCAAACCAACTCAATTTTCGTCATTTTTCCGTAGAGTATCAGCAAAATTTCATCGATCCCAACACCGGAGCACATGCACAATGCATTTAAAGATCATGGCTTGACGCGAAGATTTGTATATTGAAGAAATAAAACACACACACAAACAAACAAAAAAACAAAACAATGAGTGGCGTACGATGTAGATATCAAGCAAAGCTAGTACCAGTACGGTGTATATATTTTCCCTTATAGATGACGAGTCAAAACCGTACTACTACTACTACTACTACTACTCCCACCACCACCACTTCTACTACTAATAATAATAATTGTATATATTTTCCCTTATAGATGACGTACCAATACTAACTACTACCACTACTACTACTAATACTACTGCTACTACTACTACTAATAATAATTAATTAATTAATAAAATTCAAGGACCTACATGAAAGACTAACGCAAAACCGGAGATGATGCATCCACGAAACAAACACACCAGAATCGATGATCAAAAGAAGAACTACGTTAATAGAAAAAGACACCGAAAAGGAAACGATCCCAAACAACTACAGACCTGTTTACCAATCATGTGGAAAATCCAAACGGCACGAATGAGAGAACAGATCTACCACTCCCTTAATAAGCGTGAACTACTTCCCGAGGAGCAGAAAGAATTCCGGAACGGGAAAAGACGGACGCTTTACTTATACATAGATTAAAAGATCTCGAAGGAAGTAAAAAGCCGAAAGCAGAACATGGATTGACTACAAGAAAATCCTCCGGCAGAATCCCTCAGGGATAGATACTTGAGTGCTTAAGGATGTATAAAGTAACTGACCAGATTACCAATCTTTTTAAGAAAGCAATGGTGAACAAGGAGACTGAGGTTGACAGCTGGAGGACAACACCTGACTGAGATAAGAATACAGATAGGCATATTCCAAGGAGACTCTCTATCACCACTACTGTTGATCATAGCCATGATGCCACCTAAAACATAGTCAGGAAATGTGATGCCAGATAAAAGTTTACAGACACAGAATAAAGAATAAACCATCTCATGTATATAGACGACCTGAAGGTATTTGCAAAAAAAAAAGAAAAGAAAAAAAGCAATTGGAAAAGCTGACAAACACGACCAGGATATTCAGTCGAGACATTCAAATAGAATTCGGAATGGAAAAGTGTGCACTGCTAGAAATAAAAAGGGGAAAACAGGAGACAGCAGAGGGCATGAATTGCCCAGCGAAGAGGAGACAAGGACGCTAGGCGAACAGGATAGCTATAAATATTTGGGAGTTCTGAAAGCAGCCACCATCAAATCTACAGAAATGAAAGAGAAGATCGGAAAAGAACACCCGAGAAGAACAAGGAAACTCTTAGAAACGAAAGTATATAGCAGAAATCTAGTAAAAGGAATAAACACCGGGGCAGTATCACTAATAAGATATTCTGGATCATTCATAGGCTGGACTAAAGAAGAACTCAGGTACCTTCACCAGAAGACTATAAAATTAATGACCATGCACAACGCACTACACCTAAAAGATGATACGGACAGACTCTACGTGAAACGAAACGAACGGAGAGGGTGGACTGGTGAGTTTAGAAGACTGTGTGGAAGACACAAAGAAAGAGCTGAGAAATGCATAACCAAGAACACAGACAAATTGATAAGCGCAGCAAAGACACCGTGCCAATTAACATCCCCGGAAGCACTGAAACCAGAAACAAAAAGACAAGAAAAGGAAAGTGGGAATGGCAAAAGCTAAATCGACGTTTCATAAAGAATGACAAGGGAAGAGATCCACCAATATTCCTGGGCATGTCTAAGAAAATAGCACGTGAACAGAGCAACGGAATACTGACAGCTGCACAGAACAATGCGATAAGAACAAACTACATTACAAGCTAAAATAGATAAAACCCAGGAAAACAGTAAATGTAGATTGTGTGGACAAAGAGACGAAACAGTAAATCACATAAGTAAATGCAGCGAACAAGCCCCAAAAGAATGCAATAACAGACACGACTGCGTGGGAAAAGCAGTTCACTGGAAACTATGCAAACGACTGCATTTCAAACACGCGGACAAATACTACAAACATAAACCAGATACAGTACTGGAAAACGAAACTCACAAAATCCGATGGGACATGGAGGTGCAAACAGATAAACTCATACAAGCAAAGAGACTGGATGTCATAATATTTAACAAGAAGGAAAAATCCTGCCAAATCGTAGATTTTGCCGTTCCAAAGGACCACAGAGTGAAGATCAAGGAGACGGAAAAACGAAGCAAATGCACGGAACTTGCTAGAAAAATGAAAGGGATATGGAGCATGAAAAAGTCAATATAATACCATAATTGTAGGAGCAGTCTCCCCAAAACTGGAAAAACGACTGGGAGAAATTGGAATCGAGGGATCACTAACACCATACAAAGGACTGTACTGGTCAAAACAGCTGCACTCTCAAGGAAAATCTCGAATGCGGAAACCAACCCGCATAAGCTACCAATTGTAACCAGTCACATATAAGTTACAATAGGAAGAAAACAAACCGACGGGAAGAACACCACCACATGAACCAAGGAACAAAAACTGCAAGAAATCTCATAGACTGCCCCCCCCCCAAAAAAAAACTGATGGCACTAACCTCCGCTGATACCTCACAAAATAGTCATAGAGGGTCAGGGAATATGGGAAGACCAAGAAGGGACAGCACTAACCAGACCTTCACTGGAAGAGTGCCGAGAGCGCTGGGACCTTGGGAAGGCTTATTGCCACCCGGATCCCAGAGCAGACCAATGGTCGTTAACAGTGAGAAATCAATGGTAAGTGACTGTTGCGATACCGCAAAATCATTTGCAAAGGTTATCGAAAGAGGTGGAGAGTACTGGAAATCTGGGGCGGCTTGTTGTCACTCAGATATCGAGGGAATGAAAGGAATATGGAACATGAAGAAAGTTACTGTTGTTCCAATAATTGTAGGAGCACTCGGAATCTGGAATAAAGACTAGGAGAAATTAAAATAAAGGAGAGGGATGAACACCATACAACGCAGAAACAAAGCTTCATAACCAACGAACGCTAACCAATCACAGAAATAGAACATATAATATAGAAAGAACATATTACACGAGCCCAAAAGAACTGAAACTGCCAGAAACCCATAATCTGATATCCCACTTAGAACACACACTCACACGTGCACACACGCACACATGTGGTGGCACCATGTAGCGCCAGTAGAATCTCGTCCTTATTTCTTCGTACTTACTATACCGGAACATTTCGTATAATGGTTATGGTTCGTCAATGAGCCGAGAGACTAGGGTTCGATCCTCTGCCGAGAAATACCAAAGACTGAAGAATGGTACTTGATAACCCCTTAATTAAACACTCAGCATTATAAGGTGAGGATCAAGGGTAAGTGGAGTAATCATGAGAAAAGAGTGGCGTCCTTCTCTAGACCTCTGTGTAGTAACCAATGAAAAGAGAGCCTTTGGGTCGCCCTCGACTACGGTCGATGACTTGTGTTTTACTTACTATAATGTTTCATGTGATGTTAATCCCGTCTTCAATGAGACGGGAAAGAAAGATAAAAATAGAAATCTGGTTTGCTTAATCTGTTTTACGAAATATTACACTTGTTTTTATCACGTAATACCGAATAACACGGTCCTTATCGCTAATTGTATACGATGAGTTGAACACAAGTCAATATTTTACAGGTAGCCGGTGAGAAATTCCCAACGACGGTATTAACGCGTAATTGAACACAATTAGATCCGATAGGATTTGAACTCGGAATAGTCAATTTACATCACGCAGTCTCAAAGAAAAAGAAGAAAGAAAATAATAATAAATAATAGAAAAATAATGAGAAAAAAAAAGAAGAAAAGAATAATGAGGAAAGGGAAAAGAAGAAAAAAGAAAAAGAAGCAAAAGAAATATAAAAAGAAATAAAAGAAAAGAAATGAAACAAAAAGGATGAGAAGAAATGAAAGAAGAAAAAGAAATCCAAAACGAAATAAAAGAAGAAGAAGAAAAAGAAACACAAGAAAAGAAGAAAAAAGAAATGCAAGAAGGAGAACAGAAAATGAAAGACGGAAAAGAACAAATCAAAAAGAAGAGTTGAGAAGAAAAAGACGAAGAAAAAAGGCAGGAGAAATTAAACAGAAGGAACAAAAAGAAGGAAATTAGAGGAAAAAAAGAAATAAAACAAGAAGACTAGAAGAAACAAAAGAAATGAAAGAAGAAAAAGAAGAAATATAAGAAGAAAAAGAAGAAAATGAAGAAATATAAGAAAAAGAAATCGGGGAAAAATTGCGAGAAGTCGTTAAGTGTCATTTATGGAAGTTATTGCGTTTGGTTGAGTCAAAGGTTACCGTAACGGATGCACTGTGTGTGTGTGTGTGTGTGTGTGTGTGTGTGTGTGTGTGTGCGCGCGCGCATGCGCGATTTACTGAAAAGTCTCTCGGTGCAAAATAACTTAATTTGGAAATTAAACTTAAAAATCGTTTCGCTTGCACTTGGATATGTATTTCCTTTCTTTTCATCTAAAAATAAAAGTGTGAAGCTTCAAAACGCCGTTGAATGTTCGTTTCTTGTGTTTTTCTTTTTTCGTTTTTTTTTTTCATTCACTAATTCCATCATCCGGACTCCATTCTCAGACGCATGACGACTTAATATCGGAAATACACCCACCACTACCACTGACTTTTCTTGTTTTTGTTTTTTTTTAATTGAAAACAGCCGAAAAATAAACCCGAAGTAACCAGTTAATCAAACTGTCTACCAGTTGACGAAAACCTGAATGCAAAGAAGCTTTAAAAGAAAGAAAATGTCGGGGAAGGCTATAAAAAGGTGTTTGTGTCGGGCGGGGCGGAGATACGTAACGCCCGTACGAGAGACCACGAGTATAAGAGAATTCCTGAAAACAAGAGGAGATAACTCTTGCATTGATCGTCGCGACTAGATTGTCATACGTGGATTAAGGATTTGGCCAGTTCTTGGCCTTTTGGCTAAGATCAAAGTGTAGTATCTGTTCCGATGGATACTACACCCCATAGACTGGTATTGTCTTGGCCTTCGGGGCTTGATTTACGCCGGTCTATGGGTCTGTCCTGTGCAGTTCTAGGAGGTTCACCCTCCCAGGCTTCGCCTCCCCTCTTTGGGGAGGAGTAAGTTTATAGCTTACTGCCTGAGGCAGCCCTACCAGGGAATGCCGACGGGGCTGCCCAGGCAATTTTTAAACCCCACTTTCCCGACCCGACCTTGAGTCACATCTTACTTGTGGGAG
>OY744528.1:35322654-35360154 GCA_963556195.1 Sepiola atlantica
GGTTCCACACTCTAAATACGTAATGCTGAAACTGGTAAACCTGACGTAGGAAAATATCATAAATATCAAGAGCGAACAGATAGTCGGTAGTGCTGCGTCCGAACTTTATTGAATAAGAGTGTACGTCGGGTTGTTTGCTTCAAGTTCAGCTCCGCTATCGTTCTATAACAGAAACATAGCGCGTCTATCCTCGCTCATCAAACTCTGAATATTTTCCTAAACTGAACATTATTTGTTTTTCTCTTCACGTCGAAAAGTCATAATATGCTGATTCATACAAATGTGTTGTTTTGTTTTCTAATCTAACCCTTTGAAAACAACAACAAAAATAAATTGTTGCCTCCCCTGACTTAGATCAAACGCCATTTTGTTTATTAATGCACCGAAATTTTAGGTGCTTTTTTTTTTTCATTTGCTGCATTGGGACTTACATAAATACATGTTTCACATCTGTTTACTTAATTCAACTAAATTGACTTCGGTTGGATGAAATTGCGTAATAAGGAAGTTTAACCTTGGGTGCAATCTACCCTGAATGTATTTCAAAATAAGAAACAAACAGTATGTCTCCTATAGATTCAAAATTACTAACTGATATCTTAATTTAGCCGTTCCGAAAAAAAAGAAAGATGTTTGAACTTAACCTAATATGTTTAAACTGGTAAACTTGCTTTTTATTTATTCATTTATAATTTTTATTTATTTATATTCAACACAAAAAAGGCACATTGCCATTGAGACGGAAGGGGCTATAAATCTGGCCCCTAAGTGGAGAGTTGTGTATTGATTTACTCCTCTCCAGGAGTTAGGCACAAGGCCAGTTTTACCGTACTCCCACAAGTAAGATGTGACCCAAGGTCGGGTCGGGAAAGTGGGGTTTAAAAATTGCCTGGGCAGCCCGTCAACATTCCCCGGTAGAGGCGCCTCAGACATTAAGCAATAAACTTACTCCTCCCCAAAGAGGGGAGGCGAAGCCTGGGAGGGTGGACCTCCTAGAACTGCACAGGACAGACTCATTGACCGGCGTAAGTCAAGCCCCGAAGGACAAGACAATACCAGTATGGGGTGCAGTATCCATCGGAAAAGATACTACACTTTAATCTTAGCCAAAAGGCCAAGAAGTGGAGAGTTGTGTAGCCAGTTGCTTGTTCATATTACTTTTAAATTTCTGCATGGGAAACAAGGAGCAGGGAAGGGAATTCCAAATGCAAACATTTCAAAGAAAAGAAACTTCCGGCATTTGGGAACCTCTACAGTGAAGGGATGGGATCGTTCGGATTGTCGGGAGTATTTACGTTGATGGGGCACAAGGGCAGCAAGTTCGTCGGAGCACATTCCGTGGATGTACTAGTGAAAAACTTACAGCGATGCAACATTGCGGCGATCGGACAGGGGCTGAAGATTTGTTGACAGTGAGAGACCTATTAGATTAGAACCCAAATGTGGCAACAATACTCCGTGTATGGACAATGTGGCAAAACTACCGTCAATAGTTTTAAGAAAAAAAGGGTACAACGTAAAAGGTAGGCATGTTCGACGGAAGTGTTGCGTCCACAATTTATTGAATAACGACGTACGTCCAGTTGTCTGTTTCGGGTGCATCTCTGGTAGTGTTGTAAATACAATAACATAATAACGTCTACCCTCTCTCGTCAATGTCTGAATAGTTCCACGAACTTAGCGTTATTTGTTTTTTTGGTTTTCTCACCTAAATAAAGACGTAATATTTTGATTCATAAAAATCAGTATTTTGAGTATAATGGCATAACGACCGAGAATTGACACTTCCGGCTAAGAATGTGTTCAGTAGTCAGCGGTGAATTGCAAAAGTCAGTCCCCGCTATATTACGTTCCCGCCAAATGCTTTTATTTTTTTTTAACTATTCTTATTTTGGGACAAAAAACCCATTTTCTTTTTTTTTAATTAAATTGTTAGGTTAAAGTACAGAATAGTTAACAAAGCCCCCTCCCCATGTTAATAATGGCTTTCTAAATAATAACGTTATTATTTAGAAAGCCATTCTTAACATGAAGAGGGGGGCTTTGTTACAAATATTTCTTTTGAGTATTTAAAAAAAACAAACATTGCAATTATAATAAATATGTTTGTATTAAAAATTAAATTAAAAATTTCCAATGAAAGAAATAACTTTTCACAATTTCTTAAGTGTTGGCTTAGATTTTTGTATGTGTAAAATACACAGGGAACTAATTGTCGCAATTCAACGCTGACTACTGAACACGTTCTCAGCCGGAAGTGACAATTCTCGGTCGTTATGCCATTAAGCCCATCATCGTCATCGTCATCGTCATCATCATCATCATCATCATCATCATCATCATCATCATCATCATCATCATCATATTAATATTAATAATAATTAATAATTAATAATAATAATTAATAATAATAATAATAATAATACAGCCCTCTGTTGAAAAAAAAAGACATTTTTGTAACCCCTGGTATACACCAAGCGCCATTTTGTTTATAGAAGCACTTAAATTTTGGGTCGTTTTTATTTATTTATTTGCTGCACCGGGTGTTAAATAAATACATTTTTTCACATCTGTTGAATTAATTGAAGAAAATTGACTTCGCTTGAATGAAATTGCGTAATAGGAAAGATTAACCTCGGGCGTCATCTACCGTGAATGAGTTTCATAATATATATCTAACCCCCCCCCCCAAAAAAAAACCAACAACAAAAAAAAACCCTGTAGTTTTAAAATTGCCAGCTGATATCTTACTTTAACCGTCCCCCAAAAGTTAATAGAAAATGTTAGTACTTAAGCCAATGATTCTTAAACTTTATTCAGTCTGGGGGCACTTAGAGTACCACAGATACGTGATAGGGCACTGTATACACAATGGGGCACATATGTTATTAAGTTAACTGTTACATCTATAAAACAAAAACGCATTTAACAAAAGCAAACTTTACATACCTTGATACAGTTAATGAGAAACATGAAGTGGATGAGATTTCTTCAAGGTTATATGTGTTATATTTGAGAGACAAACTCTAATTCCCCAATCAATGCATTGAAGAGTGCCTCTCTTTTTACACTTAATTGTTTGTTACGTGTTTTAAACGAGTGCAAAACTCACAGACCAGAAGCTAGTTGCAAGAAAAGTAACGTATAACTCTCATAATGATGTCGCAACGAAACAAGCAGAGTGTTCGCAAAGAAATGGTGTAATATAGTAACTTAATATACATTGGCTTTTCATGTCTAGATATTTTTTTCATGAGTACTACGGAGCGCACCTGAAAAAAGCTCTGGGCGCACTGTTTGAGTACAAATGACTTAGTCTAATACGTTGAAACTGGTAAAACTTGATGTGGCAAAAATAGTTTTAATAACATCAGCCCAACAACGTAGAAGGTAGGTATGTTCGACGGAAGTGCTGCCTTCGCAATTTATTGAATACTATTTCTACCTTCTCTGTGTTGTCCGGGAGTGTTTCATTTGCAATTTGTTTTTTTGTTTTTTTTGTTTTTTGAGTTTTAAACTATGCTGTTTCCAAAATATTATTTTTGTTCCAAACAAAGGGAAGTAACTTTATATATTTATCAATACAGAGTTACGCCCCCCTTTTTTTTTTAAAGATGGCGTTTGTATGAAAATAACCTGGATAAAGTATTTTCCGAAAAAAATTAAATCGAATTACATTTTATTATTTTTAACAGCATGCTGCAACGATCCACAAAAACAACAACAAATAAAACAAACTGATAAGTCTGAATAAAACATTGATTTTGTAAGAAGAAAGCTATCGATGACAAAATCGAGAAAGAAGCTGACTTTTCTTCGTATATAAAAAGTACTTAACTAAATACAATGAAACTGATAGACTTGATGTAGCAAAAATGCCGTTAATAATTTTACTAACAACAAGGAATGGCGTACAAGGAATGGCGTACAAGGAACGGGGTAGAAAATCCTGTGTCCGTACTTCATTGAAGTAGAGCGTATTTCCGGTTGATTGCTTCGGCTGCATCTCTGGTATTCTATTTTTTGTACCAAATAGTAACCATTTATCAAGGTCAGATGCTACACGAGGATAAAGATTAATTAGATGGGATGATTGTCAGTTCGACTACTCGTGGGGTCGATTCTAGATAGGAATCTGCTGACATTAACTTTGGAGACGAACCAAGTTATAAACTGCGAGGAAGCAGTCCCGTGGCAATGTGTTCCACAGATAGGAAACCCTTACGAAGACCCTCTGTTCGTGGAAATGTTTCCTTACGCTAAGCACACTGAGGAAAGAAGGGTGAGTTCTTGCTGTGAATGTCTTACAAGGAGGAACCAGAGATTAGAGCTCAGTCGAGCACCTTCACTGGAAATAAAGATGGAGTAGAGAGAGACTAGCAACGTCTCTTTTGTGAGAAAGGGGATGTAAGGAAAGGAAAGCATCATCCCCCACTTAATTTCAAATCGATTGTGACTTCTGTCACAGCAACGAAGAATGCTCTGAGTAGCACTTCCACAGAGGTGGCAGCTGTACCTCATCTGGTGTATCCGACTCTTATATAGGTAGAGGATTGTATCAGGAGTCAGGTACTTTCTAGAGCGACAGAATGATCCAACCATTTTTCCCAGTGATCTGAGCAACAGATTGGATGTAAGCCTTCCATTTTAGGTCTGGACTGAAAGTCAGGCCTAAGAGTTTATGTAAGTAAGGAGCTTTCTCAAGGAGAAAGCCATTCATTTCGACTAGGGTAAAACAAAGATCCGAGCGTTGGTGGTTGAAGGAGAGAAGCTTGGTTTTAGAAGTGTTGAAAGTAACAGGTCACATTTTACCCCATTGTACCACGTACTCCAGATCAGAAGAGAAGAAATCAACGAGGACTTAACCAACAGTACCATTCGATGTGCTGCCAGAGAGTGGTATCGTCTTCGTAGATTTCAATAAATGATCTCAGAACGTGACTAGGAAGGTCGTTAATAGAGATGAGGAAAGGAGTTGGGCCCATTATAGAGCATGGAGGCACACAGGCATTGATACTGTGTGCATCATACTTCTGCACTTTTATAGACCTATCAGAGAGAAAGGATTCAATGGTTGCGAGGACCTTGCCAGATATTCCACAGCAACCAAGTTTTCAAAACAACCCTTTGTGTCTGATCCTATCAAAGTCCTTTAGTATGTGGAGAGCTGCTGCCACCACCACCACCACCACCACCACCACCACCACCACCACCACCACCATCATCATCATCATCATCATCATCATCATCATCATCATTATTATTATTATTATTATTATTATTATTATTATTATTATTATTATTATTATTATTATTTGTTTCTTATGCCTCCTTGGGCATCTCCCCTTTAACTATCTTCTCAATTCAACTGTTAAAAAAAAAATTAAACTCTTAGTACAGTATCGATATCCAGATCAAATTCTGTTAAATATTTCATTTGATAACTCCCAAAAGTGCCCCCTCAATTTCTCCCTCCTACCACTTTCTCTGAATTCATCCAACCTCATCTTAAACTGACCCACGCTATTGCTGTTCTTAATCTGATCTGGCAACCTATTCCAAAAACATATTACTCTGTGAGCAGAAAAAATAGTTATAATATTAACGTAAATACAGAAAAAACAGCTATAATATTAACGTAAATACAGAAAAAATAGTTATAATATTAACGTAAATACAGACAAAAAACAGCTATAATATTAACGTAAATACAGAAAAAATAGTTATAATATTAACGTAAATACAGAAAAAATAGTTATAATATTAACGTAAATACAGAAAAAAAACAGCTATAATATTAACGTAAATACAGAAAAAAACAGCTATAATATTAACGTAAATACAGAAAAAATAGTTATAATATTAACGTAAATACAGAAAAAACAGCTATAATATTAACGTAAATACAGAAAAAATAGTTATAATATTAACGTAAATACAGAAAAGAAAACAGTTATAATATTAACGTAAATGCAGAAAAAAAAGTTATAATATTAACGTAAATACAGAAAAAAACAGCTAAGATTTGGGCAAACGTAAATGTTTGCGACATAGAAGATTCTAAAGGAAATATAGTTGGAAAATTAGTCCAAAACAGTTTATTAAAAAATATATTAAAAATGGCTGATTTGTTTACGAAGAACCGAAAGGTATTCTGGTAGATTTAATTTTATAATTAACTTATTTTTGTTTAAATAGGATTTTTAAACGTTCATTTTCGTATATTAGGTCATTGCAATGTTGATTCTAATAGATAATCGATTAATAATAAAGAATAAAACTAATGTGTAAGTCACGTAGAAACGAGAAACACACACATATACAGACATACCGGAAGTGGTGTTATAATTTTATTACTATAGATATTTACTTGACAAAAAAAAAAACAACAGAAGTTGTCTTGTTCACATTATAAAAAATACTAATACTTCAGGCAGCCGCTGCTGATGTTGTGTTTTCGTTTACCGGTGCGTGTATGAATTATTATGGATCCGTGACGTTGTCGGGAACCCAGGTTCTTTCCGTGGACACAATCACTCGGACGCTGATGTTTAGTTTTTAATAAAGGTGTATTAAAAAGAGAAGACAGTCACTGAAAACATCAGAGAGACAGGTTATTTTCGTACATGTGTGTGTGTGAGAGAGAGAGAAGGAGAGACAGATAGCTCGTGCCGCTACCCCTAGTTACATTGTGCGCTCTCCCTCCCCCATTGGGGACGGCACTCCGAACACGTCTTTCCTGTTGTAAGTCTCGCCAGTCAAGAGACAGAAAATCGCCGTTCGAAAGTTACGTGACTTCCGTTCAGGTGTCATATCTGACCCTTAAGATGTCACTGAAACTTTCTATTCAAACAACAGCCTTCGTCATGTAACACTGGTGTCTGCGTTCGCTTTAATATATACTGAATTATCTTCCTTGTCACTCGCAAAGGAATATTTATTTATTTGTGGCGATATCGAAACGGAGACGCAACGAGTATTATTATACTAGTGGTATTCACCCGGCGTTGCCCGGGTGTGGATATATATTGCTGGCTGGAATTTTTCTGGTGAGAAATAATTAAAAATATTATCATGTTTACATTTTTTGCCCTGAAAAAAAAAGTTAAAAGTAACATTTCCAATATGAGGTCAAGTACTAAAAAGAATTGTCAGAGCAGTGGTGTTCTAAAAAACTACTTGTTGATGCTGTGTTTCGTAACGTTCATGTAACACAACAAGTGGCTGCGACGAATTCTATTTTCCATGAATTATTTTTAATCTAAAAAATACCAATACAAATATTATATCCTTATACAAGAATATAATGCACAATCAGTTTGAATTGGTATGAATTGCGTTCTTGTAATAGAATTAACATCATCATTATCTCGCTATCGCTCCAAACACTTTCTCATACCTAAGGCTATTCTTTATCTCTAAAAATCTACTATCAGACTTTCTATGGAGTACTGTGGTCATATTTTGGCTGATGAATCTTTGTCCCATTTGAGGGTTCTTGGTAAGGTGCAAGAACGTATCTATAATTTGATTGGACCCACCCTTACTCTCCCAGACGTGATGTTGCTAGTTTCAGTTTTTTCTGTAAACACTATTATGGCATGAGTTCTTCAGAATTCCGTGATCTATTTCCTGCTTCCTTTGTTCCAGCTCGTTTGACTCGTTGGTCTAGTGGTCTCCATCAATTCGCTGTTTTGATACCTCATTGTAATACACTTTCCTATTCCAGTAGCTTCTTTCCAAGAACTGCAGGCTTGTGGAACTCTCTTGCTGCTGACTGTTTTCCTCCTACCTATAGCCTTGGTCTTTTCAAGACTAAGGCCAATAGGCATCTCCTGTTTTTGCGATAATCATCTTTTGTTTTTGTTAGCTCCTTACATCAAGTGTCTACATGCCTTGTCTGGAGCGATTTCCATTTAAAAAAATAGATAAATTAAAAAAAAAATTAACTTTTTTTTTCACTGAGATATTCTTTATTTAATTTAATCTTTGTTTTATCAAACGAAGAAAATCTATTTAAAAATGTATTTCGTTTTTTTTTGTTACGTTCTTATATATTTCAGTTATTTTATGGACCTAACCGATAATTGCCTTTAGTGACCCCAGATGGAATCGAATTAAATTTTCAATGGTGTTTTTAGATTCTTTGAAAGATTTAATCCCTATTTAAACTCATCTGAATGTTCTAACTGATAACATATCGAACTTTATAACACACAAACAAACAAACATTGACTTTTATATATAAAGAGAAGAGAGAAAGTAGATCGATTAGTAACTAGAGATTATTTATTTTTATTTTTTTGACCGACTGAAAAACAACGTACGACCATCACACTATATCGCAGTTAATACGATAAACCGAGAAAAAAAGGGTAGAAGTTGAAGGAAGAGACGGTGCGTGGAGTGATGAGGTCTTGGTTGCTGTCTGGCCAAACAAAAGAGTGCCTGGAACAGGACTGTCATAATTGGAAATCAATTTCAACAGATTCAGTCCTGCTGGTTGTGGCGGTGAGGGTGGGTGGGGGAACGTTGAGGCGCGGGTGGGAAGGAAGGTGTTTGCAGAAAGGGTGGAGTGCGTGTGGAAGGCAGGGCGGTCGCCATTACCTCTGTCTAGACAGATTGAAATTGGTAATACAGACATACTTTGAGGATTGTTTTCTTGACAAGCGAAGCCCCCGGGGTGGGCCGGGTGGGGGTTGAGGGTAGGGATGTGTTTGTCATATTTAGTTTTTCTTTCTTTCGTTTTTAATCCTGTCTATTTCTTTCTTTCTTTCTTTCTTTCTTTTTAATATTTTTATTATGATTCTTTTACGCGGGTCTGTGCGTACGTACGCGTGGAGTCGGTGCGTATGTTTATAAGCACGCGTGCTTCTCTATGTGTACGCGATTATGTGTGTGCATGAGTGTGTAGTGTGTCTATAGGTGGGTGCCTTGAGAGTGTGAGACTCTCTGCTCGTGTATAAATATGAGTGTATAATGTGTACTTGACTGTGCGTGTTCATATGTATGTGTGTTTATGCTTCCGTATGCGAGCTTGTCTATACGTGTGTATATGTGTTTTTGTGCGTATTTAGGTGCGTCTACGTAGGATGTTCACATGTATGTGTTACAGTGTTTTATGTTTCTCTGTGTGTATGTAAACGCGTGTATGTAAGCATGCGCGTGTTTGCGTTCGTATTTGTGTGTGTGTGTTTGTGTGTGTGTGTGTGTAAACGTTTGAGTGTCTGAGTCTCTGTGTGTACTTTCAGGCGTGTGTACTGTGTACAAATAAGAGTATTTTGAACGTGTGTGTTTGTTTGTTTGTTTGTGTGTGTGTTTGATTTTTTTTCTCTGTCTATGTTAAAGTGTGTGTTTGTTACTCTCTGCTTGTGTAAGTGTGTATGTTTTTCTGTGTGTGTAATTATGTGTAGAGTGTGCATATTCCAGTTTGAATGTGTGTGTTGTGTGTGTTGAGTGTGTGTGTTTCTACGTATATATGTGGATGCATTTCTATGTATATACGTGTGTGTTTCTATTGTAAGAGTGTGCGTGGAGTGTATGCATACATGTTTGGGCATATCTGTGTACTTATGTTTGATTCGACGTGCTTCTCTGTGTGTATGCCTATGGGTAGGTTCCCGCGTTTTTAGTAAGTGCAAGTGTGAGTATGTTTAGAAGTGTGCGTTTCTCTGCGTGTGAAGTGTGTTTATATATATATATATATATATATATATATGTGTGTGAATGTGTGTACTTCTATGTGTGTGGAGTGTATGTATATCTGTGTGCATATGTTTGAGCGTGTGTGTTTCTCTATTTATTTGTAAGTGACTGTATGTGTATACATATTCGCGTGCCGATGTTTTATGTGTGTATGCTTCTCAGTGTATGTGTAGTGTGAATATGTTTGTGTGTGCTTAAGTGTGTGTGTGTGTGTGCTTCTCTGTGTATATATAAGTGTACGTGCACCTGCATAATATTATGACATTATAATATATAATAATATTGTTAATGCACTGCCCTTAACCGTAACCCTAACCATAACTCTTAATTTTTAAAACCTTTGTTCGCCCCAAGCAAAGCATATTGCTCAATATGACTGCAACTGTAATATAAGACAGATTTGTGGAACGTTAGACAGCAAAATGTTTGTTCACATTGCATTTACATTTCTGCATCTTGGTACGGTCAGAGAAACGGGAGAAGGAAAGCGATTCCAAAGGCAATCGGTCCGAGGATAGAAGCTATCAGAGTATAAAATATTTCGACATCTAGGGACCTCTAAAGTGAATGGGTGGGATTTTGCTGCTAGTCGGGTGGATCGCGGGTCTAACCCTAACCCTAGTTTACCCTAACTCTATCCTCTCCTTTGTGGAATGTGATGCATGAGTGAATGGTTTTGTGGCAACAGAACATATACTATACTACCTTCCTAAAGGATGGTATTATGACGGACAAACATGTACTCCACTACCCCACACATTTAAGGGAGGAGGTGCTACCTTGGGCGATGGTATTTTGACGAACAAACGAACAGATACTACGGCGAACATAAAATGTAGCCGACATTGAACGGACCCCCCCCCCAAAAAAACCCCCAAATAAACAAAGAAAAATTGGCTCTCTTCGCTCATTTCGATTGGTTTTGCCAAAATGTTACATGAAATCGATTCTTGCTAGGAAATGGTAGTTTTTGTCTAGAAAACTGTTAAATAATGAAGGCTTTTGTTTAAATAGAATAGTTTGAGTGAGACCTCAAGGGTCGTAGGTGACCCCAGACAGAAGTCACCGAAACCACGTGACCTTCGGACAGATATTTTTTGTCTCTTTGCTTGCGAGACTTCAATTAGGAAAGACGTGTCCGGAGAGCTGTCCCCAGTATGGCCGCAGACAAATTAAAATTAAGGAGAGTAGAAAGTGGACCTTGGGTTTACTTTCGACAGCCTCGTAACTCTCGCTTCCCTTATTTTATCATTTAGTCCTTACATTCCATGAGCGATATTTCTGACAAAATGGGAAGAATTGCTGTTTTCTGGGTCAGAATCTATCCATGTAGCACTTATCGTTGGCTAGTTTTTTTGTTTTTTTTTTACCCTGAATTAGTATTTTTTTTAGCTCCTTACAGCAAGTGGCTTCATGCCTTGTCTGGGTCGATTTCCATTTAAAAAAATAAAAACAAACAAAGAATATCTGAGTGAAGAATGTATTTAAAAAAGGTTTAAATAATTATTTTATTGGTATTTTCAAGATTTAAAATAATTAAGGGAAAATGGAATTCGTTAAAGCCACTTGTCGTGTTACAGAAACGTTACGAAACGCAGCGTCAACAAGCAGTTGATTTTTGTAGAACACCATTGCCTGACAGTTTTTTAAAAATTATTACTTAACCTCATATCAGAAATATTACTTTTAACTTTTCTTTCAAGGCAAAAATTATAAACATGGCGTGATTTGAAATTATTTCTCCTAAGAAACATTCCGATCAGCAATATATCTCCACATCCGGGCAACGACGGGTGAATACCACTGGTATAATAATACTGGTTGCGTCTCCGTTTCAATATCCTCAAGTATAAATAGATATTCCTTTACGGGTGACAGCAAGGGAGATAATTCATTATATATTAAAACGAACGCAGACACCAGTATTACATCACGAGGGCCGTTGTTTGAATGGAAAGTTTGAGTAACGTATTAAAGGTCAGAGTTGAATCCAGAAGGGAAGTCACGTCACTCCCGGACAAAGATTTTCTGTCTCTTGACTAGCGAGACTTCAAACAGGAAAGACGTGCGCGGGTGCTGTCTCAAATATGGGGGGGGGGGGGGGCGTACATAATGTAACTAGGTTTAGCGGAACGAGCTATCCGTCTCTCTCTCTCTCTCTCTCTCTCTCTCTCTCTCTCTCTGTCTTTCTCTCTCACGCGCGTACGAAAATAACCTGTAACTCTGATGTTTTCTGTGACTGTCTTCTCTTTGTAATAAACCTTTATTAAAAACTAAACATCAGCGTCCGAGTGATTTTGTCCAGAGACAATTTATTTACCTCTCCAGGAGGTTAGGCACAAGGCCAGTTTTATCTTACTCCCACAAGGTAAGATGTGACCCAAGGTCGGGTCGGGAAAGTGGGACTTGAAAAGCCAGCGCCCGAGAAGGTGAGCACTCTGGCCATTAAAAATTGCCTGGGCAGCCCCGTCGGCAGTCCCCGGTAGGGGCGCTTCAGGCAGTAAGCAATAAACTTACTCCTCTCAAAAGAAGGGAGGCAAAGCCTGGGAGGGTGAACTTCCTAGAACTGCACAAGACAAACCCATCGACCGGTGCAAATCAAGCCCCGAAGGCCAAGACAATACTAGTCTATGGGGTGCAGTATCCATCGGAACAGATACTACACTTTGATCCCGGCCAAAAGCCGAGGACAAGCAAGAACCGACGACACGGTTGTGTAATGGTTTTTATACGCACCGATAAGAGAAAACATTTAAACAAGCAACGGCTGACTGAAGTATTAGCATTGTTTATAATGTAAACAAGACAACTGTTTTTTTTTATGAATCTCTATAGTAATTAAATTATGCTGCCACTTCTTCTGTGTTTCTGTATTAGTGTTTCTCATCTCTGCGTGACTTACACATTATTTTTATTATCAACTATTGATCAATTATTTATTATAATCAAAATTGCAATGGCGTTAAAATACGAAAATTAACTTTAAAAAAATCCTATTCATAGAAAAATAATTTCATTACGAAATTAAATCTACCAGAATGCATTTTGGTTCTTCGTAAACAAGTTAGCCATTTTAATATTTTGTTAATAAATTGTTTGGGACTAATTTCTCAACTATATTTCCTTTAAAATCTTGTATGTCGCAAACATTTACGTTTGTCACGAATCTTAACCGTTTACCGTATTTACGGTAATATTAGAATTTAAATTCCATATGGCTGCGTGTATACACAATTGCGTAGGGGCGAATAACTCTAGTTACTTCCGGTTTGGAAACAACAAATCTTGAATTCACACACCTATTTAACTAGTAAATTACCATTTCAAATTCGTATACACGCATCGTTAAGTGAAAACGTAAACATAGTTTTAATTTACTGTTTAACGTATATAAAATTAAACTTTTTTTGTCAAAATGTGTACATTTCGCGGCATTTAAACACTTTGAGTCATTATTCTTAAATTATTGAGTATTGATTTACTCCTCTCCAGGAGTTAGGCACAAGGCCAGTTTTTATCTTACTCCCACAAGTAAGATGTGACCCAAGGTCGGGTCGGGAAAGTGGGGTTTAAAAATTGCCTGGGCAGCCCCGTTGGCATTCCCCGGTAGGGGCGCCTCAGGCAGTAAGCAATAAACTTACTCTTGCCCAAAGAGGGGAGGCAAAGCCTGGGAGGGTGGACCTCCTAGAACTGCACAGGACAGACCCATAGACAGGCGTAAATCAAGCCCTGAAGGCCAAGACCATACCAGTCTATGGGGTGCAGTATCCATCGGAACAGATACTATTGAGTAGTATGTTCATTCTTGCCATTAAATTCGTTTAATTCCATGAAACCCGGGTCTGTAATTTCTTTAAATTATGGCAGCGAATCTTTACGTAAATGATAAGATCATTTTCTATCTCTGTAGAAAAGGATCGTTAAAGAAAGGAAAACAAGGCTATTCTATAAACATCAACGTTGTTGCTGAGGTCGCTAGAAAAATGGCTGGATCATTCTACTGCCCTAGAAAGTATTTAACTCTTGACGCAATCCGCTACCAGGATAAGAGGAATCAAAACCTCACAAAGATGGAGCACTGTTGCCACATCTGGGATGTACTGCTCAGAGCACTTTTTCCTTTCTTGACAGAATACAAAACCGACTTCAAAATCTAGTGGGAACTGTCCTCTTCTCTTCCCTACAGCCTCTTTCTCACAGAAAAGACGTTTCTAGTCTTTCTCTACTTGTTTTGTTATTGTCATATTAGGTGCTCGTCCGACTTCCAATCAATGATTGCTGTCTGTAAAACATTCGCAGCAAAACCTCGTCTAGCTACAACCACTGCAAATAATTTTTCTTTCTTCCTCTAAAACTAAACGAAACTTTTATGATCAAAGTAACTTTACATTTGCCTAAATACATTCTCAGCTGACTACAACATGGTTGTTTTCAAGTCCAATGTTAACAAATTCTTGGGTAACTTTCCAGATTAACCTCGATATCTAAAAAAAGAAAATTGCACGAAAACTTTATTATGTACTTACCTGTTAGGTTAAAAAAAAAAACAGTATATTAAAATTTACGCAAATTCATCTAGTATTTTTTTTTTTTTTAAATAAATTCAAGTTTTATTGGTAAACGCGTTCTAGCAGGGGTTATTACGATTGACCTTAATGTCAGAAATGGCGACTGACAGCTTTCACCGATAATTTTTTTTTTAAACCCCAGAAATACTGGATAGAATTTGCGTATTTTATGGTGTACTGTATTTCTTTTTTTAACCTAACAGGTAAGTACATAATAACGTTTTTGTGCTATTTTCTTTTTAAGAGCAGTGAAGAACAGTATTACATATAAGGCTTTATCTGAAGAATTACCAATTCTCGTTAAGGCGTCCTTTAAAATAATCAAATTTTGCCCAGTTTCAATCATCGTCACAAATCCTCAAAGTGTGTTTTTAGAAAAATGGGACGAAATCCATTTCTAATACATAAAACAACTTTATTGAGTGTTCCTCGTTAGTACGTGAACAAAAAGGAAAGAGGTAGGGCCATAAGTATGGACGAAGACAAAAGTAAAGGAAGTCCATTACTACAATTTCCCATGAGTAGGGAAGTGAGAATAGTTCATCACATAGAATGTTTGTACACCGGCTACAGTGTCAGGACGCGTCCATGTGTGTATGTAAGTATGTGTGTCTGTACACCGGTGTTGCGAAAGTCAGTTCACATGTAATCACTTATGTGTCTGTGTGTTATATTAAGTCTACATGTATGAGGCAGTAGCCATTTTGACTTCTCGGTACTTTGTGTTGAAGTGGCCAGGGCTAGGTAGTCGTCTACATGTCTAGAGAGGCAAGAAATAGAGAGAATGAGTGGATATTAATTCCAAGTGTATGCAACAGTAGCCATTTTGGCTTCTTTTCTTTTTGTCGAAATCGAACCGAGAGCCAAAGGCCCGGGAAAATGTATGTTGCGTCAACAGAGAGGGGGACGTGTGTTTGGCAGTGCCAAAGAAGGAAAGAGAGAGAGAGAGAGAGAGAGGCATCTCGTGCAGCAGAAGAGAAAGAGAAAGAGTGGATGGCGCTAAAGTGTTTATATAGTTTTGCTAGCCATCCGAGATTCGTCTAAAAGAAGGGCACTACTTGGCCAAGCCAAGGAGGAAGTAGATTGCCTGAACCAATCAGCGGGCAGCTAAGAAGTCATCGATATTTAAACAATAAAGCGGGTTGTAGGAAACTGCTACAGTTTCACCGTCCACCTGACAAACCCATTAACAGCGAGTGGTTTTTAGGCCTTAATAAGCGGTGATTCATTTATGCATAAAAAATTATACAATTTTATTTATATTAATATGGAATACACAGTTGCGTTGTGGGTCGCCAGAAGTTACGACAGTGAAATTGTCCTTTAATTAGAAAACATTAAAGTTAGTAAGTGTCGGCGGTCGAAGTTCTTTCTTGGGAACAGTATATGTTCAAGTGAAGATAGCCATACTCGAAGTGTTTAGTTGGCAGGTGGCAGGAGAGAATGTCTACGACTTTCGCGTTTGATGTCTAGAAGCTCTCTGACAGCTCTGCGACACCCTAAAATTACTAGAGTCAGATTAGTCATTGTATGACCAAACAACCTCATCAAGGCTGCCCTGTACCAGAGAAAACGAATATGAATGTTCATAACTGCTACAAAATGAATGTTATTGTTCATTTTTTTGTATCAAACACATTTGTGTGTGCGCGTGTGCGTAATACTTTTATAATAATAATTTTAAAACAGCAAAACTATTTTTAGTGTAATAATTGGTAAAGTACTGAACATATTGTTGATACTGTAAAGTTATTCATATTAAAATAATTTATGTAGAAGCAAATGCGATCTTTAAATCAAATAAAAGGAACGAAGGTAACAAAAACGGGTGCTCAATTTGAAGAGTTCGAATGCAAAACGCGATAAATCCAATTTGTTTAAATTGAAACCTTAATCAATAAAGGAACGAATATATTGAATGTAGACTTCGAATATAAGCTTATTTTAATTGAAAGCAAACATTAATTGTTCTGGTATCATATTATGGAAAACATAATTTGAGTGTGTGGTCGAGTGTTGAAATGTAATACTTTTTATCGTGCTAACTTCGTAATTTTTTTAAATGGCGTTTATCGCGTTTTGCATTCGAACTCTTCATTTATTACTGGAAACTGATACAAAGAAAATAAGTTCACATTTCGCGCTCAAACGCTCCGCTAAAACAGAAAAAAAACAGTAGACAAAATCTCCCCCCACCCGCACACACACATACACACACACAAAAACACACACACACACACACACACACACACCTATACATACGCAGTCTCTGGACACACTGTGACGCTGGGTTTCTGTTGCTGCTGCCTGTTTGTTTGCGGCTCACAAATAAACAAACACATACATTAATTCACCATTGATGTTATACACCTCAACACCGTTGTTGTCTCCGTCTTCTACGCATACACGGAAAACCTATGTGAGTACATTGAATGTACCTATGAGTATTGATTTACTCCTCTCCAGGAGTTAGGCACAAGGCCAGTTTTTATCTTACTCCCACAAGTAAGATGTGACCCACGGTCGGGTCGGGAAAGTGGGGTTTAAAAATTGCCTGGGCAACCTCGTCGGCATTCCCCGGTAGGGGCGCCTCAGGCAGTAAGCAATAAACTTACTCCTGCCCAAAGAGGAGAGGCAAAGCCTGGGAAGGTGGACCTCCCAGAACTGCACAGGACAGACCCATTGACCGGCGTAAATCAAGACCCGAAGACCAAGACAACACCAGTATGGGCTGCAGTATCCATCGGAACAGATACTACACTTTGATCTTAGCCAAAAAGCGTTATTTAACCCCTACCTACAATAGGAATATGTGACACAAGGTCGGAAAGTGGGATTTGAAAAGCCAGCGCTCGAGAAGGTGAGCACTCTGGCCATTAAAAATTGCCTGGGCAGCCCCGTCGGAATTCCCCGGTAGGGGCGCCTCAGGCAGTAAGCAATTAACTTACTCCTCCCCAAAGAGGGGAGGTAAAGCCTGGGAGGGTGGATCTCCTAGAACTGCACAGGACAGATCAGACCCATAGACCGGCGTAAATCAAGCCCCGAAGGCCAAGACAATACCGATCTATGAAGTGCAGTATCCATCGGAACAGATACTACACTTTGATCTTAGCCAAAAGGCGTTATTTAACCCCTACACACAATAGAAATATGTGACACAAGGTCGGAAAGTGGGATTTGAAAAGCCAGCGCTCGAGAAGGTGAGCACTCTGGCCATTAAAATTGCCTGGGCAGCCCCGTCGGCATTCCCCGGTAGGGGCGCCTCAGGTGATTAAACAATAGATTTGAAAGTTTAAAAAAATAAACTAGAATTTTATTTCAGCATAACAAGTACTATTTAAGAGAAACACTCGATTTTATCTAATATTTCGGTGAATACCAAGCGAAATGGGTGAGACTATCCCACGGTCTATAAAAAACAGTTGAACCATTTTTAAATGGTTTAATTATTTATTTCATGTATTAGACTCCCCCCACCCCCACAGGAAGAAAAAGCTGGCTAAAATGTCTGTTTACCAAAACTTCCGGGCTAAGACGTCCGTTCGAAAAAGTGTGCTTGATTCTGATGAATAAAAATAGTCAGACCCGCATTGAATGTCAGTTGGGCCCGCTTTTTATTCCTCTGATTTGCACTTAAGTTTATATATACTAACTCGGATACTTTTTGCTTTATTTTTGTTTAGATTTTTTTAAATAGGATTTTCAAAATTATATTCAATTAGCAAATACATGCTCCCTCTAGTCAGATACTACACTACCTACTCTCCCTAAACAAGGAGGAGGTGATACCTGGGAGGATGGTACCATGACAACAGAACAGATACTACATTACCCCCTCACACACAGAGAATGTACTCCCTGGGACATGGACGGCGGCACCAGGGGGGGGGGCAGGGGTGGCTCAAGTTCCCACACTTTTTGACTTGCCCCCCCCTACTTTACGGTCATCAATAATGAAGTTATATATGCATGTGTTTAACCGCCCCCCCACACTGTTTAGGAGAGCCCCCCCCCCCCCACACTTTTATAACTGTCCCGCCGGTTCTGTGGGATGATGGTATCATGTTACAGAACAGATACTACCTTTCCCCAAGGTCGTAATGCCTGGAAAGATCGTATCATACCAAACGAACATATACTACAACACCTTCAAAAGAGGAGGCAATGCCTGGGAGGATGGACTCATGACAACAGAAAAATACGAATTTAGGAAAACTCGTCACAGGAAAATTGGGCAACGGAAAATTGGTCACCGGAAAATTCGTCACTTTTGGCCAAGTAGGAAAATTCGGCAATTATCGAATAAATATCGATTGAAAATAGATTTTAGAATCGTTTTTACTGGAGATATACTTGTAAATACGTGGTACTTGTGCAGTTTACGAACCGGGCTATTTTTCAGATAAGATTTTCAAGTTAAATTAAATTTTTACGATATCTTTTGTTTATTAAATTGTTAGGTGAAAGTACAGAATAGTTAACAAAGCACCCCCCTCATTCTCCCCATGTAAAAAATCGTTGTCTAAATAATGTTATTATTTCAAGCCTGTTTCGTAATTAAGTTACGAGATGAAATCCATCATAATTCATTTAGATTTCTTCGTAAACAAGTCAGCCACTTTAATTGACAAAACATCAATTACCTCGTGTGTGTGCAAAACTTGAAAGGAATTTATAAACTATGAGTAAAAAGTCATTTAAACTGGCTTTAAATTCTTAGAAAATTTCCATGTATTTAAAAAAGCAAAATTGTAATTCAGTGTTTTTTTTTTCATCTTGCCTAAAACTTGTTTTAACTAACAACTTTATTTAATACTTAAAAAAAGAAATTCTTCTTTCAGACAACGATTTTTTACATGGGGAGAATGGGGGGGGGGTGTGCTTTGTTAACTATTCTGTACTTTCACGTTGTAAAGAATAACCCGGTCCAAACCTTTAATTTCGTAACGTAATTACGAACCGGATTATTTAGAAAGCCATTCTTAACACACAAAACTGCACAAGTACCAAAAAATAATATTAAAAATGTTCTCCACTGGGAAGGGAGGTAGCCCCGCATTTACAAGTATATCTCCTGTAAAATCGGTTCTAAAATCTATTTTCAATCGATATTTATTCGATAATTGCTGAATTTTCCTACTTGCCCAAAAGTGACGAATTTTCCTACTTGGCCAAAAGTGACGAATTTTCCGTTGCCCAATTTTCCGTTGCCAAATTTTCCTGTGACGAGTTTTCCGGGCACCGAAAAATACTACACTACTCCCCTTTACAAAGTAACTCTATGACGGCTACAATTGAACTAAATTGTTATACACATATAACTAATTGTTGTTAAGGTAATGTCGTTTTTATCTTTTATAAAATTATTGGATGTAATAAAATTTCCAGAATTCCAATCTATAAGAATTTGTTAAGATTATTTTTAAGACCAGAAATGACTTCCTATTCGACAATTTAAAGTCTTCCCAAATTCCTTTTAAAATTTCCGAAGGGGCACGAACTAAATCAGTCGCTCTTTTTTATTTTTATTTTTACTATTAACAACAGATTAAATAGCTGACTTAGTTAGGAAAAAACACAGAAATGCATTGTGATTGATTTAATTTTGTAATTAAATTTTATTTTTAAATAGAATTTCTAAAATGTTAATTTTTGCACAGTACGCTATTGCATTGTTTTTAAAATTTTAATGAAGAATCGATTAATTGTAAATAAAGAAATCATGTGTAAGTCACGTAGAGGCGAGAACGACACATACACATACACGCGAGAAGCGGTCACACGATTTCATTAATAGAGAGATTGACGTCCGCTGTATCTGTCCGGTTGTACCTAAGAAACAGAACCGTAAACATCCGTGGCATCTCCAGACAGACAGGATCTTGTTTTTGATCCATTCCCCCCCCCCCGCGCCCCTCCGCCACCCGACACCTACCTCGTCCTTTTGTCTACTTCCTTTTCCCTCGTTCAAACATTTACGAGCCTCGTGCTTTAATCCTGTTGTCTAGACAGTTGAAAAAGACAGACAAAAAAAAAAGGAATAATAAAAAAAAACAAAAAAAACGCGAACAAACGCACGAAGGCGTCGGTCGAGATTTAGCTCACTATTCGTCTCGTCTACGTAGGCCCGCTCCCCGGCCGTTCGGGCTTGCAGCAGAGGGTAGGTTGTTTATTGATTTACTCCTCTCCAGGAGTTAGGCACAAGGCAGTTTTTATCTTACTCCCACAAGTAAGATATGACCCAAGGTCGGGTCGGGAAAGTGGGGTTTAAAAATTGCCTGGGCAGCCCCGTCGGCATTCCCCGGTAGGGGCGCCTCAGGCAGTAAGCAATAAACTTACTCCTCCCCAAAGAGGGGAGGCGAAGCCTGGGAGGGTGGACCTCCTAGAACTGCACAGGACAGACCCATAGACCGGCGTAAATCAAGCCCCGAAGGCCAAGACAATACCAGTCTATGGGGTGCAGTATCCATTTGAACAGATACTACACTTTGATCTTAGCCAAAAGGCCATGGGTAGGTTGTTTAGGTTCAAGCAAAAATTCTACTTGGTGACGGTATCCGGTTTTTAGATCGGAAATTGACAAGCATTGTTTATATAAAAAAAAACAAAAAGAAAACAGTCTTATAATTTCATACCGCTTAGATTTTGTTGGAATTTTTAAATTTCACTAGTTTGTAAACATTCCGTTCAGAGAGTTAGCCAAATTTTTTTTACCACTAATCCTAAGTCCGAGTTGCAAGGTAATAAAAACACACGTAATCGCCTAACAAAATAGGACGCCCCCCCAAAAAAAAATTTGATTATTTGTAAAACAAAAAATATTCCAATTATATAAAAAAAAGTTTGATATGATTATATGTAAGAAAAAAAAATTCCAATTATAAAAGAACAGTTTGATTTTCTTGTGTTAATTATTAAAAAAATTGTGAGAATAAGTGAGGCTCTCCCCCCCCCCCCCCAAAAAAAAACATCCTACCTAAAGTATAATGGACAACTGTTTTTTGATAAACATCGCTTGCCAATTTTCGATATAAACCCCGGAAGCCGTCATCAAGTAGATTATTTCTCTTTAACCGCTGTTTATGCCAGTTGAGGATACGTCATCGACAATCAGTCCGATAGAGTCCGGCCCATTTTGAAACTAGGTGGCTTTTTTCTGTCGGGCTGAGGTATGGTTTTGTGCAGTTTTAGGAAGTCCAACCTCCCAGGCTTTACCACCTCTCTTTCAGAAAGGGTTACTTTATTACTAATCTCCTGAGGCGCCCCTATTGGGAAATTCAGACAGGGCTTTTCGGGCATTTTTTGTGGACTATATTGTATTTCTTCTTGTGTTCTAGCTTTCCAATCCACACTGTTGACCTTGTGTCTCATCTTCCTGTGGGGGGGGGGGGGGTAAGATAAATACTAGTATATGTTTAGTTCTTGGTCGGAGAACTCCTTATAGACTGAGGCAATTTTAATTTTTGTCCCAATCGAGAGTGGCAACTGGATTTTTCCGACATTAGATAAAAGCCACCCTGTGTCTAATTCGGCCATCATGGGGAGGCAAAGAAATACCTTCTTTTCTAGGTAGGTAGACATGTATGGCACCCATTATTTTATTTTAAAGCGAGGAGATAATTTTCATTTAAAAAATCTTATAACAGACCCAAACGCAACCCATATTTTATTCTTTTTTTAAATTCATTTTTCTTATTGAAAAATAGTTTCTTTTGAGGGGGCGCTATCCCTTGCAAGCCAAAATGATGGCGAGGCATAAAATTATTGTCTTTTAGAGAATTTACGGTGAAAGCAGCAACGGTAACTGCGTGTTTCTGTTGTTTTGTCATACAATTGTAAAGTTAAGAAATTATATATTAACTATGCGCACGGTGCAATATGAACAATTACTCTAATGACATTTATTCCGTTTATTAACTGCGGTGTAGTAGGTTGAAAGATAAGGACTTGTACCGCCACCATTTGAAAATAGTAAGCAAAGCGAAAACTGTTGATCGGAATAAATATAAAAATCTATGAACTTGGATTTATTGGTTTTGAAAAAAACGTACCAATAATTGGCCTAAGTCGCTGACAAAGCAGATTTTTATGTGTAGCTTTTGGTTAGAAAGTTATACCCGTCAACTGGATAGAGAGGAGGAATCTCACTCTACTTTATATATAAGACTAGACGTACCTGTGATCCGTTGGGTCACAAGGACAACACCTATTTATTTCCTTCGAAAATTCATGAAGTGTGACATATCTGTCAAGAAAATTCTCTGGCAGAAGACCATGGCTAAAAGAGTGGTATAATTAACAACAAAAAAAGGGGGAAACCAAATATGATATACGAAAACGTTCCGAATTGTAAGCTCAATGAAGTTTTATTACTAGCTTCAGAGCATATTTATGAAAATTCAATCCATAACCATACGTGTCATCTGATCTTACACTTTCTTCATCCGTGTGAGATCACGTGACCGTGTCTCTGTTCTCATGAGGTCCGAGGATAGACTTTCTTCTCCTTTTTCTTTTTCTCGCTGTCTACCGAACGGAACGGACCTAATGGGTCTCACCATATCTCCTACTGACGGACTCATATGTGACGACTCTAAGTAATATTCCATGATAAATGCTAGTATACTGAAATCATATGCCCTTAATAGGGTTAAGATGAAAATTCATATACACTAAATGTACAAAAGCAAGGAAATTCCCAAATTTTTACACTTTTATTGTCTTTAATTAAGGGTATGACTACATATCAACCAAACCATTTCATTATCACATCATTACAGTATAAATCTCTATGCATGAGTGGATGAAGTGTGTGAGGTGCGCTGAAGAAAAATTCCTATTAGTAAAATACATAGCTCTGTTGTTCTCGCATACCTTTAATGACAATAAAAGTGTAAAAATTTGGGAATTTCCATGCTTTTGTACATTTAGTGTATATAAATTTTCATCTTAACCCTATTAAGGGCATATGATTTCAGTAGACTGGTATTTATCATAGAACTAGCGGGGCTACCCGGCGTTGCTCGGGGTCATAAAAACATATATTTGAAGAAAGATCGTGTGTGTAACATCTTTATATTCAAACTTCTATGTCCGCCCCCTCTCTCTATAGCCGTCTCTTTATCTGCTACCTTTCTCTTTCCTTGTCGCCCCATTTCGCCGCTACTTTCTAATTTTGCCTTTTGCAAAAGCTGTTTCTTCCCCACCATTTCTCCTATTGCCCAGGGTAATAGTATGACATATTTCTATAAAAAGTAACACCTCTATCTGCGCCTTCTATATAGGTACTTATCTCCACCCCGGTGTTCATACTATATACGTATCTATCATCACCCCGGTGCGCATACTATATACGTACCTATTGCCGCCCCAGTGCACATACTATATATGTACCTATCGCCGCCCCGGTGCAGATACTATTTAAGTACCTATCGCCGCCCCGTTGCGAATGCTAAATAGTACCTATCGTTGCCCCGGTGTGAATGCTAAATACATACCTATTGCGCCCCGGTGTGCATGCTACATAAGTACCTATCGCTGCCCTAGTGCGAATACTAAAGACATACCAATTGCGCCCCGGTGTGCATGCTACATAAGTACCTATCGCTGCCCTAGTGCGAATAATTAATATGTACATATTGCCGCTTTGGTGTGAATGCTAAATACGTACCTATCGCCAACCCAGTGCGAATGCTAAATATGTACCTATAGCCGCCCTGGTGCGAATGCTAAATCTGTACCTATAGCCGCCCCAGTGCGAATGCTAAATACGTACCTATTACCACTACGGTGCGAATGCGAAATACATACCTTTCGCCGCCCCGGTGCGCGTGCAATATATGTACTGATCGCCGCCGCAGAGCGCATGCTATGTACGTACTTATTGCTGCCCATGTGTACATGCTATATACGTAGCTATCGCCACCCCTGAATTCTGAATACGTACCTATCGCCGCCCTGGTGTGGAAGCTAAATACGTACATATCGCCGCCCCGGTGCGAATGCTAAATACATACCTATCGCCGCCCCGGTGTGAATTCTACATACGTACCTATCGCCGCCCCGGTGTGAATTCTAAATACGTACCTATCGCCGCCCCGGTGCGGAAGCTAAATACGTACATATCGCTGCCCCGGTGCGAATGCTAAATACATACCTATCGCTGCCCCGGTGTGAATGCTAAATACATACCTATCGCCGCCCCGGCGTGAATGCTAAATACGTACCTATCGCCGCCCCGGTGTGAATTTTAAATATGTACCTTTCGCCGCCCAGTGTGAATTTAAAATATGTACCTTTCGCCGCCCCTGTGCGCGTGCTACATATGAACCGATTGCTGCCTCAGTGCGCATGCTAAATACATACCTATCACTGCCCCGGTGTGCATACTATATACGTACTTATTACCGCCCATGTGCACATGCTATATAAGTACCTATCACCACCGCTGAATGCTAAATAAGTACCTATCGCCGCCCCGGTGTGGAAGCTAAATACGTACATATCGCCGCCCCTAAATTTGGGCAGACCCTAAAAAGTTCGGCCTGACCCCTAAAATTTTCCCCGACCGCTAAATCTCTCCAGCCCTCTAATTTTTCACTCTCCCCCAACCATGAGAAATATTTTGACTTCAAAACAAAAAAAACAAATAAATTTGGCCTGACCCCTAAAAAGTTCGTCCTGACCCCTAAAATTTTCCCCGACCCCTACATCTCTCCAGCCCCTAATTTTTCACTCTCCTCCAACCATGAGATATATTTTGACTTCAAAACAAAAAAAAACAAAAAAATTTGGCCTGACCCCTAAAAAGTTCGTCCTGACCCCTAAAATTTTCCCCGACCCCTAAATCTCTCCAGCCCCCTAATTTTTCACTCTCCCCCAACCATGAGATATATTTTGACTTCGAAACAAAAAAAAACAAAAAAATTTGGCCTGACCCCATAAAAGTTCGTCCTGACCCCTAAAATTTTCCCCGACCCCTAAATCTCTCCAGCCAACTAATTTTTCACTCTCCCCCCAACCCTGAGAAATATTTTGACTTCAAAACAAAAAAAACAAAAAAATTTGGCCGGACCCCTAAAACGTTCGTCCTGACCCCTAAAATTTTCCCCGACCCCTAAATCTCTCCAGCCCCCTAATTTTTCACTCTCCCCCAACCCTGAGTAATATTTTGACTTCAAAACAAAAAAAAACAAAAAAATAACAAAAAAAATTGGCCTGACCCCTAAAAAGTTCGTCCTGACCCCTAAAATTTTTCCCGACCCCTAAATCTCTCCAGCCCCCTAATTTTTGACTCTCCCCCAACCCTGAGAAATATTTTGACTTCAAAACAAAAAAAAACAAAAAAAAACAAAAAAATTTGGCCTGACCCCTAAAAAGTTCGTCCTGACCCCTAAAATTTTCCCCGACCCCTAAATCTCTCTAGCCCCCTAATTTTTCACTCTCCCCCAACCATGAGAAATATTTTGACTTCAAAACAAAAAAAAAACAAAAAAATTTGGCCTGACCCCTAAAAAGTTCGTCCTGACCCCTTAAAATTTTCCCCGACCCCTAAATCTCTCCAGCCCCCTAATTTTTCACTCTCCTCCAACCATGAGATATATTTTGACTTCAAAACAAAAAAAAACAAAAAAATTTGGCCGGACCCCTAAAAAGTTCGTCCTGACCCCTAAAATTTTCCCCGACCCCTAAATCTCTCCAGCCCCCTAATTTTTCACTCTCCCCCAACCCTGAGAAATATTTTGACTTCAAAACAAAAAAAAACAAAAAAAAACAAAGAAATTTGGCCTGACCCCTAAAAAGTTCGTCCTGACCCCTTAAATTTTCCCCGACCCCTAAATCTCTCTAGCCCCCTAATTTTTCACTCTCCCCCAACCATGAGAAATATTTTGACTTCAAAACAAAAAAAAAACAAAAAAATTTGGCCTGACCCCTAAAAAGTTCGTCCTGACCCCTAAAATTTTCCCCGACCCCTAAATCTCTCCAGCCCCCTAATTTTTCACTCTCCCCCAACCCTGAGAAATATTTTGACTTCAAAACAAAAAAAAACAAAAAAAAACAAAAAAATTTGGCCTGACCCCTAAAAAGTTCGTCCTGACCCCTAAAATTTTCCCCGACCCCTAAATCTCTCCAGCCCCCTAATTTTTCACTCTCCTCCAACCATGAGATATATTTTGACTTCAAAACAAAAAAAAAACAAAAAAATTTGGCCGGACCCCTAAAAAGTTCGTCCTGACCCCTAAAATTTTCCCCGACCCCTAAATCTCTCCAGCCCCCTAATTTTTCACTCTCCCCCAACCCTGAGAAATATTTTGACTTCAAAACAAAAAAAAACAAAAACAAAAAAATTTGGCCTGACCCCTAAAAAGTTCGTCCTGACCCCTTAAATTTTCCCCGACCCCTAAATCTCTCTAGCCCCCTAATTTTTCACTCTCCCCCAACCATGAGAAATATTTTGACTTCAAAACAAAAAAAAACAAAAAAATTTGGCCTGACCCCTAAAAAGTTCGTCCTGACCCCTAAAATTTTCCCCGACCCCTAAATCTCTCCAGCCCCCTAATTTTTCACTCTCCTCCAACCATGAGATATATTTTGACTTCAAAACAAAAAAAAAACAAAAAAATTTGGCCTGACCCCTAAAAAGTTCGTCCTGACCCCTAAAATTTTCCCCGACCCCTAAATCTCTCCAGCCCCCTAATTTTTCACTCTCCCCCAACCATGAGATATATTTTGACTTCAAAACAAAAAAAAACAACAAAATTTGGCCTGACCCCTAAAAAGTTCGTCCTGACCCCTAAAATTTTCCCCGACCCCTAAATCTCTCCAGCCCCCTAATTTTTCACTCTCCCCCAACCCTGAGAAATATTTTGACTTCAAAAAAAAAAAAAAAAAAAAAAAATTTGGCCGGACCCCTAAAACGTTCGTCCTGACCCCTAAAATTTTCCCCGACCCCTAAATCTCTCCAGCCCCCTAATTTTTCACTCTCCCCCAACCCTGAGTAATATTTTGACTTCAAAACAAAAAAAAACAAAAAATAACAAAAAAAATTGGCCTGACCCCTAAAAAGTTCGTCCTGACCCCTTAAATTTTCCCCGACCCCTAAATCTCTCTAGCCCCCTAATTTTTCACTCTCCCCCAACCATGAAAAATATTTTGACTTCAAAACAAAAAAAAAACAAAAAAATTTGGCCTGACCCCTAAAAAGTTCGTCCTGACCCCTAAAATTTTCCCCGACCCCTAAATCTCTCCAGCCCCCTAATTTTTCACTCTCCCCCAACCCTGAGAAATATTTTGACTTCAAAACAAAAAAAAACAAAAAAATTTGGCCTGACCCCTAAAAAGTTCGTCTTGACCCCTAAAATTTTCCCCGACCCCTAAATCTCTCCAGCCTCCTAATTTTTCACTCTCTTACAACCATTAGATATATTTTGACTTTTGTCCCACAACCCTGAGAATTATTTTAAGTTCAAAAAAAGAAAAAAAAAAATTTGACCGGACCCCTAAAAAATTTGGCATGACCCCTAAAAATAATCTCTTTATTATAGATACAAATAAATGCACATTGGCCTTTATTATAGATGCAAATAAATGCACATTGGTCTTTATTATAGATACAAATAAATGCACATTGGTTTTTATTATAGATGCAAATAAATGCACATTGGCTTTTATTATAGATACAGATAAATGCACATTGGTCTTTATTATAGATACAAATACATGCACATTGGTCTTTATTATAGATTTGCTTAATATCCCCCCCCCAAGAAAAAATTTGACCTGAGGCGCTCATACCGGCGAATGCTGACACTCTCTCCTCGCAACAGATACTACACTATCTCCACCCTCTCAATCGCAGGGTACCCACACATATTTCGTGCGGTCGCAGGGTACCCATACATACTTCGTGCGGTCGCAGGGTACCCACACATACTTCGTTCGGTCGCAAGGTACCCACACATACTTCGGGCGGTCGCAGGGTACCCACACATACTTCGTCCGGTCGCAGGGTACCCACACATACTTCGTCCGGTCGCAGGGTACCCACACATACTTCGTCCGGTCGCAGGGTACCCACACATACTTCGTCCGGTCGCAGGGTACCCACACATACTTCGTCCGGTCGCAGGGTACCCACACATACTTCGTCCGGTCGCAGGGTACCCACACATACTTCGTCCGGTCGCAGGGTACCCACACATACTTCGTCCGGTCGCAGGGTACCCACACATACTTCGTCCGGTCGCAGGGTACCCACACATACTTCGTGCGGTCGCAGGGTACCCACACATATTTCGTTCGGTCACAGGGTACCCACACATACTTCGTGCGGTCGCAGGGTACCTATACATACTTCGTCCGGTCGCAGGGTACCCACACATACATCGTCCGGTCGCAGGGTACCAACAAATACTTCGTCCGGTCGCAGGGTACCCACAAATACTTCGTCCGGTCGCAGGGTACCCACACATATTCGTGCGGTCGCAGGGTACCCACAAATACTTCGTGCGGTCGCAGGGTACCTACACATACTTCGTGCAGTCGCAGGGTACCTATACATACTTCGTCCGGTCGCAGGGTACCCACACATACTTCGTGCGGTCGCAGGGTACCTACACATACTTCGTGCGGTCGCAGGGTACCCACACATACTTCGTGCGGTCGCAGGGTACCCAAACATATTTCGTGGGGTCGCAGGGTACCCACACATACTTCGTCAGGTCGCAGGGTACCCACACATACCCTACCTCTACACTGCTCAAAAAAGGAGGAGGTAATGCATGGGAATAGTGCATCATGACAACGGAACCGATACGACCCTACCTCAACACTTCTCAAAAAAGGAGGAGATAATGCATGGGATGAGGGCATCATGACAACGGAACCGATACGACCCTACCTCAACACTTCTCAAAAAAGGAGGAGATAATGCATGGGATGAGGGCATCATGACAACGGAACCGATACGACCCTACCTCAACACTTCTCAAAAAAGGAGGAGGTAATTCATGGGATGAGCACATCATGACAACGGAACAGATACTATTCTACATCTACACTTCTCAAAAAAGGAGGAGGTAATGCATGGGATGAGGGCATCATGACAACGGAACCGATACGACCCTACCTCAACACTTCTCAAAAAAGGAGGAGATAATGCATGGGATGAGGGCATCATGACACGGAACCGATACGACCCTACCCCTACACTTCTAAAAAAAGGAGGAGGTAATTCATGGGATGAGCACATCATGACAACGGAACAGATACTATTCTACATCTACACTTCTCAAAAAAGGAGGAGGTAATGCATGGGATCAGTGCATCATGACAACGGAACCGATACTACCCTACCCCTACACTTCTCAAAAAAGGAGGAGGTAATGCTCACACCGGCGAATACCGTACCCCCCCCCCCCAATTTGGCCTGAAAGGAGGAGGTAATTCCTATCATGATTACAGAACGGCCACAGGGAGGGAGGGGGGGGGGAATATTATCGTCTATTAATAATGCAAATAAATGCACATAGGCGCTCACACCGGCGAATGCCGTCACCCCCCCCCCCAATTTGGCATGAAAGGAGGAGGTAATGCCTATCATGATAACGGAAGGGAGTGGGAGGAATATTAGTGTCTATTAAAAGGTTGTAGTGTGAGTGAATTTATTCCCGCCACTTTGCATTATTTTTCAAATTATCTGCCACTCTCTGACGTCATGATGACCTAATATAACCGGACACAATTTAGGTCAAGACCGGGTACATCCGGCAAGGGATTATGGGACAGGTGCGGATGTGATTGAGCAACCCTTGTTTCACTACACACTCTAACCGTAGGATTCCTATGTTGTTATTGATGCAACCGGACAGAAGTTAATGGATGATCTGATACAACCGGACACAATTTAGGGCAAGACCGGGTACATCCGGCAAGGGATTATGGGATGTTTACAGTGACTCGGCATTTTTATCGGATTAGTACATAAATACATTAGATTATTTCGAATTTACTACATATTAACGTTGAAATTTCGTGAAAAATACGAAAAAACTGCTACCTTTTGTCGGAAAGTGGTCCGGTTGACTGTCAGCGAGTGAATCGTTTGTCGTGATTTTTAGATATTATGATTACGGGATATGTACGGTGCTAAAGATATCAACTTTTTGACATGTCGTCGCGTAGTTTTTGAGGAGATACTGGACATACAAACAAACAGACATACAGACAACTGCCCTTTATATAATAGACTAGCGGGGCTACCCGGCGTTGCTCGGGGTCATAAAAACATATATTTGAAGAAAGATCGTGTGTGTAACATCTTTATATTCAAACTTCTATGTCCGCCCCCTCTCTCTATAGCCGTCTCTTTATCTGCTACCTTTATCTTCCCTGGTCGCCCCATTTCGCCGCTACTTTCTAATTTTGCCTTTTGCAAAAGCTGTTTCTTCCCCACCATTTCTCCTATTGCCCAGGGTAATAGTATGACATATTTCTATAAAAAGTAACAGCTCTATCTGCGCCTTCTATATAGGTACTTATCTCCACCCCGGTGCGCATACTATATACGTACCTATCGCCGCCTCAGTGCACATACTATATACGTACCTATCGCCGCCCCAGTGCACATACTATTTAAGTACCTATCGCCGCCCCGTTGAGAATGCTAAATAGTACCTATCGTTGCCCCGGTGTGAATGCTAAATACATACATATTGCGCCCCAGTGTGCATGCTACATAAGTACCTATCGCTGCCCTAGTGCGAATACTAAAGACATACCAATTTCGCCCCGGTGTGCATGCTACATAAGTACCTATCGCTGCCCAAGTGCGAATAATTAATATGTACATATTGCCGCTTTGGTGTGAATGCTAAATACGTACCAATCCCCGGCCCAGTGCGAATGCTAAATACGTACCTATAGCCGCCCCGGTGCGAATGCTAAATACGTACCTATCACCACCACGGTGCGAATGCGAAATACATACCTTTCGACCCCCCGGTGCGCGTGATATATATGTACTGATCGCCGCCGCAGAGCGCATGCTATGTACGTACTTATTGCTGCCCATGTGTACATGCTATATACGTAGCTATCGCACCCCTGAATTCTGAATACGTACATATCGCCGCCCTGGTGTGGAAGCTAAATACGTACATATCGCCGCCCCGGTGCGAATGCTAAATACATACCTATCGCCGCCCCGGTGTGAATTCTAAATACGTACCTATCGCCGCCCCAGTGTGAATTCTAAATACGTACCTATCGCCGCCCCAGTGCGGAAGCTAAATACGTACATATCGCCACCCTGGTGCGAATGCTAAATACATACCTATCGGTGCATCAGTGTGAATGCTAAATACATACCTATCGCCGCCCCGGTGTGAATGCTAAATACGTACCTATCGCCGCCCCGGTGTGAATTTTAAATATGTACCTTTCGCCGCCCCGGTGTGAATTTTAAATATGTACCTTTCGCCGCCCCTGTGCGCGTGCTATATACGTACCTATCGCCGCCCCGGTGCGCGTGCTATATATGAACTGATCGCTGCCTCAGTGCGCATGCTAAACACATACTTATCACTGCCCCGGTGCGCATACTATATATGTACTTATTACCGCCCATGTGCACGTGCTATATAAGTACCTATCACCACCGCTGAATGCTAAATAAGTACCTATCGCCGCCCCAGTGTGGAAGCTAAATACGTACATATCGCGGCCTCTAAATTTGGGCGGACCCTAAAAAATTTAGCCTGACCCCTAAAATTTTCCCCGTCTCCTAAAGCTCTCCAGCCTCTAATTTTTCACTCTCCCCCAGCCATGAGAAATATTTTGACTTAAAAACAAAAAAAAACAAAAAAAATTTGGCCTGACCCCTAAAAAGTTCGTCCTGACCCCTAAAATTTTCCCCGACCCCATAATCTCTCCAGCCCCCTAATTTTTCACTCTCCCCTAACCATGAGAAATATTTTGAGTTCAAAACAAAAAAAAACAAAAAAAATTTGGCCTGACCCCTAAAAAGTTCGTCCTGACCCCTAAAATTTTCCCCGACCCCTAAATCTCTCCAGCCCCCTAATTTTTTGCACTCTCACCCAACCCTGAGAAATATTTTCAGTTCAAAACCAAAAAAAAGAAAAAAATTTGGCCGACCCCTAAAAAGTTCGTCGTGACCCCTAAAATTTTCCCCGACCACTAAATCTCTCCAGCACCCTAATTTTTCACTCTCCCCCAACCATGAGATATATTTTGACTTCAAAACAAAAAAAAACAAAAAAATTTGGCCTGACCCCTAAAAAGTTCGTCGTGACCCCTAAAATTTTCCCCGACCCCTAAATCTCTCCAGCCCCCTAATTTTTCACTCTCCCCCAACCATGAGATATATTTTGACTTCAAAACCAAACAAAACAAAAAAATTGGTCCTGACCCCTAAAAAGTTCGTCGTGACCCCTAAAATTTTCCCCGACCCCTAAATCTCTCCAGCCTCCTAATTTTTCACTCTCCCCCAACCATGAGAAATATTTTGAGTTCAAAACCAAAAAAAACAAAAAAATTGGGCCTGACCCCTAAAAAGTTCGTTCTGACCCCTAAAATATGCCCCGACCCCTAAATCTCTCCAGCCCCCTAATTTTTCACTCCCCCCCAACCCTGAGAAATATTTTCAGTTCAAAACCAAAAAAAAGAAAAAAATTTGCCCTGACCCCTAAAAAGTTCGTCCTGACCCCTAAAATTTTCCCCGACCCCTAAATCTCTCCAGCCCCCTAATTTTTAACTCTCCCCCAACCATGAGAAATATTATGACTTCAAAACAAAAAAAAACAAAAAAATTTGGCCTGACCCCTAAAAAGTTTCGCCTGACCCCTAAAATTTTCCCCGACCCCTAAATCTCCCTAGCCCCCTAATTTTTCACTCCCCCCCCCATCCATGAGAAATATTTTGACTTCAAAACAAAAAAAAACAAAAAAATTTGGCCTGACCCCTAAAAAGTTCGTCGTGACCCCTAAAATTTTCCCCGACCCCTAAATCTCTCCAGCCCCCTAATTTTTCACTCTCCCCCAACCATGAGAAATATTTTCAGTTCAAAAAAAAACAAAAAAATTTGCCCTGACCCATAAAAAGTTCGTCCTGACCCCTAAAATTTTCCCCGACACCTAAATCTCTCCAGCCCCCCCAACTTTTTTTTAAAAACGTTAGTTATCGCTCTTCCTTAGCTAGCCTTTAACAACATTCTAGGGGGGACCGTTATACTTTAGAAGCACCAACATTTGTAGGGACCATTATAATTTAGAAGCACCAACATTCCTGGGGTGAGACCGTTATACTTCAGAAGCACCAATATTTCTAGGGACTGTTATACTATAGAATCACCAACATTCCTGGCGGGCCGTGATACTTTAGAAGCACCACACCAGGTCCCTATAGTGGAGAAGCACCCCTGGTCCCTATACTGGAGAAGCACCCATTGTCCCTATTCTGCAGAAGCTTCCGGGTTCTAAAATGTAGAAGCACCCCTGGTGCTGGGTCATATACAGTAGAAGCATCCTTGGTCCCTATACTGGAGAAGCACCCATGGTCCTTTTACTGCAGAAGCCTCTATGTTCTAATATTGTAGAAGCACCCCCGGTACTGGGTCCTATACTGTAGAAGCACCTCTGGTCCCTATACTGTAGAAGCACCATTGCCCCTATTCTGTAGAAGCCTCCAGATTCTATATGGTAGAAGCACCCCCGGTTCTGGGTCCTATACTGTAGAAGCACCTATGGTCCCTATTCTGCAGAAGCCTCCGGGTCCTATATTGTAGAAGCACCCCCGGTTCTTGGTCTTTTTTATACATATATAGAGTGGTTATGACCCAACGGGTCACTGGTAACATGTACTGGTTAAATTCTCTTTTTCTTTTTTTATACATATATAGAGTGGTTATGACTCAACGGGTCACTGTAAACGTGTACTTGTCAAATTCCTCTTTTTTTCTTGTTTCATCACTATAAAATATAATGAAAAATAACTGAGAAGCCCCCCCCCCCGATAAAATATGCCCCATGGACCCCTAAGAGGTGGGTTTATAGATTCAGGAATACTCTCATCATCTTACTCTGTGAATTTTACATAAGAATACACTTTTATATGTTATGTATAAAAATATGTTGAAGTAAAATAAGTTTTGAAGAGAAAAAAAAATTCAAAACCTATAACGATGACGTCATATACCTATTACTGTGACGTCACGTGCACAAGAATAAGTTGGTTGAAAACGAAATTATTATTACATAATTACATTGGCTGATTTCCAAATTACTACTGAATAACATTAGAAAAGTTTGAAAAAACCAGACCCGCTGCCGAAGACTGGCCCCGTTGACCCCCAACAACATGTTTTTTTGTTGTAATTTTGAGATATTATGATCCCAGGTGTTGTACGGTGCTGAAGATGTCAACTTTTTGACATGTCGCCGCGTAGTTTTTGAGGAGAAGCTGGACATACAAACAGACAAACAGACAAACAGACATACAGACAACTGCCCTTTATAGAGGGGATGTCACTACTTTTGTAAAGGCTATGCCTCAATACAATGGTCATTTTAAAGATTTTTTGGAATTTTCTGGAAAACTAAGGTATATGGTAAACTGAAATTAAAATGCCATCAACTAGACCCTAGAACCTCTATATCTGTCAAAAATCAGCTGAATCCATCAAATAGTTGATGAGATACAGGGTGGCACATACGTACGTACGTACACACGGATAACACAAAATCATGCCTGACCTTTCTGAATCTCTGGGTTGTCTTGACTAATGATGCTGAAATTCTACACACTTATAGAACCTATAAAAAAAAATTGTGCAAACTTTTAACTAATTTGGTTTATTTGTTTTTGAGTTATGATTGATCAAAGAAATGAGATTTCTAGCATAGGCCGTTTTTGAGGTCTATTAAGGGATAGAGCGCTCTCGCGCCTCCCTTGACTTTGTGCAGCTTTACCGTTGTCATAATGATGTGCACCCAATTGTTTTGGAACGTGTAGTAACTGTTTGCATGTTTACTTTTTGTTCGAAGACAAACTATTAATAAATGCATATTCATTTTAACCAGCCGCTCTTGTCGTCTTTTGTTGTCAACGCAAGCATGTGTTTAGGAGAGCCACTAATCACACTGTGGTATCTTTGTTGTGTCAATATTCCCATTCTTCAAAACTAATTTGAATGTTCGAATTGTTAACATATCAATTTTTATAACCGTCAAACAAGCAGACAAAATTTCTGATTTATATATAGATTTGTTTGTTCTTTTTTGTTTATTTTTGACTTGATGTTTAGTCTTCATCATGGCTGATAAGGAAAACTTCAAACTCCAGCCGCCAGCGGTAGAAGATGGATTCTTTTTGAGACGGACAAAAATCGCATTCCCGGATTGGAATGTGAAGATTTGCAACACGGGTCTCGTGGATGTGGGTGGATCTAGCGGTGACGTGTGAACCTTTGAAGTTAGTCAGACTGTATCGAAGAGTTACTGATGTTTACCAATATACCGGCGCCAATCTATTGATATGTCATAGTCAGAAAATACATCCATTATGAAAATGAACTTAATTTCACCGACTGACTTCAGCTCTCATGTATATTTTTCTATGAGAAACACATTTACTAGAGTCAATATGTGCGTGTGTAGCCTGATGATAGTCTTCATGCGTGTGTAGCCTGATGATAGGCTTTATGATCGCACTATGGTAAAAACAACACGAGAAAAATTGTTGGTATAAGTCAGTTGTGCTCGGTGTGTGTGTGTGTGTGATACAGTCGTTGTGGCTAATGACCACAAACGCTGTATATTGATCGTTGTCCGGTCGTGTCGGCCCCAGTGACAACATTGTTTATCCGAGGCCGAGTCTTTGACTCGCCAACTTTCTCGGCTATCTCCCCAACCAAACGCTGTCTGACCCTTCGTCTGCTCCGTCTTCCCATTATATCTACTTTCGACCTGAAATTCTAGATGTCCGGCCTTTCTCTGTCACACTCAGCTCGTCACCGGAACTGGCTAAATCTGTTTTTTTTCTAAGTGTATGGATATCTGGCCACTCAGAAACTAACAACCAACTGTCAGGGCGCCATCCCATCTGGTGAGTTAAATAGATTCGCTTATCTCACTTCCTCATGATTTTTCAGTGGTTCTGACTGCGTGGGGGCAGTCAATAGTTTAATAGTGTACGCATGTCTGCGTGTATGTTAAGGCATTGCTCTCTCTTTCAAGCATATTTCGTTTAAAATAACTGATATTCTGTGTCTATTACATCTGTTAATCCTTCTTCTAAGGTTAAAAAGTGACTTTTGCTAGACAAAGCGCTACGTACATAACAAGTTTGGAAACTTTCTTTATTCTTCGAGCTTTTGAGTAACCTTTAGTCATCTTCCGGTCGATTTGTAAGTGTATATATACAGGATTTGGGAGTCGAAGTCAGCGTCGGAGTCAGAGGTTTAGGAAGGAGTCGAACACGTAAGAATGCTCGGAGTCGGAATTGTATTTTTTAATCTCCAAAGAATCAACAGACAAGCTGAATATTGGAAGATTTAAAATAAGGAGTCGAAGTCGGATATTTTGGAATTCTAGGAGTCGGCACCAGAAGTTTTGGAGTCCTAGGAGTCGAAGTCATACTTTATGCTTTCCGATACCGCAATCGTGCATGTATATATGATGATCGGTCAAAAGATTGTATGTCTCATTCAGAAGGAAGAGCCATATCAGATCATTCGTGTCATGAGAACGCACTCGTAAAACTAGAAACATTAATCAATATATCTGTCTTAATTTCTGTGTAGATGGGGAAAGTCATACGAGAAATGTTAAAGTGGACAAAACAGAGAACCGATCAGTCATTAAGCATCTGTATGCCACCCAAAGAAATCAACGAGGACTTGGTGCATATACTTGCCAAGGGCTCACTTTCTCATGCAACTGTGAAAATGTGCGATCCGGAATTCATGCGGGACAGGTGTAATATTATTTAGATGCGAGCGTGTAAAAATAAGGCTAGATTTTAAAAAGTTAAAATTGTGTAAGAGAACGAAAAATTCCATTAGTAGTTAGAGTAGAACGAGAGATACGCGTACAAGAAGTTACTTTGTGGGCGGAAGTCCGAAATGACACGTAGGAAGGAAAGGATGAAAGTTTCGTTTTGGCAAATAGGTTGATTTTGTTTAGTCCCAGTTGTTCGTTTCGGCGATGGGAAG
>OY744528.1:35367654-35485154 GCA_963556195.1 Sepiola atlantica
CTCCCTATAACACACACACACACACAAAAACGAAGAAAATAAAAAGCAAAGAAAAAAATTGCGCCCCTTCAACTACAACTACCCCGATTCAACCGCTTTTTTTGCCAGAGGATTTTAATCTTGCAAGCGTGAACTTGTCTCCCGTCGTGCAAAGGCTGATGGCATTTGCTTGCAGGCACCATGACTCCATGTGTTGCCGCCATGACGATCACGTGAGCAGCACTGCGTACTCGATGACCTGGGTCGTTTGGTCTATCCGCCTCTTCTTCACTGTTTTTTTTTTAGTTTTTCATTTAAATATATTTTAAAGTTGTTTGGTTTCTGGATAATATTTCCTAAGTGTGGCCACGTATGACAAAATGTCTAACAACTCAGGGCTCTCATGAATTCAGAAAAAAAAAACTCGAATCAGATCATAACATTAGCGTAGATAAAAGATCGGGTGAGAGATAATGATTTTAATCTTTTAGGTTCAAGATAAATAGCTATTTGATGGCGGCTATTCCGAATTCAACGCCGTAAGCCGTCATCAATGAACCGTTTGTTTCTCTTGTACCAAACGGCCATAAACAACGTTTTAAGTTTAATTCAGACGGTTTCAAACCGATATAAATAATCGTACACTAAAAATAATTAAATTTAAAAGAAATCGATCATTTTTATTCGAATTATTTAATGGGTTTGAGAAAAAAGACTTCCATATTAAATATCAAGTAAAAATTCTGTTTTTGTTAATATTTAATTTTTATTAAGAAAAATACAAGAACATTTTAATAATTTTAATTGTAAAATTTGACCTGAAAAAGATTTTATGTCACTAAAAAATTATGACCGTTTGCTGCAAGAGAAACACTCTACTTGATGACGGTTTACAATTAGGAATTCGGAATAGCCGCTATCAAGTAGCCTATCTCTCTTCAACCATCTTTTAAATTACATCCCTTTTTTTAAATTACAATGAAAGATAGATAACTGTGTCTTTTTCATTTTTGCTTCTGTTAATATATCTATCTTCTACAATATCTTCTAAATCAGGGCGGGCAACCTCCGGCCCGCAGGCCACATCCGGCCCGCGAAGGCTTAGCGTCCGGCCCGACACCCTGCTAGGCTTTATTATTGCAATCCGGCCCGCGGACCTCCCAGTAAAACTCATATCATTTTGTGACATAGACGTAAAAGTAGGTTTCGATTAAGATTTACAGTGGGATGAAAATGTATAAATATCAGTTAAGTTCAAAATTAAAAAAAAAGTTGCCATTTTACCACCCTCCGACGAAGTCTTAACATCGCTCCGACAACACCGAAAAGATAAACCATCATCACAGAATACTAGGGTATTGCCTTTAAATTGATTCAGACTCTCTTTCTCTGAAGAAGAATGTTTTATCATTCGAAATTAATAAGAAAAAAAGTATAAAAAAACATGATTTTTAATAAAATATTGCATCTTAAAACGTGGTCTCCAAAGGCTTTTTTTAAATTCGAATTATACGATGGTTTTCGGTAATCAAGTAAAAATTCTATTTTTACTCGATATTTAATTTTCATTTAAAAAATTATTGTAGCAAATTTTAATAAATTTTAATTATAAAATTTTACCACAAAAGGATTTTATGTGACTTTTTTTTTAATCATGCCCGTTTGGTACAGAAGAGCAGTCTATTGATCGCGTCTTGCTGTTGTGAATACGGAGTAGCGGAGTGTTATCAAGAAATATCAATATCGCCTGGATTACCCGCTTTGATAGATAATCTGATTTCACTGTAATTTATCAACACCCCCTAACCCACTAAATATACACCTGTGATGTATTTAAACCACCAGAGATTGTTAGAAACTTAAAGCAGCATTATATGTATAGGATTGACATCCTAATACTTTATCATATCGGCGTGAGCAAAAAAACAGAAAGCAATACCAAATTCACTTCAGCAACAAAACGTTAAAAACTGGGGCCATAAAATTTGGCTCCAATAGACCAGTCTAACAAAAAGGTGCAAAAAGCCAAAATCTTTATCACGTGATAGTGCGTGCAACTACGTCCGCATGGCTAAAAGAGGAAGCTTGGCGCTGTGTGATGCTTTTTAGCATCACACAGCGCCAAGCTTCCTCTTTTTTTTTTCCTCTCTGCCTCTCCGACGCTTAACAGAGAGGACACGCCCGGTTTCTCCTCGCCTTTGGGCGAGGGGCGCCGTGGCTGGCTACTAAACACACGCGCACACACACACAAAGGCCTACACTCCTATCTTTCTTCAACGCACGAAACCACACACTGCTGACAAAGGCACACACATATACAAATGCCTAAACGACTTATCAACTCTACGCTAGCACACACTGTCACACACACATATTGTCCCACGCAAAGCACACATGGACACACAGCGACACAAACACCTTATCTATCGCATGCAACACACATACTACTATTCTCGGAACTGGCTTTCAACGAACATTTCAAACTAACATTTTACCACTATGTAAGATTTTGTACATATATAAATATTTTGTATTACTTTTAAACCACGTTTTATTCTTTCTTCAACTATATGCATGTCTTATCTTTTATTCAACCATTTTATGTTTTTCTCTGTTTTTAACTGTTTAAGCATTTCACAAATATATAACACAATTTAATTCTCACCACGTGGTCCGCACGTCTCTACAAAATGGAGTCAAGAACACTTAAATGTAAACGTGGATTTTAGTATTTTCTCTAAAACACAATATCTTAACAATGTAAGGTCCGCGCTCCTACACATGTAAGTGCATGAAGGAATAACACGAGTAAATGAATTATTTAATAAACACCACGTTTATATTTTCTATTTTTTTTAAAGACTATTTTAGACTAGCAGATATTTATATGCGCACCCGGTCGCATATCGATTGATAATGATTATTTTTTTTTATTATCGCTTATGTTTGAATTTATATTTTGAAACACATAAATCTATGACGTCACGTACAAAGCTATAGTTATTTTGTTAATGTAATGCTAACAATAAAGTGTGTAGTTGGGCAAAAGGCCGCATAATTTGGGCGCCCAATTGGATTGAAGTTGCTATTCTAGTCTGCGTGACTAGAATGCGAATCATACCACCAAAAAGAGCTCTGAAGTATTTATCAAGCTCAGCTTAGTTTGGTACAAGGCAGTTAGTATTGAGCCCTATGTGAATAATAGTCCCAATTTAATTGCCTACCCACGAGGGCAAAGTTAGACATAAGGTCGGTTTTTAAAGTGGAGAAATATTATCTCCTCAAAAATGGCACTCTTGGGTGAGACAGTAATAAATAAATTGCTCCAGTCTAGAAGAATTTCTTATCATCTCATTGTGGACAGAACATGTACTACACTTTGGATTATTTGCTTGTCAAAAATATAAATACAATTTAATAAAATTAGACATAAGGTCCTCAAAGGAAGTGTGGAGTGTTGGGGGGGAAGCGTTCGTCATTTTCTATCTATCCTACTCTTAACTTGCATTTCAAGAGTCACCAAAATACCACATAAACTAAAATAAAACTGTTGTCTGGTATGAGGAAAAAATCATCTGGTCTGGTGGAGTTTCCAGCTAAGTGTTTTTTACTTGAGGTAACATCACTCTGAGAAAGTGCACTATTCCTCGTATGAGCCAGTGTATAGCCATGCTAAGGATATCGTATTTGGGCTTCGAATACTATGTTATTTTGAATATTTGGTTAATGTTTACTTGGAGAGGGAAGTATCCTTATGTCAGCTTATCTTGACAATCCCCTGTATAGAGAGGCTGAAGCCACTCGAGGATAATGTCTAGTGGGCATTAAAACTTGCCATTATTTTTAACAGAATAAGACTATCTATTTTTTCAAAGATATAAATTGTGAAAATAAATAAATAAAAACGTTAAAACGTTAAAACGTTCTATCTATCTATCTATCTATCTATCTATCTACTCTTAAAAAGTCATGGTGTTTTTTAGTTTGTCTGTTTGTACGCGAATAGAAACCTGTGATTGGCAGTTTGCAATGACCTATTGTTTCTGCATGCCTTTACAGGGTGTGATTCGGTGTCCAGTGTTTTCGGGATTGGAAAGAAGTCGGAGTTGCAGAGAATCATCAAAACAGAAACAAAAGAATAAAAGACTGTTTAAAAGCATTCTCTCGACCAAAAGCAACCGTGGAAACAAATGGTTCTAAGGCAATGATAGCACTGTTCAATGGAGATCAGAAGGACTCACTGGCGTCGATTAGATACAATATGCTCTGCAAGAAAGTTGCAAGGGCAAAGATGTTCGCCATGCCAGAACGACTCCCTCCAACCGCCCCTGTCTGTAGATTTAATTCTCTGCGGACTTACTACCAGGTTATGGAGTGGATGGGATGTAGTGATGAAATGACGCTATCTGAGTGGGGATGGAAGGTGGAAGGGCACACATTTGTTCCAATGATGACAGCCTAAAGTCCTGCTCTAGATGAACTGATTCATATGATTCACTGCAACTGTTTGGAAGGATGCAATACCCTAAGGTGTACCTGCAGAAGGCATGGACCAGTGCATGTGGACATTGCCAAGATGGCAACTGATAAAAACTGCTCCAGTCATAGATGATGATGATGAGGAGGAAGTGTGAACAACTTTGAAAAAACATTATGACTTATGTGAATCGGGAGTGGGGTAAAGGTGACAATAGATATGGTATAAGGGGTGATTCAACATCACTGACAAATATTTCATGTGAAAGATTGACCCTGAAAACATGAGTAAAAATACAAAATTTATTGGTTTATCATTAAAACTGACCGAGTTCGTGTTTTACAACGTAATGGAAAATGACTTGTAAGTCGAAAATGTTCAACTGGAAACTCAAATCTTGTCCAACTTTTAGTATGATGTAGAGTAGACCCAACCTGACATAAAACCATTAAAAAGCAAAATGTTGCAATTTGTTTGTGTCAGTTGGTGCATTGGCTTCTCTATTGTCAAAAATAAAAAATAAAGAATAGGCAGAGTACACATTAGTTAGTCAGTATTTATTTGACAAAGTCAATTCCCGAGTTCGAATCTTACGTAAGCCTGAAATATATTTTATAACTAGATACGGGTTTTATAAATTTAAAAAAATTAACGTAACATAATAACATAAAATAATTACATAAATATTTTAAAAAACTAATACCACATTTACTGAAAGTAGTAAATATGTGTTCCCTCCGGTCGCATATTTTTGCTAGGCTGGGAGGATTATATAATTGTGAAAGAACTACATACAATACATAGTTAAAACAAATTAAATAGTTTTGGACTATTAAAATAATTTCCAACGCTATTGATAATGTTTACGCATTCATTTATTTAATTTAATTATTGCTTATGTTTGAATTCATGTTTTAGAAACATGACGTAAATCATAAATCTATGACGTAAACCCCAAATCAATAATTATTTTTTAAGGTTATGTTTTAGACTGTATATAAGACAGTCCAAATAGGTCAGTTAGTAGAACATTAGACAGACAATCTCAAGGTTTCAGTTTCGGTTTCCAGTCATGGCATCCGTTCTTCTCTATGTATAATTTTTACTTCATCCCATACGGGATGGAAAGCCGTAATACGTGGAGAAATCGAAAAGTCGGGTATGGCTGACCACATATGGACAGAAAAGGGAAACCATCTACCTTTTATGGGATGAAGTAAAAATTATAGATAGAGAAGAACAGTGGAGAATAATACGACTCAAAGAAGCAACACATATGTTAGGCGACAATGACTTATTAAGCAAACCTAGTATAGAATTCAATACAATATGGGAACCTATAATTATAAATAATAGATAAGTAGTGATCTATAGTAATAAGTAGTTAGATCAAAAACAAGAATAGGTTTAAGGTTCCCAAAATTCATACTAGAATTGTCCGCACGCCCCCTTCCTGGAAAGTATATCACTGTCGGACGACAAAACTCGCATCCAAGAATACCTGGACATATCATATAAGCATGAATAAGGAGGTCAAATCACGCCAAATTAAAAAGTGGGAAAATCTGAAATCTAAGGACATAAGACCCCAGGTCCACCATTCACCAATAAGAACCATTGTTAATATAAGTAAACGTCAGCTGACTTCCTCTGAGTAATCAGTGCTGAACAAAGGTCTCAATTTTGCCACAACCATCAAACGGATTCCATACTTAGACATGGTAGCTCCAATGTTAAAATTTATATCATTTCTTATTATTGGTCGCTAGTATTATGTGTATATAATACACGGACAACGCCGGGTTGCTATACTAGTATTTATTAATCGCGGTCACCTATGATATGTCTACAAAGCCAAAGGGCTCCCGAACTCGTGACAAAACCGAAGCAAATCATAAACTAATTATTGACCATATTATACTTACTTAAGCTTAAGAACTCTCGAGTCCTGCGACGCATTAGGCAGTCAAAGTGATTCATCGCATCCTGTCTGCAGCCAGTTCTACAGTCTCTCTCCAGCTTCTGCCCATTACTTGCAAATCTCTCAATTGTTTTCTTCCAGTTCATTTTTTGTTTTTCATCTTCTTTTCTTAAACAGGGGTCGACTGAAGAACTTCGCTAGACATTCTTTCTTGAGCCAATCTTAGGGCATGTCCGAGCCAACGTAGACGTCGTTTGCAGATTATTGACAATACAAGCTGTTAGTTTGCGCGATCTCTGACTTCTTCGATCGCTCCATTCGATCTCTGGAATCTTTCTAAGCCATTTTGGATCAAACGCGTCTAACTTCCTCTTTTGACCGATTTTGAGATGCCAAGTTCCACTTCCATATAGCAGTGTGGACTACGTTACTGTTGTAGAATCTTAATTTAGTTCTGAGAGTGAATTTGTTTATTTTTCCAGATTCTGCAAAACTGATTTAATGCTGCCGAGGCTTTTTTTATCCTGCATTGCGACTCGTAGTCAATATTGCCTTCCTTGTTTATGGAGCTTCCTAAGTACGTGAAGTTCTCAACTTTAGCTATTTCTTTTTGGTCGATCATGTAATAAAAACACTGTCTACAACGGATTATATTTATTACGTTAAAAATACATTTTGTATACTATTAGTCCACCTCTTATCAAGGCCAAGAACTACCCGAGGATGGGAGTTAATGACATGGAATGATTCCCAGTCGAAAGATGAAGAACAGTTAATGGTATGAACTAAGTTTTCTTTATATGAGGGGGTATATCACACGTATTTGTTGACCTTGGATTTGTAGACGGTCCGCGGTAATGCGCCTTAGAGACAGGAACTCCTGTCCATGGAAATTTCGCTTGACGTCATGCACACGGAGGAAGAACGAAACGTTTCTTTTCGTTGTCGTAGCAAGACTGGTTCTTGCTGTGAATATCTTATAAGGAAGAACAAGTGGTTCCAGCTCAGTCAAGTATCTTCCATAGAAATAAGGGTAGATAAGAGATCAACTGGCAACGTTTCTCGTATGAAAAAGAGGTAGTAGGGAAAAAAGATTACCCCTACTCGATATAGAAGTAAATTTTGTACTCTGTCAAGACAGACAAGTGTGCTCTAGGCGACACCCAGACGTGGCAGGAGTACTAAAACTTTAGATGTATCTGATACTTATATTGGTAGTGGATTGTATCTGGTACGGTAAATGATCCAGCCATGTTTCTACCTTAGCAACTGACCGGATATATATCTTCCATTTGTGATCTGGAGTAAAAATCAGGCGCATCTCTTATATTCTTTTACATAGATACACTGGACTGTAAAAAATGTCTAACTGGTATTGTATAGACCACCTGGTCAGATTCTCTCGTTCCCTGATGGTCTGGCTATGACAGTGTGTCCCGATCGATCAATTGCGAGAAATAAGCTCATACGTTGAGCAAAGGAAACGGTGGTAATTAAATCTAAACTATCTATTACTAATGGAGATTTGGTACCTCTGTCAAAACTATACTATTCCTTTCAATGCTCAATTCAGGGGGAGCCGTGTAGTATCTGTTCTGTTGTCATTAAACCATCGTCTCAGATGTTGCTCTTTCATTTCGGAGGGGTAAGTATAGTATATGTTCTGTTGTCATGAAATCATCCTCCCAGGCATTACCTCAACCTTTGGGGTATAGCATAGTATATCTTTGTTCGTAGTGATGCCATCCTCCCAGGCATTGACTCTTCCTTTGTGGGGGTGGGTGAGTAGTATCGGATCTAATGTTATGATACAATCATCCGATGGATTATCTCCTTCTACATTCGGGTAAAGTGTAGTATATGTTCTGTTGTCATGAAACCATTCCCCAAGCATTACTGCCTCCTTTGAGGGTAGTGCAGTTTATGTCTGCTCGTCATGGTACATCCTATCAGACATTACTTTCCTCTTTTCTTGGGGGGGGGGCGCAGTGTAGTATATGTTTGTTCGTCATAATACCATTCTCTCAGGCTAGCAGAATTATGCGATCGGAGGAAGCATATCTTTTTTAGTATAATTAATTTATTTAACTATTTTGATCCATCTTCCTTAAAAAAGTTGTGCACGACATAGTTTCACAAAAGGATCAAACTGACCTTGTCCGGAACCGTAACTACACATATATTTGCTTTTAAGCAATGACTGGCAAATGCCAGCTTTTTTTTTATCTCGTTCAAATATGTCACGCGATTCGATCGACTAAATCAACTGTCCGCATATTCGGTATCATTGAACCTGAAGTCAAATTCGGTTCACCAAAATATCTACTCCTACGCTTAACATGAATTTACGGATCAAATTCTATTAAACTTTTCATAAGATAAACCGAAAATGTCCTTGCAAACTCATCGCTAGTTCTAAATTAAGTACAGCGGTGGTGCAAAGGACTACGTAAAAAAGTTGGGGAACTGTCGTATGACCACATGCTTCAAGAACTCGCAAAAGAAGTATTAATTCCGTTTATTCTGAATACTTGTGTACACACTCCGCCAAAAAAAATGACGGGAAAAACATTATGCTTCGCCAGTGTTCGCGCTCGGTATTCATCTAGATATATTTTTTCTTTTACTAATGCATCATCGCTTATCAAGACCCGGGGTATCACTCGAGAATAGAGGGTTAACAGAATTGCTGGTTGGATGTTGCGAGAGGATTCTACATAGGGGGTGGATTGAGCAGAGGATTACTTAAGAGGGCATGATTTTTGAAGAGGATTGCTCAACAAGTATGTGTTTACATAAAACTTGAATACAACTATGCTGTAGTCGGTTGGCAAGCAGCCTTGTGGTAGCTTGTTCCACATTGAATGTTCTAGGAAAGAAACTTAGTTAGTGGAAGTTCCGTTTAGTTTTTGATACAGAGAGAGAGAGAGAGAGAGAGAGAGAGAGAGAGAGAGAGAGAGAGAGAGAGAGAGAGAGAGAGAGAGAGAAAGGAAAGTTCTCTGCTGTGGTTGCAACTAGACGAGTTCTTGCTGTAATTTTTTTTACAGGAAGAGACGAAGGGATTGGAGCTCAGTCGAGCACCTACCATGAACGTAACGATACAGTAGAGAGAGGCTAGCAGCATCCTTTCTGTGTGAAAGAGGCTGTAGTGACGAGAAGAGATCATTCCCTACTACATTGCTAATAGTACTAAAATGTTCATATAGAATACAAAGAATTACGTTAGCAATTTAATTTATATATAAATTATTGTCATTTCTGATGACCTAAAGATAAAAAAAGTTTATTATAGAGTAGAGGATTTCTTTTCGAATTCATTTCAGATGACTGGGTAAGTCTGGGGTGGTTGTCTCACTTGCTATTTGCTTTCTCGCTTCCCCTCACCAGTTCATATGGTTTTGTCCGAGGGCAAGAAAAAGGAACTTTTGCGTTACAGGGATGGAACTACATTATAGAGTGGAGGATGATTAACAGTAAAAATATCCCCGACACACTAGACTGGCAGCAAAATCGCACCCCTTCACTGTAGAGGTCCTTAGATGTCGAAGATTTTGTACTCTGATAGTATATTCTCTCGGGCCGCTTGTGCTTGGATATGCTCTTCCTGCTCCCTGTTTCCTCGACCGTACCAACATGTAGAAATTTTAATGTAAAGTGAAAAAGCACTTTGCTGCCAAACTCCCCTTCCAGCTTTCTCATCCTCTATAGCTCTGGTTCTTATCATAGTAGCCCCTTACACATCAGTGGAAATATACCTTGCTTGAGGCGAATAGAAAAAACAAAAAGCAACAAACAAGAAACATTATTTAATTTGATGAGGTAATTTGTTCTAATGATATATTGTTCTATTATAAAAAAGCTAAAACTAATTATATGGTAATTAACCATACTATTAGTTTTGATTAAGTTAAAAAAAAACTTGCTAATAAAGATATTATAAAAAAAGCTAAAACTAATCAGTTTTAATTAAGTTAAAAAAAAACTTGCTAATAAAGATATTATAAAAAAAGCTAAAACTAATCAGTTTTAATTAAGTTAAAAAAAAACTTGCTAATAAAGATATTATAAAAAAAGCTAAAACTAATCAGTTTTAATTAAGTTAAAAAAAAACTTGCTAATAAAGATGTTATAAAAAAGCTAAAACTAATTAGTTTTAATTAAGTTTAAAAAAAAACTTGCTAATAAAGATATTATAAAAAAGCTAAAACTAATTAGTTTTAATTAAGTTAAAAAAAACTTACTAATAAAAATATTTCGATAAAACAGAAAATATTTACTTGCTCATGGCCGCCATATCAAAAATCAGAAATTGCGAAACGGTGTTAATAAAAAATCCACATTATATTTTAGGCCGGAATTTTTTTGGGGCATATCATGATTTGTTTTAAACAATTTGTTTAATTATTAACAAATAATAAAATAAAACTGTTTTTTATAATTTAATTTTTTTTTTAATTAAAAAAAATATTTTTTAACAAATAAGAAAATCAAACTTTTTTATAATTGGAATGTTTATTTTGTTGTTTTTTTTCAAATATTTTAATTATTCTTTAAAAAATATTTCTCAAATTAAAAAAAATTAAAGAGAGTTCTAACTATAAAAATAGTTAGATTTTATTATTGTTAATAATTAAACAAATTATTAGAAAGCAAATTATTATTTCCCCAAAAAGGTTTCGGCCTAAAATATAATGTTATTTTGTTTTCCAATTAACACCGGTTCACAATTTCCGATTTCAGATATGTCAGCCATGATGAAGTGGATATTTTCTATTTTACCGATATTACAAAGTGAATTCCATATTTTAAAATCTGATCCAGTATTTTGATGGTCCCACTTAAGTAACACATCATTTTTCTCTTTAGTAAAGTAGTAAAAACTAAAGATCCCTGTAGAGGCTGATGTGTAAAAATAGGATCAGTCAGGGAAATTTCCACGTTAGGTTAAAATTACGTAGAGTGGAATTTTCTAATTAGAATTCAAGGAAGACTACGTTTCCTGGTTGTGACATCATGGGTGCATGGAGCAGATAAGCGGATGTACCAAATAGGAAGGGAGAATCGCTATATTTCGTTTGGACGACCAGAGAAGACAATTGGGCTTTTGGATAGTTGCTTCCTCCCCTCATAGGGGATACAGTGTGGGGTTGTTTGAGGTGTGTACATGTATACGCTTAAGGACGAGTACAGTTCCAAAGAGGTTTTTGAAAGCACAATTGTATTTGATTTGTAAGTTTTAGAAGACAAAACGCATATATATATATATATATATATATATATATATATATATATATATATATATATATATATATATATATATATATATAATATTTAATTTTTAAAATCAACTTAGTTTCAACGATATAACGTCTTCTTCAGGTATAGAAACATTTTTCTTCTTTTTATTTTCTCCTGGCATGGTATTACTAGAAAGTTCCGCATGGTCTTTAACCGGTGATTTTTTAAAAAAAAGTCTTAATCAGGAGGATAGCGCGTGCACGCTGGAAATTAGAAATACAATTACATATTAATCGAAACTAAGTTATTTTAAGTAAAGAAATACTTAAAATATATATATATATATATATAATATATAAGTTTTTTTGGCTTCTAAAACTTACAAATTCAAATAACACAACGTTTGCATTGAGCAACACTCTCTAATACAATTGTATTTGATGAAGCTTCATTTTTTAATGACATTCGTAAAAGTCGTTATTGAGAGACAGAAGACAGCGACGGAGAGAAGAAAAGATAGAAGCCTTGACTGTCACATCAGCACCGAAACTCGATCAGTGAATTGCGTCAATGAAGTGGACGAACACTGGTGATCGAAGTGACCACACCATCGTGATCCAAGTGCAGCCTATCGTATTACATTCCAACCTATACTCATAATTGAGATCCGTTATTCCTATATTGGTTTAGTCCATTTTCTTTGTACACATTTGAATATAAATATTATATCATAATCCACATGCCTGACTATAGCTTATGTTACATAGTTGAATTGAAAAAGGTTGTACAAAAAGTCAGTATGGGTAGGCGGATAAGTATAGTGTAAATGAATACGCGACACTGATTGGCTGGAAGGAATCACGTGACGTTAACTTGATTGAGTACTGGTTACCTGAAACAACCATTTAATATCAGCTTAAAAAAAAGTGCAAAAGACTTTAGAGTTAACCTGAAGAAATATTGATTGTATGACGCAAGATAGTGACATATGGCCATGGGGACACGACTGCAAATGGCGTTGGAGTTAGCTTGACCAAGAGAGTAGATTACTTCAAGGTATTGATTGGCTTAACGTTGTCATGTTACACCCGGCCATTTAGAAAGAAAGTGCAAAGGACTTTAGAATTAACCAGAGAAAATATTGATTGCACGAAAGAAACACAATGATATATGACTTTAGAGACGAGAATGCAAATGACACTGGAGTAAGCTTGACAAAACAAGTAGACAAATACGATGTATTGATTGGCTTTACGTTAACATGTAACATCCGGCCATCTAGAAGAAAGTGCAAAAGACTTTAGAATTAACTGGAACAAATATTGATCGGCTGAAATCAAGAAAGTGAAATATGACCATGGAGCCGAGAATGCAAATGACGTTTGAGGTAACTTGACAAAGAGAGTAGACAAATAACAAGTATAGATTAACTTTACGTCAACATGTAACATCCGGCCATCTAGAAGAAAGTGCGGGGATCTTTTACGACGCTCAACAGAGTAAAAACGCTAAAAAAACAAATATACAACAAATAAAAGTAACTGTAAGCTGTAAAAGTTAGTTTCAAACTTGCATGTGCTATTTGTTTGTATTTTAAACCCGTTTGAAGTGCTATTTATTAGAAATTTAAGTTCGACACACGGTCAGCGAAGAAATCAAAATGGCCGATTTACGTAATAATATAGAGGGACTGGCGGCCATGTTTCTTTGCCAAATTAGATGTTTAAAAAAACAAGAAATATTTTTTTAACATCTAATCAAAAGCCATTTATACTACGTAAAAATACAAACAAATTACATAGGTAAGTAGAAAAATGTCTATTCTAGACATAAGTCAACTTTACTTGTTGCAAATTTATGTTTTTAAACTCTTTCTCGTTCTTTTTTTGGACCCCGTTCGCGACTGTGCTGATCATTGTAAAAGATTCCCGAAAGTGCAAAAGACTTTAGAATTAACTGGAACAAATATTGATCGGCTGAAATCAAGAAAGTGAAATATGACCATGGAGCCGAGAATGCAAATGACGTTTGAGGTAACTTGACAAAGAGAGCAGACAAATAACAAGTATAGATTAACTTTACGTCAACATGTAACATCCGGTCATTTCAAAGAAAGTGCAAAAGACTTTAGAATTTACTCGAACAAATATTAATAACAATGAATTGATATATGACCACGGAGACAAGAATGCAAAGGACACTAGAGTTCGCCTACAAAGAAAGTTGATAAATTCAAAGTATTGATTTGTTAAAAGTTAAAATATAACCTCCTGCTGTTAAGGAGAAAGTGCAAGAGACTTTAAAATTAACTAGATTAAATATTGATTGCATGAAACACAACAAAGTTTACATACGAGGGGAAAAATTATAAAGGCGTTAGAGAAAGGTTGAGAAAGTATTGATAAGGTTTACGCAATCATGAGACATCCTGTAATTAAGAAGAAAGTGAAATGACTTTAGAATCAACTAGAACAAATATTGATTGGTTGAAAGTAAGAAAGTGACATATGTCCACTAAGACAAGAGTGAAAAGAAAGATAGAGTTTGCTGTACAAAAAGAGATAAAAAATATAGACTGGTTTAACATCATCACGTTACATCCGGCCATGTAAAAAAAGTGCAAAAGATTTAGAATTAACGAGAATAAATATACATTGGGTAAAAGTAAAAATGTGACATATGACCACGTGCACGAAAAGGCAATGGACGCTAGAGTTATCTTGATAAAGATCGTAGATAAATAAAATGTATTTATTCGTTTAATGTTATCATTTAAGATCCAGTTTTTTTTTTTTAAAAAAGGCAACATACTTTAGAATTAACTAGAGAAGGTATTAGTTGATTTAAAGCAAAAAGGTAACATATGACGACGCGAGGGTTAGCTTTATAAAAATCGTAGATGAATGGAAAACATTGATTGGCTTACCCTAATAATTTTTAATCCAGCTATTTAAAGGTAAGTGCAAAAGATTCACGAATTAACTAGAGGACATATTGATTGGCTGAATACAAGAAAAGTGACACGTGACCACGGGCACGAAACTGTAAAAGGACGCTAGAGTTATCTTGATAAAGACCGTCGATAAATAAAAAAGCATTCATCCAGATAGAGTTGTCATTTTAAATCCAGCTATTGAAAAAGAAACTGAATAACACTTTAAACTTAACTAGAGAAAATATAGATTTGCATAAAGCAAAAAATTGACTACTGACAACGGGACTGAAAATGCAATAGACGCTAGTTATCATGATAAAGAGAGTATTGATTTACTCTTCTCCAGGAGTTAGGCACAAGGCCAGTTTTTATCTTACTCCCACAAGTAAGATGTGACCCAAGATCGTGTCGGGAAAGTGGGCTTTAAAAATTGCCTGGGCAGCCCCGTCGGCATTCCCCGGTAGGGGCGCCTCAGGCAGTAAGCAATTAACTTACTCCTCCTCAAAGAGGGGGGGCAAAGCCTGGGAAGGTGGACCTCCCAGAACTGCACAGGACAGACCCATTGACGGGCGTAAATTAAGACCCGAAGGCCAAGACAACACCAGTCTATGGGGTGCAGTATCCATCGGAACATATACTACACTTTGATCTTATCCAAAAGGCCAACTCAAAATTATTTATTTGGTTTAACGTCACCATTTCAAATCAAGCTATTTAGAAGAAAGTACAAATGACTTTAGAATAAACTAGAGAAAATATTTATTGGTTGAAAGCAAAAAAAGTGACACATGACCACGGACACGAAAATGCAAACGACGCAAGGGTTATCTTGACAAAGAGAATATATAAATAAAAAGTATTGACTGTCATACCGTCTTCACTTAAAATCCAGCTATTTAGAAGAAAGTGCAAATGACTTGAAAATTTACCCGTAAAAATATGGATTGTCTGAAAGCAAAAAAAAAGTGACACATGACTACGGGCATTTAAATGCAAATGACATAAGGGTTATCTTGACAAAGAAAATACATCAATTAAAAGTATTGATTGGCATACCGTTATCATCTGAAATCAAGCGATTAGGAAAAAAGTGCCAAAGACTTTAGAATTAACTAGAAAAATATTGATTAACTAAAAGCAAAAACATGTGACACATGACCACGAGCACAAAAATGCAAATGATCCTAGGGCTAGCTTGACAAAGAGAATAGATAAATAAAAAGTATACATTGTCGAACCGTTATCATTTCAAATCCAACTATTTAGGAGAAAGTGCAAATGACTCTAGAATTAACAAGTAAAAATATTGATTAGCTTTAAGCAAAGAAAAAGTGACACATGTCCACGAATACTAAAATGTAAACGACGCTAGAGTTATCTTGACAAAGAGAATACATAAATTGTGACAATGTTATTGAACGGAAAATGGTTGATTCGAAACCAGACCCTGTTTTTTTCTAAGAAGGCTCAGCTTATTTTGCACCAAAGAAAAACGAAGTTGATAAGAGAAAGAAACTGTTGTTTTATTTTCTTGATATTTTGGGAGATACAAAATCCGTAAATGAAGCGATTAGATTTCGTATGTTTTTTTTTCCGAGATGATGTCGATTGTAACATTATTGTCGGATCGAAAGAGATTAGAATGAGAATTGTTTTGTTTTCTTAAGTTATGAAAACAAAAAAGGCATTTGCAAGGTGTTTTGGCACGAGTATTGATTTAATCCTCTCCAGGAGTTAGGCACAAGGCCAGTTTTTATCTTACTCCCACAAGTAAGATGTGACCCAAGGTCGGGTCGGGAAAGTGGGGTTTAAAAATTGCCTGGGCAGCCCCGTCGGCATTCCCCAGTAGGGGGCGCCTCAGGCAGTAAGCAATAAACTTACTCCTCCACAAAGAGAGGAGGCGAAGCCTGGGAGGGTGGACCTCCTCGAACTGCACAGGACAGGCCCATAAACCGGCGTAAATCAAGCCCCGAAGGCCAAGACAATACCAGTCTATGGGGTGCAGTATCCATCGGAACAGATACTACCCTTTGATCTTAGCCAAAAGGCCAGGTGTTTTGGCACGAGTAGAGACCATCGAAAATTGATAAAAAAGGGAAAGGTTGTTTTCTTTACCTAGAGATTGGAGGTATGAAGAGACCAAGGTAAAAAAAATGAGACACTCACCATATTTTTACTGTGTCTCAAACATGATAAAGCTGTTTACATTCTCGGCGTTAAATGGACGTCAAAATATTGAGACAACATGAAATCAAACCTTTGCACGAAATGACAATTAAATTGTTTTTACTAGGATCCCATACATCGTCGGGCCTTGTGTGGCCGTGTGGAGCGATGGGGAGATGGGATGTTAGCTGAATGACACTTCTCTTGCTTTATCATTAATATAATTAATGGAAATATAATTTTTTCTTTGAATAAGTTTCGATGGAGAAGGCATCCCCCACACTGGAGTACCAGTGGGAGATAGAAACAGATGAAGAACAAGGAAAGTATACGGCGAGGTAGAATCTGTTGACAACTCAGCATCTAGGAAGCGGATCCCCGTTGGTGTAAATTACAAATCAATAAGAAATAATAAAACATTTTTTTTTGCTTCTGAATTTTTGAGATGAGGATTTGTATAATTTCGATTATTCGAACTACTGTCTGCAAGAACCCGTGGCGCAGTGGATATAGTGCTAAGTAAAATTGAATTCTAAGTGATAGTCATCTGAAGGTTGAAGGTTCAATACTCGGTGCGGGCGATACGAAGAATTGCCAATTACTGAAGATTTATTCTAGTCATTGCTGACGGAACAAGAGCATGCTACCCCCGTGGATTAAATAAAGGATTACGTCCGAAATTCCGTCAAGATTCCCGAGTTCGACAGAAATATTCCAGAGTTCGAAAATATACACCTGAAAAAGGCCGGAGGTTACAGCGGCCGAAACGTCGTTATGATAACATTCAAGATGAGAACAGTAGTCCGAATAATCGAAATTGTACATCTTTTTTTATTATTAAATTAAATTCTTTTGGAAGAGGGTCGGAATCATCCTCGTCTAATTTTCCATGTAAGGATAGCGTAACAAGTCTCGAGTGAGTAAGAAGAAAGAGAGCCCCGACAGGTGCACTGAGACTCACATTTGCTCGCCTACCGAATCCAAGTCGTTGAGAGACGGACCCCAGACTTAGGGTTGATATCGTCAAACCAAAACCAAGATAGAAGTGTGAAAGTACACTGCTTGTAACTGAACACCTTATCCACCCAAATTATTCGTATACAAAAACCAAACGACGGATTTGTTAATTACGTTTCTTTCATTGTTCTCCTTTCAAATGACCCTTTGGTCCTCAGTGGTACCAAGTTGATGACCAGCGCCGGATAGTTACTTTCTGATCTTTTAATCACAATGTGGGAGAGCGGTGATTGCCGGACAAGAACCCTATGACACCTTCATCAGTACAGCAACTTTTCCCGCTCAGTGCCATGTGACCAACATAACTTGGGAACGGTCAAATTGGTGACGTAACCTAGCCGGAGTGTGGTGTGCAAATAACAAGTATTGATTGGCGTATCGTTATTTGTAAATCTAGCTATTCAGAAGAAAGTGCAAAAGACTTTAGAATAAACTAGAGAAAATATTGATTGGCTGAAAGCAACAAAAAAAAACACATGACCACGGACAAGAAAATGCAAAGGACTTTAGGGTTAGCTTGGAAAAGAGAGTAGAAAAAATCGATTGGCTTACTGTTATAATTTTAAATTCACCAATTGAGAAAAAGTGCAAAAGACTTTAGAATAAATTAAAGAAAATATTGATTGGATGAAAGCAAACAAAAAAAGTGACACATGTTCACGGGCACAAAAATGCAAAAGGCGCTAGAGTTAGCTTGAAAAAAAGCGTTGATAAATAAAAAGTATTGATTGGCTTACTGGTATTATTTAAATTCAGCAATTTAGAAGAAAGTGCAAAAGACTTTAGAATAAATTAGAGAAAATATTGATTGACTGAAAGCAAAAGAAAATGACAAATGACCACGGCATTAAAATGCAAAGGACTAGGGTAAGCTTGATAAAGAGAGTCGATACATAAAAAGTAGAGATGGTTTATAAAGAGAGTAGATACATAAAAAGTAGAGATGGTTTATAAAGAGAGTAGATACATAAAAAGTAGAGATGGTTTATAAAGAGAGTAGATACATAAAAAGTAGAGATGGGTTTATAAAGAGAGTAGATACATAAAAAGTAGAGATGGTTTATAAAGAGAGTAGATACATAAAAAGTAGAGATGGGTTTATAAAGAGAGTAGATACATAAAAAGTAGAGATGGGTTTATAAAGAGAGCAGATACATAAAAAGTAGAGATGGTTTATAAAGAGAGCAGATACATAAAAAGTAGAGATGGGTTTATAAAGAGAGCAGATACATAAAAAGTAGAGATGGGTTTATAAAGAGAGTAGATACATAAAAAGTAGAGATGGGTTTATAAAGAGAGTAGATACATAAAAAGTAGAGATGGTTTATAAAGAGAGCAGATACATAAAAAGTAGAGATGGGTTTATAAAGAGAGTAGATACATAAAAAGTAGAGATGGTTTATAAAGAGAGTAGATACATAAAAAGTAGAGATGGGTTTATAAAGAGAGTAGATACATAAAAAGTAGAGATGGGTTTATAAAGAGAGCAGATACATAAAAAGTAGAGATGGGTTTACGTAATCATTTGAAATCAAGCTATTTAGAAGAAAGTTCAAATGACTTTAGAATTAACTACAGACTATATTGATTGCCTGAAAGCCAAAAAAGTGACATATGACCGCGGACACGAAAAAATCGAAGCACACTAGATTTAGCTAAAGATCGTAGATGAAAAGTATTTAATCGCTTTACGTTATCATTTTAAATCCAGCTTTTTAGAAAAAAATGTTCAAAAGACTTTAGAATAAACTAGAAAAAAACATTGATTGACTGAAAACAAAAAAAACAGCAGGTAGGTAAAGACAATGGACGCTAGAGTTTGCTTTGAAAAGAAAGTAGATTGGTAAGTATTTATTTGTATTAAGTTATAATTTGAAATCGAGCTTATAAGAGAGTGCGAAAAACTTTAGAATTAAGGACAGAAAATATTTATCGTTTGAAAGCAAAAAAAGTGACACATGGCCACGGGCACGAAAATGCAATGGTTACTTGAAAAAGAAAGTATTTATTGGCGTATTGTTATCATTTAAAATCTACAACTTAGAAAAACGTTAAAATATTTAAAATTTACCAGAGAATATATTGATAGTCTGAAAGCAACAAAAGTGATACATGAACACGGACTCGAAAATGCAAATCACGCCAGGGTTTCCTTGACAAAGAGAGTAGATAAATAAATGTATTTATTTGCTTATTGGTATCATATTTAATCCAACAATTTTGAAGAAAGTTCAAAATACTTTAGAATTAAGGAAATAAAAGTGACACATTAACACAGGCATGTTTTAGACGCTAGAGTTAGCTTGACAAAGAAAGTAGATAGACAAATGTATTTATTGGCTTATTGGTAGCATATTTAATGCAACAATTTAGAAGAAAGTGCAAATAACTTTAGAATTAATTAGAGAAAATATGCATTGTTTGAAAGCAAAAAAAAGTTACACATGACCACGGATACGAAAACGCAATGGACGCTTGAGTTTACTTAACAAAGAGAGTATAGGCAACGAGAAAGTATTGATTCGCTTGACGTTATTATTTAAAATCCAGCTATTTAAAAAGAAGTGAAAAATACTTCATAATTAACGACAGAAAATATTGATTTTCCGAAAGCAAATAATTAACACATGACTACCGGCACGAAAATCCAATGGACGCTAGAGTTTGCTTGACAAAAAGATTAGCTAACAAATAAGTATTTATTCGCATGAATTGTCATTTTAAATTCGGCTAATTTAGAGAAAGTTCAAAAGACTTTAGAATTAAGGAAAGAAAATATTGATTGGCTGAAAAAACAAAAAAAACACAAAACTGACACATTACCACAGGGACCAAAATGCAATGGACGCTAGAGTTTTTTTGACAAAGGGACTAGCTAAGTAAAAAGTATTTATTCGGTTTAAGTTATAATTTAAAATCCAGCTATTTAGAAGAATGTTCAAAAGACTTTAGAATTAATTCAAAAAAATATTCATAGTCTGAAAGCAAAAAAAAAAAAAGCGACACATTATTACGGGCACGAAGAACCCTTACCCTAAACACGGGTACGAAGAGTTAAGGAACGCTAGAGTTATCTTGAAAAAAAAAGAGAGTGGATTACTAAAAAGTATTGATTCGGTTCACGGTGTCATTTTAAATCCAGCTATTTAGAAGAATGTTCAAAAGACTTTAGAATTAATTCAAAAAAATATTCATAGTCTGAAAGCAAAAAAAAAAAAGCGACACATTATTACGGGCACGAAGAACCCTTACCCTAACCCTTACCCTAAACACGGGTACGAAGAGTTAAGGAACGCTAGAGTTATCTTGAAAAAAAAAGAGAGTGGATTACTAAAAAGTATTGATTCGGTTCACGGTGTCATTTTAAATCCAGCTATTTCTGAAAGAAAGTGCAATAGACGTTAGACTTAACTAGAGAGAATATTGATCAGCTGAACCCCCCCCCCAAAAAAAAAACCTGACACGTGACCACAAGCTCGAAAATGCAATGGACGCTAGAGTTATCTTGACATAGATAAATTAAATGGTATTTATTCACTTAACTTTTTCATTTAAAAAAACCAGCGATTTAAAGAAAGTGTAAAATACTTTAGAATTAACTAGAGGAAATATCGATTGGTGAAGGAAACAAGTGACGCATAACAACAGGCACGAAAATGCAATCGGTTCCAGAGTTAGCTTTACCAAGCGAGTGGATAAATAAAAGGTATTGATTCGCTAAACGTTATCATTTTTAATTCATCTATTTAGAAGAAAGTGCGGAAGACTTGAGAGTTTACGAGAGAGAATATTGATTGGCTTACAGCAAAGAAAATAACATGACCACGGGCACGAAAATGCAATGGCCGCTATATTAAGCTTGGCAAAAAAAGTTGACAAAGAAAAAAGTATTGATTAGCGTATTGTTATCATATAAAATTCAGCTATTTAGAAGAAAGTTCAAAATAATTTAGAATTATATAGAGAAAATATTGATTGGCTGAAAGCAACAAAAAAAACAAGCCACGCGTGCGTGGTCCCCCATCTGTATGTGACTCGATGTGGCGAGTGTAAAATGCAATAAATTTGGGCAATTTGGGGCATTTTTGACCCCCTGGGGGCGCGAACCAGAATTTTTCTGAGGTCAAGGATGCTCATTTTATATCCAGAACAATTGCCTCTATATTTTGGCCAAGTTTCAAAAAAATTGAATGGATGGATCAAACGTTATGGGAGAAAAGTTTTTTTTGCCATTTGGGGGGCTTTTGACCCCCTGGGGGTCTAACCAGATTTTGTTCCAAAAATCGGAGAATGTCACTTTCTAACATGATCAAAGTTACAACTTCATGCAAAATTACAGAGAAATTCAATGGATGGTTGCGGAGAAAAATCCGGACGGACGGACGGACATGCCTCAAAACATAAGTCCCTCGATTTTATAAATCGGAGGACCAAAAAAATAATAAACAGCAAAGAAGATAACATATGACCGCGGGCACGAAAAATCGAAGCACACTTGATTTAGCTAAAGATCGTAGATGAAAAGTATTTAATCGCTTTACGTTATCATTTTAAATCAAACTTTTTAGAAAAAAATGTTCAAAAGACTGTAGAATAAACTAGAAAACCATTGATTAGCTGAAAGCAAAAAACGAAAACAAAAAACGTAACACATGACAGCGGGCGGGTAAATGCAATGGACGCTAGAGTTTGCTTTGAAAAGAAAGTAGATTGGTAAGTATTTATTTGTATTAAGTTATAATTTGAAATCGAGCTTATAAGAGAGTGCGAAAAACTTTAGAATTAAGGACAGAAAATATTGATCGTTTGAAAGCAAAAAAAGTGACACATGGCCACGGGCACGAAAATGCAATGGTTACTTGAAAAAGAAAGTATTTATTGACGTATTGTTATCATTTAAAATCTAGCTACTTAGAAAAACGTTAAAATATTTAAAATTTACCAGAGAATATATTGATAGTCTGAAAACAACAAAAGTGATACATGAGCGCGGACACGAAAATGCAAATCACGCTAGAGGTTTCCTTGACAAAGAGAGTAGATAAATAAAAAAGTATTTATTCGATTACCGTTATCATTTAAAATCCAGCTATTTAGAAGAAAGTACGGTACTGATATCGATCCTGACCCAGTTTTCGTGAGGTTTGACTCGGAAGCGTTCGGCTGTCCTACGCAAACACCCGAGAGTTGACGAGCCGATTTGTACCAGACGACAATTTTGATACGGTGCTGCGTACTATGATAATAATATTTTGCTTGTTTTGTTTTTGTTGTTGTTAGGGTTAGGGTTTATGGTTAGGGTTAGGGGTAGGGTTTAGGGTTAGGGTTAAAAATATTTATTTGATAACAGTAATTTCTCTCTGGTTTGCTTGTTTTATTTGTTTTGTTATTTAAAAAATTTATTGCAACTATAACTAAAAATTATAGGACGCAGCAACGTATCAAAATAAGCAAAAATATTTATTTGATAACAGTAACTTCGCTATGTTATTGCTTGTTTTGTTTTTTGTTGTTGTTTCTTTTAGAAAAGTTCTTGAATATATAACTTACAATCACAGGACGCAGCACCGTATCAAAATTACTGTTATCAAATAAATATTTTTAACTTTAACCCTAACCATAAACACTACCCCTAACCCTAAACCCTAACCCTAAACCCTAACCCTAACAACAACAAACACAAAACAAGCAAAACATTATTATCACAGTACGCAGCACCGTATCAAAATTGTCGTCTGGTACAAATCGGCTCGTCAACTCTCGGGCGTTTGCGTAGGACAGCCGAACGCTTCCGAGTCGAACCTCACGAAAACTGGGTCAGGATTGATATCAGTACCGTACTTTCTTGCTGAAAGAAAAAAGTGACATATAACCACGAGCACGAAAAGGCATAGACGTTAGAGTTATTTTGATAACGTTCGTAGATGACTAAAAAATATTTATTTTCTCAACGCTATCATTTTAAATCCAGCTATTTAGAAAGAAAAAGCAAAGTACCTTACAATTAACTAGAGAAAATATTGATTGGCTAAAAGCAAAAAAAAAATGACCAGTGGTCATTTGTCATACATACAATGGACGCTAGAATTATCTCGATGGTGATCGTATATAAATAAAAAAAAACGTATTGATTGGCTTACCGTTATTATTTTAAATCCAGTAATTTAGAAAAAAGTGCAAAAGATTTTAGAATTAACTAGGGAAAATATAGATTCGCTGAAAGCAAAAAAAAAAGTGTCACATTATCGCATGCACAAAAATGCAATGGCCACACGAGTTTGCTTGACAAAGAAAGAATATGAATAAAAAGTATTGATTGGTTTAACGTTATTATTTTAAATCCAGTAATTTAGAAAAAAGTGCAAAAGACTTTAGAATCAACTAAGGTATATATTTATTCCCAGGGGGGATAAAAGTGACATATGACCATGGAGACGAGAATGCTTCACAAGGAGAGTATCTTTTTGTTTTTAGATGTCCAAATGCAGAAGTTGCTATTCGTATTCTTCTAATGTCAGATGAGGATCTGGGAACCACTGAACCAAGAAACACAAAATCTTCGCTTGTTTCCTCCGATTTGTTGTGTTTTGATATATTATATGCGGAGAAAGAAATGATTTTGTATCTGCCTTGCTTCATTTCTATCCTCCATTTATCGCAAGAAGCTTCAAGCTCAGAAATAGAGAACTTCAATTTATTTAATAAAAAAGAAACCTATCCGTTATATTTATTGAAATAATGTTGATCTGATAATGATAATTATTTTTAAGGAAGAAACAAAGAGTACTTTTAAAAAATAGTATTAATCCTTAGATACAGTTATTATTTCAAACAGAATATTAGTTTTAACAGTAACTTATGCAAAATATACAGATTGATGTAGAAAGCACCGTGAAATTTCCACGGTGTCTTGAATGTATATCAATAAACACTCTAACCACCTACTTACGATTTTCAATCCTGTATCTCTACAAAGCCACCATCCGCCCATGCATGGAGTATTGTTGTCACATCTGGGCTGGTGCCTCATCTACTAGTCTCTCCCTCCTTGACAAGGTCAAAAAAAGAATCGCCAACCTAATAAGTCCCTCACTGTCAACCAAGCTCCAGCCTCTGTCCCATCGCCGCAATGTAGCATCCTTGTGCTTGTTTTACAAATACTTCAATGGATTATGCTCCGATGAATTGGCTACTCTGGTGCCCCCTCGACGAAAATTCACTAGACTAACTCGACAATCAACTAAATCTCATTCATTCACTGTGGAGGTCCCCAGATGTCGGAGAGTCTTCTACTCAAATAGCTTCTTTCCTCGTACTGCTGGCCTCTGGAACTCCCTCCCTGCCCCCTGTTTCCCCAACAGTACAGACATGCAAAAATTTAAAACTAATGTAAACAGACATCTCGCTGCGCAGATCCCAATCTAGGTTGACCGCCCCCTACCTTCTCCCCTGTTCTTTTTTCTCGGTAGCCCCTTACGTCTACAGTGGCGGCCTGCTTTGTTTGGGGGGTGAACTATGTTAAAAAAAACAACAAAAAAAACAAACAATGCTTAGGTTAAGAATTCCAGGAATAAAAATATATTCAATCAACACAAAAATGAATATAAAACAGCTTAAAAACAAAGAGATGTAATTCTTGGCTTGCTTCGAATATCTCCAGGTCGCTGTTGCCAAGCAGTGAGATTCTGAACACTGTGGGTGTAATCCTAATTCATGATGTCATCATTCGATTAACATTTTCAAATACGGGAATTATGTTGTTCACACCAGTGTGAATTATGGATACGTAAACCTCGGAATCCGTTCAATTTTCTGACGCAATCACACTTTGTAGCCGAGTTTAGGTACATGGCTTTACATTTAAGGTGACGGTGGTTAAGTGGATAACAACACGGACTGCCGACCTAGGGTTGCCAAGTTCGAATCCAGTCGATTCCATTATATGACTTTCTCTTAGGGATGTTGGCAACCAGTACGTGGTCCCTTCTGCAAGAATTAAACCTGTCAAAAAAGTTGTAGCATTCTGAATCATAGAAATTTACTTAACTATCAGTCCGATAGAGGATATATCTTCCGCTACATACATGCATACATAAAAAAGAGAGAAAGAGAATGTGTGTGTGTGCGTGTGAGTATACGAGTGTATGTGTGTGTGCGTGTGACAGAGAGGGAGAAAGAGTATGTGTGTGAGAGAGTTTGTATGTATGTGCGTGTGTGTGTGTATGTGTGTGTATGTGTGTGTGAGAGAGTGTGTGTGAGATATATAAAGAGTGTGTGCGAGTGAAGGTGTATGTGTGTGGCAGAGAGAAAGAAAAAGTATGTTTGTGAGAGAGTGTGCTTGTTTGTGTGTTAGAGAGTGTGCGTGTATGTGAGTGTGAAAGATATGAATAGAGAGCACTGTGAGAGAGTGTGTCTGTATGTGTGTGTGAGGGAAAAAGAGAGTGCGTCTGTGTGAGTAAGAATATGTGTGTGAGAGTGTGTGTATACGTGAGAGATATATATATAGATAGATGTGTGCATGAGAAAGAGTGTGCGTGGTGTAAGATAGGGAGAAACAGTGTGTGAAAGAAGAGTGTGTGTGGTGTGAGAAAGATAGAGAGGGTATGTGTGTCTGAGAGAGAGAGAGAGAGAGAGAGGAACATGCGTTGTGTTTCTGTTTCAATATATAAATGTATAAACAGTCTATTCCTTTGCGTGCTAATCTAAGGGTGATAATTCCGTATGTATTCAAGCAAGCGTAATCATCATCAGCAGCCAATTCTGAATATGAGTATTGTTTTGTGATATAAGCACGACAACAACAGCTGTTTTTTTTTTATTTCATGTGAATTTAATTATAAAGGTTGTATAGCGAGGTGCTATTAATTATGGCCGGTGCTAAATTTTATACATGAACTAGAGTTTTGTCAATGGCGGCGAAAGAAATGGCGATTTAAAAGAAGGACTATAAGGGTCAACAGCTAGTAAGTGCTAACTGAACATGCATGGCGTTTTGCGAATGAAAAATGAAATAAAACATGATTAATGAACAAAACTTTTATAGAACGACAATTTTACAAAAATATAAAGGTTAGTTTTAATGAAGAAATGTTCTTTGGTAAAGTTTATCCAACACGTGTTCCTTGTTAGAAATTGTTCAGTGAATAAGCATGAGACGAGGGCTAAATATGTGTATGTTTATATTTGTTAGTGCGTGAGTCATAGACTGCGTATGTGTGTAAGTGGCAATGTGATACTCTGTGGTATGTGTGCGCAGGACAAGGAAAGTTTGTACGTACTTTGAAGTCTCCTGTTCTTCTTGTTGCCCCGGCCAAGAGAGCCGGGGTACAGTGGAGCGTACTTCTTGTGTCTTCCTTCGTGGTGCGTCTGTTGGGGTTGCCTTCCTAACTCTGCGAACTCTCTTCATTGGGGTTATAAAGATCAGGTCGGTTTATTACTTTGGCCTCGACTTGTTAGTTTTTGATTGGTTGGAATCTTTTCTGTTACGAATTCTCTTGCCCTTTGGAATTGAAGAGGAGAGCGTATCCCAGAGAAGCAGGAAAAAGAAAGAGGGTAGCAATTCGAGTCATTCGTTTTATGGCGTTCGTTCGGATCGCGTCTCGTCCACCACAGTTGTAGCTAAGTTTGGAACCAAAATTTGTAAAGGAAACGAAAGTTTCGTTTTGTTTCACAATTAAAAAAAGACGTGTCTTTGTGTAAGTAGAGTAAATTCTCTATTTAAATATGCATATGTAGCGATCAGCAGTGGGACTCTGAACACTGTGCGTGTAATCTGTATTCATAATCCCATCATTCTCTTTACATAATCCGATAGGGAAATCGTGTGATTCGCACCAGTGTACCTTACGGAGAGATACACCTCGCAGGCCGTTAAATATTCTAACGCAATCACACGTTGTAGTCGGGTACAGGTCCAAGTTGTTTCCATTAAAATCAGTTCGACGGGTGATATATTCTCTCTTCCCACTACAGTCCCCCGAAGGGAATTCTTTGTTTGTTGTATTGTTCACAATTTCCAGGTTTCCGGAGAGTCACTTTGTCTTTCCGATGAGTCATCCTGTTTTCCAGCGATTCAATATTTAATTAAGTGGGGATGAAAATTGAATAAAATCCAAGTTAACAAACGTGAAATAAAATTGCGTTTAACATTTCCGTTCCTTGGAAATTTCCCCGGAAAATGACGCATTCTAATTTAGAAAAACGAACAATGCGCATCAACTTAGAAAGATTTCGTTTACCTCCTCTTCAGGATGTTAGATACAAGTCCAGTTGTGATTTTGAAAAGCCAGCACACTAGAATAAGCGCACCATGGCATACAAAAATGCCTGAGCAACCCCGTCCAAATTCCTTGAAATGGCGCCTCATGTGATTAGCAATAAACAAAACTCTTCTCGGAGAGAAGGTTAAGCCTAAGAAGACGGACATCCTAGGACTGAACAGACACAAAACCTCAGCCAACGCCTTCATAAAGAGAAAGCCGCTTCACTGAGTCTCGTTTCTCTGCTGACGTCAGAGTGGTCGGTAATAAGAAGATAAACAAGACCCTTCTAAGGGAACTACACACTATATGTATTGATTTACTCCTCTCCAGGAGTTAGGCACAAGGCCAGTTTTTATCTTACCCCCACAAGTAAGATGTGACCCAAGGTCGGGTCGGGAAAGTGGGGGTTAAAAATTGCCTGGGCAATCCCGTCGGCATTCCTCGGTAGGGGCGCCTCAGGCAGTAAGCAATAAACTTACTCCTCCCCAAAGAGGGGAGGCAAAGCCTGGGAAGGTGGACCTCCCAGAACTGCACAGGACAGACCAACGACATTCCACTCCCCACACTTTTGATGGCCTTGTGCCTAATTTTGTTTAAAATGTAAATTGTATTTTTATATTTTAATATTTTTTGAATAAAATATTTAAAAGTGTAATATATGTTCTGATACTACACTTCGTCTTTTCTGTCTCGGTCAGTAAAGGTGAATGAGAAATTTTTCTAGACTGAGGCAATTTAAATTTTTGTCCCAATCCAGAGTGTCTCTTTTTGGCAGTTTGATTTTTCTCACGCTAAAAAACGAACATCTGTCCTACTCTGTCCTGTCCTCGTAGGGAGACAAGTAAATATAAATAGTAAATAAAAATCCATGAAACAAAGTGATGTTTTTTAAACTTTAACGCAACAATAATACAAATTAACTATTAATTTTGAATTCTTGTTTTTTAATTTTATTTTTATTTAATAAAGTTCACTTTCAGTATAAATCGAACCGTGCTTCTTTCTTTTCTTTTTTTCAAATGAAAATTAAAAAGTTTTCAATGCTTTTAAAAAAAAAAGACTCTCATTCATTACTGACAGTCTGTCTGGTCAACAGATCTCTCTTGCTACCTACCGGCATGACGCCACTTTTCAATGCACCGGCCTTCTTTTACGAAGGTCATACCTCAGCCACGATCTTCGTTAAGAAGGCCTGTTCGATCGAAAATGACATCATACACTTTGGTGCAAGCGAGACATGTCGAGAAGTCAGGTTGTCGATAATGAATGATAGCTTTCAAAAAAGTTTAGAAAACTTAAATAATTATTTAAAAAAGAAAGAAAGAAACATGACCCGATTTATACTTAAACTTAACTTTATTCAATATTAATAAAAACAAAACGAGAGTTAATTTAAAATAAATAGTTAAGTTGGTGCGTAAAGTAAATAAACATAACGTTGTTTTATGCATTTTTATGAGTAAAATTAATTAATTTCTTTTAAATTTCTTTATAGAAGTTATTAAAATAAAAACAAGCAAAGTCAAGCGCTGAAGATTATACTTTTTTAAAGTTACAATAGCAACCTACTAACATGTTGTTTTGTTTTTTTATAACTTTTTAAACAGCATACAATCAAATAATGCAATTATGAATTTAGGGAACAAACACATTAAATAAACAAATTCAAAACAAACAATAAATAATTTCAAAATAAAAACTAATGATGAATAATTACAAAAAAACAAACTAAAAACAAAAAATAAGTTAGTTTAAAAGTTAATATTGAAGCGGTTTGCTCCCAAAAATGGTTGCCAAATTTTATCAACTAGTTTTTTTCTTCTGATTTACTAAGCAGCGACAGGGTAAATTAATCCACTGAATTACTATTTATTTACTGTTTGTTTTTTTTTGTTTGGAAAATATTAATTTGTTTTCTGTTCTTTTACGGATTAAATTGTATTTTAAAGACAATTTCTTCGGCAATATTCTATATTGGATACGTCATTATTATAATGTTTAATTTGAAATATATTTCAATTTTATTGTTTAATAAACATTGTTTGATTTTATTATATGTTTCTTTTAAAAAAGCCTCTCACTTAACACTCACAATAATCCTAAGTCCGAGTGGCAACATTTTTAATAAATAGTTTTATTTTATTATTTGTTAATTAATATTTGCCAAATAAAAATTAAAGCAAAAAAAAGATATCCGCAAAAATAAAAAAAATAAAAAACGGTGGATTAATTTGTCCTGTCACCGCTGGGAAAACCAGACAAAACTAGTCGATAAAATTTGGCAGTTATTTGAAGAGCTAACCTTTTCAATATAACCGTTCAAAATGGAAAACCATGATGAATAAGCTTGTTCAAAATTTAACAAAAACGATAAATAAGTGAATTGAAAATGAAAACAGGCAAATAATGAAAAAATAGAACAAATGAAATTCAAATAAATAATTTAAATACAAGCAAATAATAAACTTACTAGTGCAGAAATAATTTTTTTAAAGTCAAACTTATAAAAAAAATCTCTTAGATAATTTAGTTGAATGTTTGAAATTTTATTTTACTGCTTTATTTGTTCATAGTAATATTATCATTTTTCTTACCACAAAAATTATTTAACAGAGAATTTAAAACGCATTCTTTCTATTTTTTTTCAATACTGTGATCCTAATCACAAGAGTCAACATGTAAAACACATTAGAGAACCTCTATTTATCCCCTGTTCATTTCAGGTATTTCGAAGTCTCGTTAGGCGACGGCTAGCACCAACCACTGTGACGTCATCATAAAAACGAGACTCAATGGAAAGGCCTTCTCTTTATGAAGGCCACGCCTCAGCATGACAGCAATAAAGTCACAGTCGGACTGATCGTCGAGAACGTATTCTCGGCTGGTACGAACATCTACTCAATCTTGAATCTTACGATAGTAAGAATCATATTTTGTCTTTAATAATGAATCACCACTTATCAAGGCCAAAAGCCACTCGAGGATAGCGGTTAATAAGATTGAATGATTGTCAGTTGAGTGATGAAGAACCTTATGAGAGGACTGAGAGTGATTGGTGGAATGAACTAAGTTCGAATAATTTTATGACAGGAATCTGTTGACATTGGATTTGAAGACGACCATGTTGTAACCTGCATGGAAGCAAGCCCGTGGTAATGTGTTCCACAGGCGGGAAACCCTTGCAAAGAAGCTTGACGCTAAGCACATGGAGAAAGAAAGGAAAGTTTTTTTCATTGTGGTAAAGAAAACGAGTTTTCGCTATAAATGTCTTACAAGGATGAACCAAAGATTGGAGTTCAGTCGAGCACATTCCATGGAAATAACGATAGCAACGTCACTTCTGTGAGAAAAAGGGCTGTATTAGTTACTTTTTTAATATTTGTTTGTTGATGTATACATATACATTGTGGAGAGGAAATATATATATATAGAGAGGATAGGTATGTGAGAGAGAGAGAGAGAGAGAGAGAGAGAGAGAGGGAGAGAGAGAGTGAGGGAGAGGGGAGAGGGAGGGAGAGGGAGGGAGAGGGAGGGAGAGGGAGGGAGAGACAGGAGTAAAGGGAAATATCAACTGACTTTCTGGCGTTTGCAAACAACGAAGAGAAAGAAAGAAAGAAAGAAAGAAATAAAGAAGGAAGAAAAGAACGAACCGGAAAGCGATGAGAGAGAGAGAGAGAGAGAGAGAGAGAGAGAGAGATTGGGGGAAGAGGAGAGTAAAAGGGATGGAGGAAGAAAGTTAGAGAGATAGAGAGATAGATAGAGAGAAAGAGAAAGAGAGAGAAAGAGAGAGAGAGAGAGACAGGGAAAAGAAGTAACCACAAGAGATACATAAATAGTTAGAAATATATAGAGATAGAATGGAGAGAATAGAGGGGGAAAGAGAAAGAGAAAAAGAGAGAGAAAGAGAGAAAGGAAAAAAGTGAGACCGAGGAGGTGGAGTAAAAACAAAAGATAGATAAATAGTTAAAGAGAGAGGCACACACACAGATATATATATATATATATATATATATATATATATATATATATATATATATATATATATATATATATATATATATATATATATATGAGAGAGAGAGAGAGAGAGAGAGAGAGAGAGACAGAAAGAGATAGAAAGAGAGACAGGCAGAGATAGATGAGAGAGAGAGAGAGACCCTTATGGTAGAAAAGAAAGGGAAAGATGCGGAGACCGGAAGGTAAGTAAGAAAAAGAAAGAAAGAAAGATTGACCTAGTTAGATAAAGCGGATATCTAATATATCCAGACATGGAAATGTAGACAGCAGATTTACCCTTTGACCCCCGGTAATAAATATATGTCTTATCAGCAAAAAAGATACTATCGCAGGGATGGTTAACCTATAGAACGTGCACCCAACGTGACACATGGTGGTAATATGTCGTAGTGACAAGAAAATGAAAGGGTATGGTTTATCTGCTTTAAACGCATATCAACCCCTATTTTGAGTTCCTATTTACTTTCCTCCCCACGAGGGCATGGTTAGACACTCCACGAGGGTATGGTTAGACACGAAGTCGGGTTTTAGTGTGGGGGAAATCCAGCTCCCCCAAAAGGGGTACACTGGATTGGGAGAAAAATAAAAATTGCCTCAGTCTAGATGGATTTCTCTTTCACTGACCAAGCGCAGATAAAGTGTAGTATCAGAACAGATACTACATGATCTATCTGTATAATCATCATTTGTCACGTGAAGAGAGTGGGTCTTACTGTCCACAATACACGTCCTACTAAATACGAATTAATGTGTGGAGGTCGTCCGATATTCCCGACTCTCATCCTCGTAATCGACGGACTAAAGTAATTTTGTTTTTACAAAAAAAGCCACTCGAGGTTAATGAGATGCGTAGATTGTCACTTGGATGCTGAATAATATTATGCAACGATTGGAATAATGAATTGACTACCTGGACCCGTTGCGCAACGAATAAACTGCTAAGTGGTAATTAGTTCTGAGTGGCAGTCTTCTAGAGGCTGAAGGTTCAATCCTCAGTACAGGCGATACTAATAATATTATAAGGAATTACTTAAGACTTCTACTCGATAATGGTTGACGAGACGAGAACAATCCACCCCTGTGGATTAAATAAACGGTTCAGTTCGAAATTCCACAAAGATTCCCCAGTTCGACGTAGAGAATGTCAGAGGTCACATCGGCCGAACAGATACTACACTTTGAATTATTTATTTGGGGAAAAATCGTAACAAATACATTTTGACAAATTAGGCACAAGGCCATCAAAAGTGTGGTGTGTGTGAGTGTTCGGTTATCCTTTGTCTATCTTACACTAAGCTAGAATTATTGTAGTCACCACAATACCACATTTACTCTAGTTGCAATCCTACTGAAAATATTCCCAATATGTTGAAGTTTATATATATATATATATATATATATATATATATATATATATATATATATATATATATATATATATATATATGATAATGAGATTTAAATTTTACTACAGCTAAGGAGCGCCGTTGGAACGATAACTTTGAAAGTTTAAAATCAGCCAACATGACGGGATATTTTGTTAAACAAATGAAATATTTATTAAATCATTTTTTTTAATCCAAAGTTTTAGTTTTAAATATTTTATACATAGTAGAGACAATATTTTCTTTTTTTTCTTTTCTTCTTTTTTTTCATAGTCTTACGGCTCTGTCGAAGACCGATCTTCTGCTGTTTTGAAAATACTGTTTGTTTTTCTCATGTCCGATCTGTAGTGGAGCTATACTATAAGGAAATTTAAATTTTACTACAGCTTAGAAACGCCGTTGAAACGATAACTTAGAAATTTTAGAATCAGCCAACATGACGCGAGATTTTGTTAAACAAATGAAATATTTATTAAATCATTTTTTTTTTCAAATCTAAATTTTCGGTTTTAAAACCTTATTCATGGTACAGACAATATTTTCTATCCTCGCGGCCATCGGACATTATCACGTGATTTGGAAGAAATTAAGTTATACTTATGCCTAACTCAAGCGGGCTGTAAACATCAGACTATTTAAAGGGTTCTACGAACGTAATCGGAACCTTGCTTTATAGTCCAGTGACAGTCTGTTTTTAATATCACCGAACAGTGCACAACTTTAATCTATTAAAGGAGCTTCATGAAAATATTTACAAAGAAATATTGAATAAGAGCGAAAGCTTGAAACGCCGGTGTATGTAGGTAAACATAATTTAATATTTATTTATAGATATTGTTATAAAGCCCCTTTTAAGTAATTAAAGTTGAACACTGTTCGCACATATTAAAAACAGACTGTCACTTAGCTATAAGCAAGGTTTCGATAACGTTCGTTGAACCCTCTAGATTGTCTGCTGTTTACCACCCGCTGTATTTAGGCACAAATTGAACTTAATTTCTCCTGTATCACTTGATAATTCCCGATGGCCTTTGGGGTAGAGCGAAAGCGTGCGGAGTCTTGGTGGACTCTGTGAACCGGGTTCGCACCCTGTGACGGTTTGATATTGTCACTTCCTACACTGATGAGAGCGAAAGCTTGAAACGCCGGTGTATGTGGGTAAACATAATTTAATATTTATTTATAAATATAGTATGCATTCAAAGTTATTTAGAAAAGAAAACACTAAAGTGCTTGATCGTAGTTTCTATACAAGCTAATATAAATAATAACAGACAACTTTTTAGAAACACGGAATATCTTTTATGGAGGGGGGCAAGCAAAAAGGGAACACCTGACTTAATGCGTTGATTTGTGTTTGTCCCTCCCCCCCCTGGGCCTTCGGTAACAGAAAGGTGCTGACGAGTTAATCTTTTTCAACTAGACAGATTCTGTCCCAGATCTATCGTGACCAGATCGATGAAACCTGGGTACACCCAACACACACTGTAATATATAATTAAAAAATAATAATTTTGTATATATATATATATATATATATATATATATTAGGGTAGGTCGATTTTACACTTTTTTTTAAATATTAAAAAAAGGCACGTTCCGAAAGTTGTATATAGACCTATTAAATACTCATGCAAAAAATTAGATCAAAAACTTCAGCGGTTTTTTGAGCGTTTGGTATCAATGATCGTAGACAAGAATATACTGAAAATTCCTCGTTTTTGCAAGATTTGCTTGAATATTGGTGTGAAAACCAAATAATTTTAGCATTTAAAAGCAGGGAATGTCCTTTTATTTTATAAAAATGATATGAATTAAAGAAATCTTCAAATTGAAAATTTGCCCCCCCCCCTCATTTTCAGTATCTGCTTTTGTAAACTACTTTTTAACGTTATGAATTAAACAGTTATATTTGAATACCTAAAAAAATGATTTTTTTCTGTTATTAGTGAAAATATAACAAGCAAAGAAATAAGGAAAAACCTAACACTATTTTAATGAAGCTTAATATAGAGAGTCAAATTGCTCCATATAAGACCCCTTAGACAAAAATGCTGGTCTCAATTTCTGACTCAAAACTTTGGCTGTAATGTGTTGATGCCTTGCTTCAAAACCATATACAGTTTGTGAAGCTTCTGTTATTAACTTAACTGCCCGTTCCACACCCTGAGAATGTGAGGGCAAATCTGGCAAGTCAAGCTTGGTTCCATTCATCAACGATTCTCGAAGTTCAGATTCAGTAAAATCTTCCGTCATTGGTGGTTCAAAAATGCCGCATAATTTTAAATCTATTAATTGTGTCCAATGTGTGGCATTAAAATTAATAGGTAGTATTCTTTTTAATCTTTTTCTGGTTGACTCCTCACTCCTGAAAGAACAAATTAATTAATTGAATTATTAAAAAATTCCAATCTGTACTGCTTTAATAATTATGGTGAAATTAGATAAAATCTTTAAAAATCATTCTATAAATTGGAATAAATAATTGAGTCAGAGATATATGAATAAATATTACTTACCTAATGGCCAAAATTCTTTTTAAAGCTTCTTCTCTTACTTCAATCTCCTCAGATTTAACCATGGAATATAGAAAGTTTTCAGGCAGTAAACAAAATGTATTACCTTGTATATTTCTAAATGTGATATCTTGGATTTCCTGAGGCTTCTCCTTAATCCTCTGGGTCATATTAAAAATGTGCACTTACTGATTGTGGAATTTACTATTTCTTTTAATTTCAAACCAAAAAGTGGCATACACATTTACAATAAAATTTACTACATAGTGTAGTTTTGTTGTGTGCCTTTGTGGGTATGCACCACGAGTCCATAAACACATAAGCCTGATGGCCAAAGTTAACCATCTTGCTTGGTTTAAAGGACCAATTTTCCAGGAGGCATATCTAGAGTCAACCTTACCTCTAGAAATACCTACTGTGTATTCATAAAGGAGTCTTTGGTCAGAACTAAGATCATGTATTTCATCAATTTTGGAAAATGATATTTGGGGTAAATCATATCAATCATTTGAGCATAATTTCCCCAGAGGGCTACTGAATGTTGTAGGGCCCTTTGCGCAACCATCTATGTTTTTAAAAAGGGCTCTGAAAGGTAGTTCATTATGATGCAAAGAGCAACCAATTGTGTGAAGAGTTTTAAAAAGTTTTTTTTCTAAAATTGCAACCATTCCACCATCGCAACTTGTGTTGGTATTAGTGTTGTCAACAAGTATAGCCTTGATACTGTTCTCACTGTGGAATTCATGCAAAACATCCACCACTTGATCTGCATGAACAGCACCTGTTGCACCACTATTCGGAAGAACTCTATGTGTCAGATATTTACTTTCACATGGTGTTTCTTTTGTAAAAGTTAAATGGTGTTCTGGTCCCTTAGTTTTTTTCATAATTCTCTGTCTATTTTCATCCACAATTTCCTTATACATCAATGTGTCCTTATCCATTCTCCCATCAACTCCAATACATATATTTTAGGTGGGGTAAAAACTCCTGGCTGAAATAGTTTTATTTATCTACCTCCAACAAGGTAAGATGTGACACAAGGTCAGGAAAGTGGGATTAGATAACCCTGCGCTATAGAGGTGAGCACTCTAGCCATTAAAAAATTGACTGGGCAGCCCCGTCGGCATTCCCCTGTAGGGGCGCCTCAGACAGTTAGCAATAAACTTACTCCTCCCCAAAGAGGAAAGGCAAAGCCTGGGAGGATGCACCTCCTAGAATTGCACAGGACGGACAAGCCCCAATAGACGGGCGTAAATCCAGACCCAAAGGCCCGGACGATACCGGTTTATTTGGTGGGGTAAAAACCCCTGGCTGAACTAGATTTTATTTATCTACCCCCAACAAGGTAAGATTGACAAAAGGTCAGGAAAGTGGGATGAGAAAGCCAGTGCTCGAGAGGTGAGCACTCTGGCCATTTAAACATTGCCTGGGCAGCTTCGTCGGCATTCCCCGGTAGGGCCGCCTCAGACAGTAAGCAATAAACTTACTCCTCTCCAAAGAGGGAAGGCAAAACCTGGGAGATGCACCTCCTAGAACTGCACAGGACGGACAAGCCCCAATAGACGGGCGTGAATCCAGACCCAAAGGCCCGGACGATACCGGTTTATTTGGTGGGGTAAAACCCCCTGGCTGAACTAGTTTTTATTTATCTAACTCCCATAAGGTAAGGTGTGACAAAAGGTCGGGAAAGTGGGATTAGATAAGCCAGCGCTCGTCAATTCAATATATATGTGTGATAATTAAACAGACAATCAACACGGGAAGTCAAATTCGCCCGATGAATTTTCAACCGGTGAATACCATAAAAAATATCCAATAAATAAAACGCCTATGTAAACAAATAATTATTTATATATAACATTAAATATCATAGTGTTTTATTCCTTTTTAATTTGAATATGTACATTTAATTTCTTAAGAAAAATAATAATAAACTTTAAAATATTTATTATTAAGTAATGTATTACTTTTTTTTGTTAAAACCCGGGTTTAATTTAAGGCGACACATCTGCCGGTGAAATCTCGGCAGTGAGAAAAAATCTCGATTTATTTGATCTTAAAGTTGCAATGCTCAAATAAATACAAAATTTTGAAGAAAAATATTTCTTGTGGTAACTTTTGACATTATTTGGAAACTTTCTTCGAGTGCGATAATTTACAGTTTCAAAATCGACCTCCCCTAATATATATATATATATATATATATATATATATATATATATATATATATATATATATATATATATATATATATATATATATATATATCTAAAGCCTTTTGGTGTAAAACTAAATGGTAAGACGAGTGTGTCCAAAACTGGTTTGACAATGCTTATAAGTCACCTTATAAAAGAGAGTTACTTTCAAATCGGAAATAAATTACTACTCCAAACAATAGGTATTCCAATGGGTTTGGATTCGCCTCCATTTTGGGCAAATCTATATTTACATAGACTTGAATATATGTATATGTCATCATTAATAAAAAATGATATATCTAGAGCGTATAGTTATCATTGATGTAGGCGATATATTGACGACCTTGTTTGCATTAATGATAGCGAAAAGTTTGCAAATACTAAACATTTAATATATCTTAAAGAGTTAAAATTAAACTGTGAACATAAGGGAACACAAGCTACTTTTTTTTGATTTGGATATAAAAATTGAAGATAAAATATTTATCTATAAACTGTTTGATAAAAGACATTAATTCCCTTTTCGTATCGTGCGGATGCCACATAAAAATAGTATCTGCCTTGTGTATATATTTTACGAGAGTATTATGTCCGAATTTCTGAGGATTGCTCGTGTTACCTTAAAATTAGTAGATTTCATGCCCCCAATTTCTGACCTAATAATAAGAATGATTAAACAAGGTGGTGATGAAAATAAAATATTAAGACAATTAAATAAGGCAATTACTCGCCATCCTGATACTTTTAAGTCTCATCAAATTAATCAAAATAAATTGATAGAACAAATCCAAAGCTATCTAAATAAAAATAATGAAGAATATGTATAAACGTATATATAACACATATACTAATTATAATGAGAAAAAGAAAAACAATAATAATAAACAGTAGAAAGGGAGAAAGAAAGAAAGAAATGTTAAAAAAGAATAATAATAATAATAATAATAATAATAATAATAATAATAATAATAATAATAATAATAATAATAAGAAGAAGAAGAAGAAGAAGAAGAAGAAGAAGAAGAAGAAGAAGAAGAAAAAAATCGACAGTTAGCTTATGAACGCTGATTGGTAGCGCTGGGAGTGGGCAAAGAAGAAGAAGAAAAAGAAGAAGAAAGAGAGAAAAAATTGACGGTTTGCTTATGAACGCCGATTGGAAACGCCGTGAGAAAAAATTGACGGTTGGCTTGTGAACGCCGATTGGAGGCGCTGTGAGTGGACGGGGAGGATTAGTATTTATTTGAGGTTGATGACAACGGGGAGATGGACAACAAAGGAGGAGGAAGAAATAAAAGTATATATATATTAATTTTTAAAATTTTATTTTTTATTTATTTATTTATTTTTTTCTTGATATGTTGATATTTTTAATATTTTTAATATAAAACTTAAATAAGAATACATTAATCACCTAAATAATAGTGTAATGGATTCGTTCAAACACTTTAAAATGCAGCAGCATTTTTGTAAGTAACGGATAAAATTTATTAGACAGACGAACAACACAGTTAAGGAAGAATTTTTTTTTTTTAATTTTAATAACTAATATAAGTTAGCAAAACATTTATATGGAATAAAATTTAGATTTAGTATACGGAACGTTTATGTTTTTGTCTTTTAAGGGAAGTGGGGTCTGATCTACTCTGCTGGGAAGCCATGAAATTAAATACTGTCTTGTTTTTAAATTCCCGAAACAGTTTTTCATGGTAAACAACTGATGATCCCTTAAATAATGTTAGAAGCAAACTAATATAATAACTGTAAAAAATAAATTGACTTACATGAGTGATTTTCTACTGAACGACTGTGGACTAAAAGTTTTTATTTAAAAAATTTTTTTGATATAGTTTTAATGGTTGATAAACTTCCAAGAATATATATGTAAATTATAAATTATAATTTATCTATATATATATATATATATATATATATATATATATATAAATAACCATGCAAAGATCGTCGACCCCCAAAACTCATGTGTACCATGTTTTTCTCTTCGTCTACATTTCATTTTTCTAGTTGTATCGATGTTAGCCTCCCGATTGCCGAGGGCGTAATCGCTAGTTTACTATTTGTATTCAAAGCAAGTAAAAACGCAGACACGTACATCATGTAAGGACGACTTGTTGAAAACGGGTGCGTGTATGTGTGTCCTTTTGTGCTCCATCGCTAGCGCTCACATCTTAGATAGACCTCTCATCTCCAAAGCGAAGGTTATCAGCTAAGATTTAACTGGGATTATGTACCTCTCGAGAAAAGTCATTGTTGTCTGCTCGAAGTCATCGACTCGTCTGCGTCGAATTCGTCTGCTCGTCTCATCGTCTGCTCGAACCGATTTGCCAAACCTGATCTGCCGGTTTCTTTTCGATCTAACTTTATCTCCTAAATATATCAACCTTCGACCGGAAATCCTTAATGTACGGTCTTTTTTCTCAGACAACCTGCACTGGCTGTACCTGCTTGTTCATCAGCTAACTCTCTCCATCGTTATCTGGCCACACAGAATCTAACAACTAATGGCCATGTCGTAATTCCATCTGTATAACACAATAGACTTGTCCCTTTCATGTTTTTCTACTTTTTCTACTTTTTGTAAATGTTAACATTAAGGGGATGCATATATATAAAGTTTTTTTTCTAATTTATTTTTGTATTTTTTTGTTTTATAAACCGATCATTATGAATTTGGCGAATGCATTATCGGGCACCCTGTGAGTAAGATGCGCACATAATTTTTCTTGTAAACTTTACAATTTAGGGTGTGAGTCCACCCAAACCCGCACCCAAACATTTTTTAATCTTCTAAACTAATTTACCGATCATTATGAATTTTGAAATAAAGCTGTAATGTGGCCAATATTCAGTTTAATTTCGTTTTATGCAAAGAAGGTAAAAAGGAAGTGGGCACACTTCGTAAATATTCAGGTACCTCCGATATTTGTGAAATTTTGACAATAGGTATTAGACATGAAGTAAAAAATATTCTCTAAATTTCAGTTTCTTTGGATTATTTTCTAAAAAAGTTTTTATGGACATAATATAGGCCTAACCTCTCATATGAAAATCCAAATATTTCAGATTTGCATCGAATTTGATCAATAGTCATTAGACACCAATTAAGCAAGACTCCCTGAATTTCAATTTCTTTTTAAGACCCCTTACGCTTAAAACTTGAATTTTAGACATTTTCTAGAATCAATGTAATGAATTTTGATCAGGATAGGAATAAGGATTCTAGACATAAGATTTTGTATCATATCTTCATTTTAATCTTCGTAACGAGATAAAGAAGTGGTGCAAAATTGTCCTGTTCAGGAAATTTTTTCTTTACCCACTCTGCGATGACTATTCTTCTAGAATATATATATATATATATATATATATATATATATATATATATATATATATATATATATATATATATATGTATGTATATATATATATATATATATATATATATATATATATATATATATATATATATATATATATATATATATATATAAGGTGAGTCAATGAAAAATAGTTACAGATCAATATCTTTATTTGTTCAGAACAAGCAGAATTTAGTAAATAAAAATATTTCTTCTTCTTCTCTTTCAATTGCATTCCTTAAGCACGGCTTTTCAAAGATAAAAATCTTATCATCAGAGGAAGTAGAGAGTGATAAGTTGACAGATAAGAACAGTCAATATTCAAAATTTGGAAAAAGTTTTTTAAAAAAAGTTCTTTTTAAAAGGTTTTAAAAGTTCAAACGGGTGTGTTTCAATGTAAATGAATATATATATATATATATATATATATATATATATATATATATATATATATATATGAGAAAGGAAGGTAATCCGACGTAATGGGAAATGGAAATGGAAAAACCAAAAGATGTTTTTTTTTTATGTATTCATCAACGTTTCGTCTTTATTTGTCAGACTTCCTCAGGATGATAATTTTAAGGAAAAAGTCATGCAAGTACATAGAAATATTGGGTTGACATGATGTGTTAATGAGAAGAAGTAGTAGCCACTACTGGGGCGCAGGACCAAGGTCCGGGCTGAGAGAAGTCGGTGGCAGGGAGTGAAATGAATATGGATGGCCGTGAGTGATGAATACATATAAAAAAACATCTTTTTGTTTTTCCTTTTTCATTTCCCATATATATATATATATATATATATATATATATATATATATATATATATATATATATATATATATATATATATATATATATAAACGAAGGGAAAATGGATGTTTGTTTTCTATGTAAATACAGATGCTAGGTTTAATTCTTAGCCCCATTATCAGGTTCGTTTAATCTGAAACCTGTGTTAAGTCTGGTAAATCCAGGGTGTTTCAGAGAGAGAGAGAGAGAGAGAGAGAGAGAGAGAGAGAGAGAGAGAGAGAGAGAGAGAGTCTTATTATGTGTCCATATCGCTTCCCTTCTCCACCCGCGTCTTTGACTCTTTTTTTCACCGATTCCTTCATGTCTATTTCCGTCGTTTGTAAACTACGCCCCTTATTCCTCCTGCCCTTTATTCCTCCTGCCCCCCCCCCCATGTCTGAGAGACAAGATGTATATCTCCACCAGTCATGGGAAAACTGCGACCCCCGGGGATTTTTGAATGGCACGCCTAATTTAACAAGGAAAATAACATTTACTAACATTTTATTTGTTTCTTTTCATTTTTCTTTAGTTTAAAATTATTTTTCGCAGAATAACAGAAAAAAAGTGACAGATCAAGCGGATTTCATGCTCTTTATTATGTATTTTATATTTACTTTCAATTTAAATTCAACAGTGATAAGTGAAAATATTTCATTTTCATATTGCTCAATATTTAAGAAGAAAATTGACGGTGGATACACCAGAGTGTTTAGAGTTGCTCTTAACATCTCCTGGCGGTAGCCCCCCCCCCTACAAGAGAGTAACTCTACGGACACCTTTTTCGATCTTAGCCCTTATCAGAGAGAGAGAGAGAGAGAGAGAGAGAGAGAGAGAGAGAGAGAGAGAGAGAGACATATATACAGAGAGAGAAAGAGAGAGAGGGAGAGAGAGATAGATAGATAGAGAGAAAGGAGGAGGGAGGGAGATATACAGAGAGAGAGTAAGAGAGAGAAAGAGAGAGAGAAAGAAAGAGAGAGAATGATATATATATATATATATATATATATATATATATATATATATATATGAGAGAGAGGGAGAGCGACAGACAGACAGACGCCTCTAAAACCAAACTTCTCTCCTTTCACCACCAACGCTTGGATCCTCATTTCCCCCAAGTTGAAATGAATGGCTCTCTCCTTTACGACTCTCTATTCAATGATAAGCTCCTATGACTAACTTTTCACTCTAAATAGAAAACTTACATCAAATCTGTTGTGGAAAAATGATCGGATCATTCTATACTTTGGACGCAATTATTTACCTGTATAGGAGCCAGATATGCCCTAAGATGGAGTACAGCTGTCATATCTGGGGAGATGCCACTCGGAGCACTCTTTCTTGGCTGACAGAGTGTAATATCTACTTGCAATCTAGTGGGAGTGATCTCTTGTTTTCACTAGATCCCCTTTCACACAGAAAAGAAAGTGCTAGCCCAAGGCAATCGTAATAAAGGAGACCAGAGCGCTGGAAATGACGTCATGCTATAAAGTAACAAACAAGATCAGTCGAACAGTCAGGCTAGGGGCATTTTGACCTTTCGCTTACAAAATCATCAAAATTCAAGAAATTAACCAATTTTAATACAAAAATTCAATATTCATTAATTAACGATAACGGAATATAACTAACCCATTACTTTATTAGAAATCTAAGTGTAAATGTATTATTACGTGTAATTTGCGTAGGCTAGACAGCAAACATTAAATTAATACTTAATAATAAAATGCTGTTGTCATAAATTTTTGAATTTGTTTGATTTAATATTCATTCTTTAAATAAGTTCATTCTTTCCGGTCTACATCGAATGTAAAGACTAGTATCAGTTATGTTGCATGTAAATATCTCTTAATTTGTAAACACAACAAGAAGACAAATCCTTTTTCTTAGGCAGTTTTATTATTAATATGAAACTTTCATTATCATTAGTTTTAGCTGAATAATTTTATAAGAGTTGCTCTCATTTCCGAAAAATAATGATGTTTCTTGATATTATTTTAACTTAAAAGTAAATCAAACATGAGAAATAAATCAAACATGAAAGATTACGAATTTAGTAAAGTAAAACAAAATCAATAATTCAAAATAATTAATTAATATAACATTTATTGAAATAAATTAAAATGTGTGTTTATTCATTTATTTTGCAAAACGAACAGTTTATTTACAATATAGTAAGAATTTTAATAAATTAAAACAGTCGTTTTTTTATTATGGGGGGGGGGGTCCAAACGGACAGTTTATTTACAATATTTAATTTGAATATCTCGCTTATTTCGTTGGGTTTAAACACACATTTTGAACGAAACTTATTAATTTGTCTAAAATTGTATTTTTTATCCCGAAATACATTTCTAATTTATTTTTTAAGACTTATTGACATCCATCTATATCATCCGTTCGTAGTCAAAATCAACCGGAAAAGACGAAATCGCCATTTAATTTTTCCATCGCGTAATGACTGTGAAAATGTGATCATTTTTAAGAAATACGTTTGAAAAAAGGAACAATTAAAAATAATTTCCAACTGAATGAATAATCCTTGGAGGGTAGCCGTGTTCTTGGCAGGATAATAAAATCACAATAGCAGGAACAATTTAACAAAAGCCAGCGCCCGAGAAGGTGAGCACTCTGGCCAACAAAAAATGCCTGGGCAGTCCCGTCGTCATTTCCCGGTAGGGGCGCCTCAGGCAGTAAGCGATAAACTTACTCCTCCCCAAAGAGGGGAGGCAAAGCCTGGGAGGGTAGACCTCTTAGAACTGCGCAGGACATACCCATAGACCGTCGTAAATGAAGCCCCGAAGGCCAAGACGATACCAGTCTATAGGATGTAGCATCCATCAGAACAGATACTACACTTTGATCTCGGCCAAAAGGCCGAGAAAGAACAAGTAAAAATGATTTCCAACTGAATGAATAATCCTATGGAACTGAGTCTGCTTTTCTGATTACTTGCTCTGATCACAGATGGACGCATACGCGTTAAGCGTTTCGAGCAGTTCCGGCCCTCATTCTTACTACCACTATCAATGACATCACCAGAAAAACTCGACTCAGTTGACAGGCCTTCTTCTTACGATAGCCGCGGTTAGTCTTACTCTACTGTATTATTATGGTAGGTGCGCGACTCCAATTCATGCTCCCACCACACGTAAAACATTCACCGTCGTTGTGAACCCAGGTTGTGGATTGTCTCTTCAGTAGAATCACTCGGACGCCGGTGGTTTTATAAAAGGTTTATTTTAAAAAAAAGATACTCACAGAAAATAAAAACATCATCAGAGATAAAACTTGTATACGCACGCGCGTGTGAGTTTGTGTGTGTGTGTGTGTGTGTGTGTGTGTGTGTGTGCGTGCGTGTGAGAGAGAGAATTCAAAATGGCCGCCGTTTGATATCTACATTTGCGCTTATCTATGGATCTAAAATTGCTATTAACTCGATTCTGATGCCTAAATGTAAGTTTTTGGAGACAAGGTATCTAATGGTAACAATATGCATTGCGTATTTTTTTACCACTAAGCCACCATATTGGATTTCAAAATAGCCGCCATTTGAATTCTTCATTTTCGATTATCTTTGGGTCTAATGCTGCTATTGACTCGATTCTGGTGTCTAAATGTATGTTTTGGGAGGCAAGGAATATAATGGTAACAATCTGCATTTTGTATCTTTTAGTAATGAGCCGCCATGTTGGATTTCAAAATGGCCGCCACTTGAATTCTACATGTGCGATTACCTCTGGGTCAACTATTTCTATAGTACATGACAAATAAAAAATCCATTTTTCAAAATGACATACTTTATTACAGTACTCCACTTAATTCATGAGAGATGAATATTCATCATCATCTATTTTTGACAAGACAACATTTTACTCAAAGTCTGTGAAGTAAAAATTGTTTTGACAAGTTTGAGTTATGGATTAGATTCTGTGTTGTTCTAGGTTTTATATGCCACCTTTCATAAGAGATTTGGTTGATTAGTCTTCCTCATTTCTTCAGTCAATATCACAAAATGATCAATTCGGGGTTACGTCTGAATATCCACAAAAATAGTTTGAACATTAACCTAAACTTCTCAAAACTAGCTTTCCCTGTATAACTCTAAATAAAAATATACATTTACTTTAACTACTAATTTTGAGTTTTATACTTTTGATACATGTCTTAAGTCATTAAATAGCTAAGTTACAATTCTGACATGCTATGGTGTAATATATAAGGTTGGGTGTGTACTGACATTTTACAATGGTCTGGTATTTGAGGCTAGGTATACATCGGTACTGAAGATATGTGGACATAAACAGTGTCATGTTAACCAGTTCAGCACTGCCACAAGTAAATGAATGTCGTGGACTCATCTTTATGTGCAGTCCCCTTCACACACACAGAGGGCTGTGCAGATAAGGGCAGCCTTCTTGCACTTGCAGCGTCCCACCCACTCTTTCTGTCACTTGCAAGAAACCAGCTTAATGCAGGTATGAGCTGTCTCAGGTAGCCTGGTCCAGTATGGTGTGTATTTTCCTCCAGTCATTGACCAACCGCAGTTGGTTGGTGGTGGGAGTTTTGGTGCTGGCAGCAGTATCTAACCCCACACATGTCCACCTTGATATACAGCGGCAGTTGTAAACACTTCGCCACGCAACTTTGGAGGGCAGCCCACTTGTTGACTGTGAAACGGTTTGCAGACACGGTTGCCCATCTGTGCTGAGAGCTGGAGCACTCAGTCATAACAGATGCTTAAGCCAAGGTGTGAAAGTCTTTCGACTAATTATTTGTTGCGTGTATGAGCATGCAACATCATCCCTATGTATTTTGGGACTGGGGTCTCTTGTGCAACACTATGTCTGACACAGGTGGGCGATGTAATGCCACAAGTTCGCTTGTGTTTGACGCTGTTGAACTTCAGTATCTGGGCTGCAGTAATTGCTGCAGGGTTAGTGTCTTCCGTCTGGTCCTTGATGCTGGGTACTTTGAGGATTATGTTGACTAATGCAAGCAGAAACGGTGGCACAGATTCTTCTTGACATCCTTCAGGGAATCTTGTGAAGGGCTTAGTTTCTCCAAACATATGACGGCGAACAATGTGTGCAGCAGGTGCAAGATGGGCTGCATCACTATCACTGCCCAGTTCGCAGGCTTTGTCAAGAGCAGCACCGAGAACTTATTCAAATGCCATCAATATGTCTCTCCCCTTGGCGTGTGCTCGCATGTCAGGACACTGAGATAGCAGTCTCTTTTTCAGTCGTGTGGAGTGGACTCTCGTATCGAGCTGCAATTCGAGTGGTTCCATTCTCGACTGATATAGGTGGACAAGATCGGCTAATCTAAATACTGGTGCTGTCACGTCATTTTGTCTTGTTTCTTCAATGTAGAGGACGAGTTCAGCAAAGACTACTGATGGCATTGCTCTCCCTTAGTCGGAATCCTGTGGTTCTGTTGATTGGACCTGATCTCGCGCGGTTGTAAAGTCCTATCAAGCACTGCAGGTGATACTCGGCGTCCAACGCAACCATGTCCCCACCACTGGGACGGCCAAGCAGTTCTGTATCACCAATAAGGTTTGCACAGGCACGGACCCGTGTGTCAATTTCGAATGTTGCGCTTTCCGAAGACTATTAGTCCCAGTAGGTTGTCCACAGAAGAAACAAATTTCTTGAACCTTCTCTGTACTCGAACGTGAACGCGCTCTGGTGCGTTTGCATAAAGATTGTTCCTCGTCGCTCTGACCTTCTTTCTTGAGTGCTCTCTTCTGTGCTCTCTGTAGTTTGGTGGTGTTGTACTGGAGCTTGCACGTATGCTTATATTGTGCGTCATGTGCAACCATCGCAACTTCAATGCCATGCCCATCATCAAGTCTTTTCAATTGGAGTGATCCTGGAAGCTCTCCAAGTTCATTGAATTTGATCAAGTTATCTGCGAGTGAACTGAATCCATTACCAATGTCTTTTCTCTTAGATTGTTTAGGTTTAGTCAATGTCTCCATCTTTTCCTCTTGACAGTAGTGGTGAGGTGTTGTGATGTTGATGAAGTTCGCTCAGCATGAGCTAGTGTGGACATGGTGATCGAACTGTCTTCAAAAGAACAACCAGCAATAGCAGTCTACAGACATGCATGCATCACGATGAACATGAAAAGACACAATGTAGCGTTTCTGTAATCATAAATGCAATGAAAACTGCTACTACAACTACACTCTTAAAAATTCCGTGACAGACCCGGAAAAAGATCAGTTGGGGACAAACTCCATTTTATTCTGTGTCATTTTTACCCGAAATGGAGTTTGGCCCCCACTGATCCTTTTCCGGGTCATTCAATATGGCAGCAAAATTAATAAAGATACGCAATGTAGCTTGTTACCATTGGATTCATTTCCCCCCTCCCTCAATCATACATTAAGACACAAGAATCAAGTCAATAGCGCTATTAAACCCAAAGGTAATCACAAATGTAGATTTAAAATGGCGGGCATTTTGGAATTCAACATGGCGGCTCATTGCTAGAAGATACAAATGCAGATTGTTATCATTGGATTCCTTGCCCCCCCCCAAAAAAAAACATACATTTAGACACCAGAATCGAGTCAAAAGCAGTATTAGACCCACTGATAATCGAAAATGAAGATTTCAAATGGTGGCCATTTTGAAATCCAATATGGCGGCTAAGTGGTAAAAAATACGCAGTGCATATTGTTACCATTGGATTCCTTGCCCCCCCCCCAAAAAAAAAACCCATACATTTAGGCACCAGAATCGAGTTAATAGCAATTTTAGATCAATAGATAAGCGCAAATGTAGATTTCAAATAGCGGCCATTTTGAATTCCAATATGGCGGACATGAAGAGAGAATTCCGAGTTGCTCAATATCCGAAAATGTTCGCCATATATCAATGTACATTTGTTAGCTATGTTAGGTTAGCTATGCTATCTTATTATGTTACAATAAGACATTCTATAAAGATTGTTTAAACTAATTAATCATTTCATTTTTTCGATCTATACTAGTGTACGCCCCTCGTCAAAAATGACTGAAATAAAATGCTCCGCCAGTGTTCGCACTCTCTATTTATCTAGATATATCACTAAAATATTCATCTAAAATCATAGAATTACGCCAATAATTTAATCTTTTCATATATAAATTATTATTATCATTCCTGTTGACCTGTTGATTTTAATTATTATAGAGTTTCAGTCGGCGAAGTAAGTTTTATGTGGTTATCTGACTTGCTATTAGCTTTCTCGCTTCTCCTTATCACTAGAAATTGTTTCGTCTGGGGCTAGATGTAGTCACGTGTTTTACTCGCTAACTTTTGCGTGATGGGATGGAATTATATATATTTATTTTCATATATACACATTTTTCTTTATTATAGAGTGGATTATTATTATTATTATTATTATTATTATTATTATTATTATTATTATTATTATTATTATTATTATTATTAAGCTGACTTAATCAACGTTGGTTTCCTAACAGCCTTTTCTCTTTCACTTTAATCAGACAAAAACGTGCTAACATATTACTTAGTTCTGGGATTGAGTTATGTTTGAAAAAGAAAAAAATCCATTTCAATTTTTCTAATTAACCGTAATTTGTAATTAACTGAATAAACACTCATCTCTAACAAAACTATCTATATATTTCTCTCGTCTTCTCCACTGTTTTGATTGAACCATTGTTTAATAAAACAAAAAACTGTTAGAAAGTGGTTATATCAAAACATAGTTGGAGAGGGCAAGTGAAATATATACATATGTTTCTGTGAACATATAAAAAGAGATTGACTCTCTCTATGCAGCTAGGTTACATATTGTGTTCGTGCACACCCTAAACACGTATGTTAATTAGATGGCAAAATAATAAGTTTCTTTACTTCTATAGTATATATAAGAATAATATAGAAATAAAAAGATTTGTTATTTTTAGTTATACAAGAAAATTTTCTGCCGATTGTGCAGTATAGTAAACAAGAAAAAATGGTAAAAAAATAGACAACAAATAACTGTTACCAAAATGTGAGAAAAATTATTTGTCTACTTACTTACATAATTTGGACGTATTTTTATTGATTATAAGATTTATTATTTACGAATTTGTTATCGTCAATTTTACTTAGCCAACCACGCATACTATTCAAGATGGCCGACAATTTTAGAGAGATTTTGTCGCAAATTTCAGGCTTAAAAGATAATAATAATAATAATAATAATAATAATAATAATAATAATAATAATAATAATAATAATAATAATAATAATTAAAATAAAAATTCAGTTGGCAACCACCCTCAGACCTAGGCTTTCTGTTCTTTTACCCCCTTTTAAAACAAACGGGGAAGTATATGTTTTCTTGGCTTTTGGACTGCCGAAGGTCGTTATTTCGTTACGTTTTTAAGGGGGGGTAATAGTAACGACAGCAACGGCTGCAGTGCCGAGAGGTGATTGGGCGTTCGCTGTTTTTTGAGAACAAGGAAGTAAATAGCCACCTGGGACTTATCCACTTCCAGTCTTTTATTTCTAAAAATTGGTGGTTTGGGTTCAGGCTAGCGACCTGTCCCTGTAAACTATTCTTGCTTCAAAAAACAGTAAGAAAAATATGCCAAATTCAAATTCAAGGTATTCAGAATAACGGTTGTCTCCACTCAGATATCGTATGGGCAGAAGCTGGAGGGACACTGTGGATCTGGCTACAGGCCGAATGCGATTGATCACTTTGACAAACTCATGCGTCTTAGAACGCGGGAGTTCCTAAGTCTAAGTCTAAAACTAGATCATATAAAAAGATCAAAGATAACTTTCCTCGAGTGAAATTTTATGAGACATCCAATGGGGCTCTGCATTTGCATAAGGACGCTTAACAACAAAGATGGCGTTTTACTTTATTTTATTTATAATTTAAACATTGAAAATTGAAAATTATAGAACGTAAAATGTAAGACTAAAAATAGTAACGTGGAGTTCCGGCATGGCAGCGGGAGTACAAAGGGTCCTCAGACGTTCCCCGGAAACTCTACTAGTTCGTATTATTTGTATTATTCGGACTACTGTTCTCATCTTGGATTTCATTCTCACAACGTTCCGCTGGATTTGACCTCCGAACTCTTTCAGGTGCATCTTGTCAAACTCGGGAATCTTTATGTCAGACTCGGGAATCTGTACAAAATTTCGAACGGAACCCTTTATTAAATCCACGGGGGTAGATTGCTCTCGTTCCGCCAGCCATAACTGAGTAGAAGTTTTACGTAATTCGTAATTGTATTCTTAGTATCGCCCACACTGAGGATTGAACCTTCAACCTGTCATTTAGAACTGATTATTACTTAGCACTTATATCCGTTATGCAACGGGCCTTTGTGAAGGTCGGAGACCACATTGGCCGAAACGTTGTGAGAATAGCATCCAAGATGAGAATAGCAGTCCGAATAATACAAATAATATAAATTATCAATCCTCATCTAAAAAAAATCCGAAACATAATCTTTACAGGTTATTTAATAATCACAAACACATTGGGGAGTTGGGGAGCTGGGGAGCTGGGGAGCTGTTCTGAATCATCAGTCAGAATAAGGTATGGCCTGGCTCGTGCTTAGAAGGTGCATTCTCTCAGGAATTACCTCTCCTCATTTGAAACGGTACATTATTTATTGCTAGTCGTCTGACACGGCCATACAGGGCAATAATGACGGCTATTTTTGTACACTTCCAGAGTGTCTGCAGTATATTAGTAAACGAGTATGCGAGACGAGCCAACATGAAAAAGATACTAGCTTGTATAAGCTATTCTCTTTCTTTCTCCGTTCTTCAAGCTTACCCTTTCCTCTTCTCTCCAATTGACTTCTTTGAAAAAGGGGAGCACTAAAATAAATGTCTCACTCAGATGTCCGCGCAAACACAGCGCGAGACACCAAACATTTAACAAATATATATAGGTGCGAACTCGCGAATTTTAAACCAATGAGAAGGATTCCCTTTCGCGTTTGAAACAGGCTCTCTTGGAACTTATGTGAAATAACTGATTCTAATATAAACAGTCACTCGATAACCAAAAAAAACAGAGAAAGTTATTATGGATGACACACACACGCGACCCCGAAGATGGCAACAACAAATGAACAACAATAACAGCAACAACCAATGTCCAACATAAACTGTGGGCGTACCTAAAGAAACACAACTTGTGCTAATCCCTGGAAGACGAAATTCTAGGGAAGCACAGATAGCAGCCCTAAAAGGGACAACATCTATTCAAAAGAGAGCCCTCGGATATAAGTTTAACTCATAGGGAAATAAAGCGTTAGCCTCAAGAGGGGCCTCCCTGATCCCTTCAAATTAACTGAACTAAAATGATAAAAAAGGAGAAGCCAGCCATTGTTATATGTAACCAACCTGAAAGGACTGCGCTCATTATTGACGTAATCGTTCCAAATGACTTTGGTTTCAATAGAGCTGAACGCGAAAAGATTATGAAATACAAGGACCTCAAGAATGATTTAAAAACAACATGGTCTCGGAAATAACTAAATAGTATACCAGTTGTAGTAGGAGCAACTGGCCTAATGGAGAACATTTTAAAGTAATACTTAGAAACAATCCCTGTAAGACCGAGCTGTAGCGAAATACAGATAGTAGACATAAAAAGGACAACGCCTATCCTAAAAAGAGCCCTCGGATATAAAGTTAGATCTTAATGAAATCAAGTGTTATCTCCAGGAGGGAGCTCCTTGATTTCCTCAAACTAACTGAAGTAAAAAAAAAACTTTAAAAAACAACAACCCTTAACTACTACTGCTCCGCTATCTACAATTACAGCCTAAGAAAAAAGGTAAAGACTCAATAGTAAAATGAGACTCTAAAAATTCGCATACACATTTCTAACGCTCGTGTCTTTTCCTCACTTCGAACTTTCTACAAATGAGAACATTTAACATTTTAACACTGACACGAACAATTTTCTCACACAAAATATATTTAATACATATGTAAATATATCAAAGTATTGTGTTCCCTTACCTTTGCTTTTATCATTCATTCACAACATTCATTCACAATATTCATTTACAACATTCATTCACACTATTCATTCACAATATTCATTCACAATATTCATTTACAACATTCATTCACAATATTCATTCACAACAATCATTTTTGTTGATCCCAACTCTTATTACATAATAATGGTTATCGTACATCCAAAGACGTGACCAGTCTAGATCTCATCGTCTAGATCTCATCCAAAGCACTAAGATGAATTTAGCACTTGCTAAATCATCATCATCATCATCATCATCATCATCATCATCATCATCATCATCATCATCATCATCATCGTCATCGTCGTCGTCGTCGTCGTCGTCGTCGTCGTCGTCGTCGTCGTCGTCGTCGTCGTCATCATCATCATCATCATCATCATCATCATCATCATCATCATCATCATCATCATCATCATCATCAAACCAGCCCACCTTATGTCCGCTCGGGGATCTTCCATCCCCCTAAACAAACATGTTATAAAGACTTTATGTCTAACCTTGCTTCAGTTAAAAGTGGGTAAATAGTGGATACACTTAAAAATGAATACCCCTTCAAATGTGTTCATTTAGCTGCCTCGCACTGCGGTAGAGTGAGACATAGAGTTAGTTTTTATAGGAAATCGGGCGCTCACCTCAAAGGAGGGTACTCTTTCGTATGCAGTAACGAGTTACCGTTTATCAAAGCCCAAAGGCCACTCGAGGATAACGATTAATATGTTTGTCACGTGGACGGTTAATCAACATCGTGAGGATATGAAACCGGGCAGAATTCAATCATTTAAGAGGCTGGCTCAACAGGAATTTATTAACATTGGACTTGAAAACGACTACGTTGTAGTTAGTTGGGAAGCAGCTTCGTGGTATGGTGTTCAATAGATGAGTAGTTCTCAGAAAGAAACTTTTCTCATGGAAGCTCTGTTTAGTTTCAGGTAGACAGAGGAAGAAAGGAAAATTATTTATAGTGGTTGTAGCTAGATGAGTTTTTGTTGTGAATGTTTTAGAGTTTCTGGATAGATGTAAAAATTGCCAGGATCGGTTAAGGAGCCTCAAGCTATTAGCAATAAATAACTTCTCTCTCACCAAGGAGGAATTACAGTCTGGGAGAATGGCCTCATGAGACTAAATAGAACAGATACTACACCTTGATCCGGGAAAAGACACGGAAGCTCAATCTGCCATGTATCCTTATTTACTTGCGAGGGTAGAGTTAGATATAAGGTAGGTTTTTAATGTGGGATAAAAATCAAGCTCTCCAAAAATGGACCATTCTGGACTGGGACATGAATAAAAGAAAAATGCCACAGTCTTGAAAGATTTCTCTCTCTCTTTCTGGCCGAGGACAAAACTGATACTACACTTTGATCTCAGTCCGAAGTCCTCTTTCTGCCAGGTGTCGCCATGGCGCGAAAATCACGGCAGAATGCAAAAACAAAAGAAAACAATAATTATTAAAAAGGAAACAAACAACCTGGGTTTCGGTGTCACGTGTTACTATGTCACATTACGCATGCGCTGCAGGTGAGTCATCGCAGACAGTTCTTGTCTATGTCACTAGGTGGCAGCAGTGGCAGCAGACGCCACTGCATCTGCACCAGAAAATAGCGACGCTGAAACGAAAAAAAAAAAAAATGAAAAACATTTCTTGACGGCTGCAACTTTGGTGGGTGGGGCTCGGGGTAGACATTGACGATTATTCATGAAAAGGCAGAGCACCATGCTTCGGATGCGGGTGGGTGGGAGGAGGCTGTTTGTGGGAGGTGTAGGTGGAGAGAGACGCGCGTCTTACACTGTTGCGTAAGAGAAGAAAGCGAAGCGATACGTACGCGACTGATTCGAATGATATTGGGTAAAAAATACAGACGTGAATGAAAACTAGGAAGAAAAGGAAGGCTTAAAAGAAAAGAAAAAAATTGATATTTTTAAATGCTAAAAATGGAAGTCTTTAAAAAAATAGTTAAAAGAAAAGAAGAGAGGGGAAAAAGTCGAGTGACGGTGAATCAGTTGGAGGCAAGGAGAAGAAAAGGAAGAGCAAAATGAGGTTGAGGAAGAAAGAAAAGGCTCCCCCCCCCCCACACCCCTGTACTAGGGCAATTTAATATTTTTGTTTCCAGTCCAAAGTGTCCATTCTTGGGGAGCTGGATTAAACATCGACTTTAAGTCTAGCTTTGATCATGTCGGGAGGTACGTAAACAGAGGGTGAAAGCAGACATTGAGATATAGACAGAGTAGAGTAGAGTAGAGTAGAGAGTGAGAGAGAGAAAGAGCGAGAGAGAGAGAGAGAGAGAAAGAGGGAGGGAGGGAGAGAGAGAGAGAGAGGTAATAAGGACACGAAGAATAGGACACAAGTACTACATGAAGAGAAATGATTCAGAGAGAGAGAGAGAGAGAGAGAGGGGGGGTATACGACAAATAAGAAAAAAGTAGAGAGTGAGTGTGTAAAAGAGAGAGAGAGAGAGAGAGAGAGAGACAGAACAGAGAGGGAGGGAGGAAAGAGAAAGAGCTAGGGTGGTGGAAATAAGAAAAAAGAATAGGACACAAATAAGCAGCACATTAAAAGAAACGAATTAGTGTGTGTGTGTGTGTGTGTGAGAGAGAGAGAGAGAGAGAGAGGGAAGAAAGAGAGGATGAAACAGAGAGAGAGGAAATGAGAAAAAGAAGAATATGTCACAAGCACTACATGAAAAGAACGGAATCAGAGAGAGAGAGAGAGAGAGAGAGAGAGAGAGAAAGAGAGAGAGAGAGAGAGAGGGGGGAGGGGGATAGATATAAGCACTACATAAAAAGAAACGCAGCCAGGAAAAAGAAAGGGAAAGAACGAATGCCATCAAGAAAGATAAAAATGAATCAGTTATAAAATTATTTTTTTAAACTAACAAAAAAAACGAAAAGAAAACCCGAATATATAGAGTATTTATAATATATATATATATATATATATATATATATATATATATATATATATATATATATATATAATATTTATAAATAAATATTAAATTATTTATACCTACAGACACTAGCGTTTCAAGCTTATTGCTCTCATCAGTGCAGGGAAGTAACAATTTCAGACGGTCGGGAGGCGCGAACCCGGTACACAGAGTCAGCCATATCCACTCGGCCCACGGAAACTGTCACGTAATTTACGGAAATTAAGATCTATATGTACCTAAAAGCCGGCACAGATAGAAGACTAGTCGAGATTGTTCGACGAACGCGGTGCATTATTTTATTATTTTATGTAGATGTAAATCCGCTGAAACTCAAGTGTTTATAAAAAGTGCTCAATAACAAGTAGAGCTGTTCTTAAGTATAATTTTTTATTCATACAAACATCATTGGTTACATATGTGCATACATGTTTCGGTTGTACTCTACACAGAGAGTCAACCTCTTCAGACCAAAGACGAGTTTGATGTAAAAACATGTTTATTCATACAATTTTTTTTTCAAAACATATTTATCTCGATAATAAATTCAAGAATTTTTCAAAAGTTTTCCGCAATGAATTTTTATCTCCTATCAAATTAAACACTTCCCTCTCTCGTTAGCGTCAAAATTGTTCTCTTCAATTACACTTATTTATCACTTTTTATTCAGAAAAAAAACACAATACAAAACACTTTTATGCACTTTTATCTGTCAATAACAAAAACTGATATAAAAAACAACGTTATTTTCTCTTATTATGTCCTCTATTAGTTATTAATCAGGAGAAAACAGAATACACATAAAAACAGTATATAAATAAAGAAATCATATGCGAAATCATCAGTTTACATATAACCATTCATGTCAGTCACACGATTCGAACTCCGGAACAAGAGTCACATCTAACTCCAATTCCGAGCGCGCTAATCAATGAGGTTACCGTAAATGGCTACACACAAGTGATAAATAAACATTATATATGCGTTAAAGAGGCGGACAGCTATAGTCGGCCGTCATAACAGTGTTCAACAGGAAGGCACATGCATTATATCTTTTGAAGGCTTCTTTTATTTACTCATTAATGGCTACAAATAATTTAAAAAAATTAAATATTCAAATATTATCTAGAAATGTAGTGTAGAGATAACCATTCAAGTCGCACGATTGATTTGAACCCCGATATATATATATTACAATTATAAGGAGATATAATTTTTTATATATCAATTTTCAGTATTTACTTCAAAAGTGCTCGATACGTAAGTAGAGCTAGGTAGTAAGCTATGAAAATATATTTATTTATGGCAATTAAGCTTAATTGCCATGAATATATTTTCATAGCTTACTATATATATATATATATATATATATATATATATATATATATATATATATATATATATAGTCATCCACATACAGACTGTTTCGCTGTATCACAGCTCATCAGTGCGGCTAGACCAGTTAGTGCCTCAAGCCGGGATTGAAACTTAACTGTCGAGCTGACGTTCCGCGCTGCTATCCCCTACGACTGAATGTAAGAAATATCTCAATGTAAACATTGCAATTGCCGGAAGCTCGAATTAGCTTTACCTAATTAGCTATGCCTTAAAGCTAATGGCAGTTGGCGATATCCTTACAACCAGGGAGGGAGCTTTATATAGTCATTCACATACAGACTGTTTCGCTGTATCACAGCTCATCAGTGTGGTTAGACTATATATATATATATATATATATATATATATATATATGTATTTAATTATATTTGTTTCGTAGATGTCAATCCAATGAAACTCCAGTGTTTATAAAAAGTGCTCAATAACAAGTAAAGCTGTTGAGAGCACCAGCTTCCTCAGACCTTTAGAAAAAAGGTCTGAAGAACTGCTTATATATATATATATATATATATATATATATATATATATATATATATATATATATATAGCTATTTACGATAGCTTCACACACATATACATATATATGTTTGATTAGAAAGAATTGAACGTACCTGTTTGATTCAGTTTTTCAAGTTGGTGCGTCAACGATCTAATGTTGTACTCCAGTGTGAATAAGAACTCACCATATTTGCAAACGCTTTCGGCTTTCATGAGTCGTCGTCGGGCACGTAATGAAGTTACAAAATTACAACTGGAGAATTTATTCGGAAAGTCGAATAAAAACGTTTTAAAAACATTTCAATACACCCTCTCCTCCGTCGTATCGAGCTATGTTGATGGTAGGAATACGTGCTCGACAGAGAAGGCTTCGCTAAACCTACCATCAACGAAGCCGACAAAATAGCCCTTTATGTACGTAACACGGTGTCAGTTTAATATGGAGAAAGAAGCTTCCCCGATGTGGCACTCTGATAAAAGTATACACATTTCCGTGACGGATCCGTCGGCATTCTCTTTTAGAACTGCCTTAAGGCAATAACCCCTTCTCCCCCTGAAGGGGGAACAAAAGGAGCATACGTGGATATGCATAATAACATGTATTTTCAAATTTATCTGGACAAAAAAAAAAAAAAAATCCACGGAAGAAAAGAAAAAAAAAACACGGTTGCGACCAATTTTTTAACGGATAAAATTTCACTGTTGTACTCGTTTTAAAATAACGGAGAAAAATGGCTTCTTTTTCAACACGTGATCTACCGAATGGTTTATAATCCAATATGTAATCAACAGATTTGTTAGAGTTAGGGTTATTGTTAGGGTTAGTTGGTTAAGGTTAGGGTTAGGGTTAGTTAGGTTTAAGGGTAATGGCTAGATCACATATTGGAAGGCAAACAACTCGGTAAATCACACATTGGATTAGAAATCATTCGGTAGATCACATGTTGGAAGATCACCGGCAACTGTATTTTCGCATTTCGTATATGATTGATAAAGAAGATAGGATCTTCGAAAATTCTAACGCCCTAATAGGAAAATAAAATAATAATAATAATAATAATAATAATAATAATAATAATAATAATAATAATAATAATAATAATAATAATAATAATAATAAATCATTCCTCCTAATTAAGTAAAAAAAAATAAAAAAACAGGACGGGTTTAATAAACAAAGCAGTAAGTTAACAGCAGTTATCTGTTCTTGATTTTTCTTCTTTATTTCCTCTCATGATATATACATAATGCATACACGCGCGTGCGCACGCACACACACACAAACACACACACACGCGCACACAAACACACACACACACACACACATATGGATTTGTATTTCCTTACCGACGGTTACGTTTATGTCGACAGATATTTGTGTATGTCTAGACATATATATTTGTCTAAGGAGCGTATGTTTTACTAATCATCTTAATATCTGGGTTGGTCCAAATTCCTGTGCGAATACGTGTCTCTCGGTCAAAATATGGGCGAAACTTTTGGCGAAAAAGATATCCAACCGTCGCTTCTGATGAGACGGATACGGATTCCAACCATTTTTTAATATTATTTGTCGAATTCCAATTCGGTGTTTAAGTGTTCTTCTGAAAACAGGAGAAATTAATCTAATGAAAAATAAATTTAACAAATAAAATAAAATGAAATAAAACTTATTAGTGAACATTTTATTTCCCAACGAGTATGAGAACACGGCCCGCAAATGTGTGAAACCATGTCTTCTTTTTTAAAATCTTGGTAAACTTGCCATGTAGTCAACAGCCAAGAAATCGAATATATATATATATATATATATATATATATATATATATATATATATATATATATATATATATATATATATATATATACACATAGTCTCGGAAGTTTCTCAACCATTAAAACTATATATAAAAAAACCCAAAAAAAACCTCAAGTCCCAAGTCGTTCAGTGGAAAATCACTCATGTAAGTCAATTTAATTTTTACAGTTATTATATTAGTTTGCTTCTAACATTATTTAAGAAATCATCAGTTGTTTACCATGACAAACTGTTTCATATATATATATATATATATATATATATATATATATATATATATATATATATATATATATATATATATATATATATATATATAAATTAAATTCGTGTTTAAATCCTGGATTAAAGGACTTTAAATCAATCCCGAAGGAATTTAAATAAAGGTATCATATTGTTTCTTTTTAACCTCGTTAATCCTTAAACCCATTTTCTCTCGCTAATTCCTTTAGAAGACACATCATCAAACCCCAAAACAGTAACGGCCAAATATACGATACTCATAATATTGACTCACAGGATTTATATAGAAATATTTTTAACTTTTTAATTTTTAATTTTTTTTTAATATCTCTTTAAATCTCCTCCGGTTTAAATCTCAACTGTTACTTTTCACCCTCCCCTTTTTTAAAACCTTATTAAACCTTCCTTACACTAAATTTAAACAAACATACACAACACTCTAAGCAAATAACGCGTCCAAACGAGAGTGACACGTGTGCCAGTTGACACGATTAAGATTCGGATAAAAATTGTTGTTTGGGATAAATACAATTTAGGCGCGCAGTGTGAATATAATTGTATTGGCGCGTGAAAGATAAAAAATAACGCCCACGCAAATTCCGGTGTGGCCTTATATATTAAATCAACTCAAAACGAGCGGACGTAGTAGGGAGCACACCACGTGATATTTCTGTCCAATGGGATTTCTCCAAAGACATTTTTCTAAACTTTTCTCCTTAAGCTCGCTGGAGCCTATCCAAATAGTATTTAAGCACACACAAACATCAAACCCTCTCTCTCAACTGACTCTTCATTCGGAGGTTACACGCGTCTTACTATCACTCTTCCATTTCACCTTTCGCGCGCTTCATACAATTTCACAGGCGAACATTACCTATTGCCTCTCTTAACATTTTATAACATATGAGCATTTCAACAAAACAAAAGACACTCTCCTTTTTACTTACCCTGAAACTAAAGAAAGGACTTCTCAACTCATTACAAAAGGAAATATGTTATATTTGTTAATGGTTTATTTCAGCGAATAAACTTCCGTTGGTTTTGCATGTAAGTCTTCTTATTATTATTTTTATTTGTGGAGGAAGTTATCACCAAAAAAAGGCATGACGACCACCACAAGTTGGTGACCCAGACTTAGAAAATTGCATGCACAACGGAATCTCCTTATAAGCTACACGCGGTTTCCTAACCTACTGGCGATATCATGCGTGCGGTAACACTCAAAGGAAGTAAAAAGACGATGCGAATCTCAAGGGATGATACAAGCCGTCAGACGAAGCGTGGATCTCAGTACAATATAGCAACAAATTAGCGAGTTATGCCGATAGTCGCTATTAAATCGAAATTAAACAAATCAACCGACAGTTTAAAGGCTTTAAAATCATTTTCAAACGAAAAACAGAAAAATGGAAGCTCCCCGCGTTGAAACACCTCTAGCTACATTAACGCTAAATATTCCAGCTTTTAATCCCACCAATATAAAGACGTGGTTTATCCAGATCCAGGCCCTTTTCGACGCAAAACGGATTACGTCTCAGCGAACCAAGTATTGTTATTTGGTTGAAAAACTCCCGGCAGACGTCGTCGAGGAAGTGACTGATTTATTGGAGAACGTACCAGAAAATAATCCATACGATGAACTTAAGGAGGCTATTTTGAGACGGACTGGCTTATCAAACGAGACAATGTTACGCAATCTCTTCACCCAAGTAGAATTGGGAGATCGCACACCGTCGCAACTTTTACGATACATGCGATCATTGCTAGGAGACAACAAAATGTCCGAAACTATAATGAGAAGTTTGTGGCTGGATAAACTCCCAGACACAACAGTACAAATTCTGGCACCCACAACAGAAGAGACAAGAACTGTAAAGCTCGCCGACATGGCAGACAGAATTCATGAAAATCTGAGGAGCCACAAAGTAAACTCAGCACAAGCACAGCCAAAACAGACGAGAGACGACGAAGTGGCCGGACTAAAAACTACGGTCGAAAATCTCACTCGTAAATTGCAGGAATTAATGCAAATAAACCGTCGTTACTCATTTAATAATCGACCTAACAACCGAAAACGAAGTTTTAGCAGAGGTCGAAGCAACACACGAGAACGAGCGAACGAAATCTGTTTTTACCACAAAAAAATCGGCACAGAAGCGAGGCGTTGCACTTATCCTTGTACTTTTGAAAACAAGAATCAGGGAAACGATCATTCCAGCCAGTAGTGACGACAACTGTTGCTGGATTTTCCACTAAAGGTCGTCTATTTTTCATTCGTGACAGTAATCACGGATATAACTTCTTAATAGACACCGGAGCCGAAATAAGCGTGATACCAGCGCTAAGTAAACAGAAAGCTACTCCACAGCCTTACCACCTCCAGGCAGCTAATGGCACATAAATACCGACATACGGTGAAAAGTACTTAAGCGTCAATCTCGGCTTGCGTCGCACATTTTCGTGGATTTTTACCATAGCCAACGTGACGACACCAATATTAGGAGCAGATTTCCTAGCACGATTTAATCTATCAGTAGACATGACTAATCGCACACTGACTGATAACCAAACAAAAGTCGTAATTAAAGGTATCACCACAAGATACCAGTCTACTGGGATTAGTTCTGCCTTTCCTGAAGAGACGTACATTCGTCGGCTGTGTAAAAAATACACACAACTTACTCAGCCATTCACAGTCACGGATGATATTAAACATAATGCAACACATTATATTAAAACGAGTTGACAACCCGTCTACGCCACCCCCAGACGTTTGAAGCCGGATAAGTACAAGATCGCAAAGGACGAATTCCAACGCATGTTACAACAAGGAATTATTCGACCTTCCAAAAGTGCGTGGTCATCTCCTCTACATATGGTACAGAAATCAGACGCGACAACATGGCGTCCTTGTGGCGATTTCAGGAGATTAAATGCACAAACTGTACCGGATAGATACCCTATCCCACACATTCACGATTTCGCAATCGGACTGCAAAACGCCACGCTATTTTCCAAACTGATGACAACAGAAGCTGAAGAGAGCCGGATGGCTAAGTCCTCCCGTGCTTGAAACCGACGGTACGAATGCTGTACTAATTTTTTTTGTACCAAAATAAATAAATATTACTCTCTTAATTTTTAATTTTTAACTTTAATTCTTAATTAATCGAGCACTCTGCTTATATTACAAAGAAGTATATATATATATATATATATATATATATATATATATATATATATATAAAATTATATTATATTATTTTACCTACAGAAGACGTCGTTTTGTGCTTTCGGAACTTCTGAACCCGGTTCATAGAGACACCTTGAATGTGTTAGCGGGCGCCGAATCCCCTTGGCTGTTATTACGTGATCACAGAGAAATTAAGTTATATTTACGCTGAGAGCGGTGATAGTAAATACCAAGACATTCAGATAGAACTCAACGACAGAGTCGGAGTAACGCACTGAAGCAGTAGGTGAATGTCTATTTTTTAATCTCTCTAAAGTGCTTGACTTTAATTTTTATAAGGTTTCTTGTAATATTAAATTATATTTTAATATTTTACTTACAGATTACGTCGTTTCGAGCTTTCGGCACTCATCAGTGTGGGGAAATTAACGTCTCAAGCAGTCACGGGGCGCGAACCCGGTTCACAGAGACATCTTGAATCTGTTAGCGGTCGCCCAATCTCCTTATCCATGGGCGGTTGTCACGTGATCACAGAGCAATGAAGTTATATTTACTCTGAGAGCGGCGATTATAAATACTAAGACATTCGGATAGAACTCAACGACAGAGTCGGTGTAACACTTGCAAATATATGCTCTTTCCGGTCGCATATTCTTGCGAGCCTGGGAGGATGGTATCATGGTGAACGAACATATACTACACTGACCTCCAAAGTGGGAGGTAATTATTTAGACAGTGGTATCATGACGAACGAGCATATACTACACTACCCACCCACTACAAACTAAAAAAAAAGGAGGAGTTAATGCCTGATTATATCATGAAAACAAAACAGATATTAAAATACTAACGCCCTGAAATTCTGGGTGGATGCTATTATGATTAACAAACATATACTATACTGCCCCCACCACCACCCCCAAAAAGGAACAGTTAATGCTTGGGAGGAATGTATTATATTAAATTGAAAATATACTACCCTGCCTCCAAATGAGGAGGTAAAGTCTAGGAGAGTCCATCCCTCCATGAAAAAAAGAGGTAGTCATGCATGGGAGGATAGTATCATGATGAATGAATATATACTACACTACTCTCTCCAAAGGAGAAGGTAATGCCTGGTAGGATTGTATCATGAAAACAGAACAGATACTACACTACTCCTCAAAAATAGAATAGGTAATACCATTGAGGATCACCCATAAAAGGAGAAGGTGATGCCTGCGAGTATTGAATTATGGCAACAGAAAATGTACTACACTACTCGCCACACACACCAAAAAATGAGAAGATGGTCTCGTGACAAAAAAACAACAAAACAGATGCTGCATTACCCCTCCCCCAAAAGGATGATGTAATACCCCTACCTACTTACAGAAAGAAGAGGTAATCACTGGGAGCATTGTCTTATGAACCGATACTACACTACTCACGTCCATAAACAGATAATATAATAATATATTAAATCCGTTTTTTTTTTCATTTATTTAAAAATAACTAGTCATAAAAAATATTTTTATGGTTCTTTGACCTTTTGATTAAGATTAGAGTGTAGTATCTGTTCCAATGGATGCTACACTCTGTAGACCGGTACCGTTCTGGCCTTCGAGCCTTTTTCCGTCGGTCTGAGGTATGGTCCTGTACAGTTCTAAGAGGTCCACCTTCCCAGGCTTTACATTCTATTTGAGAAAAGGTTAGTTTATTGCTAATCGCCCGAGGCGCCTCTACCCGGGAATGCCGATGGGGCTGCTCAGGCATTTTTTTCAGGTGAGAGCGCACTAATCCTAGTACGCTGGCTGACCACACCAGACCTTGTGTCTAGCCTCCTGGAGAGAAGCTAATAAAAATACTTTGTCTTTATGTCTAACCTTCTTGGCTAAAATCAAAGTGTAGTATCTGTTCTGAGCATCCCAATGGCATCAGAAGTTTTACTATCGACGAAACTATTGTTTTTATATAAGAAAATATGACAATACAAATTACAGATTTATATTACAAAATATTAATTTATTATACAACGTTCAAAAAATAAATATGCACATTAGGAATACTTAAATCTGTTTGTTCGTGTTTGTAGATAAAATATATACGATATTTCAAAATTAATTTCTCTTTTCTTTAGCGCAGAGGTAGAAGCGTCGACTGTCAGCTCGCGGTTGAGTTTCAATCACGGCCTGAGGCACTAACTGGTCTAGTCGCACTGAAGAACTGTGATACAGCGAAACAGTCTGTATGTACATGACTTTATATATATATATATATATATATATATATATATATATATATATATAAATATTTGTTATTGTTTATTTATCTATGGACGTATACGTTTCGTCTCTTTTCAATCAAGACTCAACAGCATAGAAGTATGACTATTCACTACCGGTCACACGATTCGAAACCCTGGATTACAAGTATTTTTCAACTCAAATCCAACGTCGCTAACCGATAAGCCAATTCAGCTTATAAACAATGATAATTTTAACACATTTAAAGCGGCAAGACATACAGGCATTCAACTTCTATAAGTGAAGGAATGATGCATATAAAGCAAGTGACGTCACGCTGTGTTAGTACTACCATTTACAGTGCTCTACTTTTTAACGAGGAGCTTCAAATATATATATATATATATATATATATATATATATATATATATATATATATATATATATATATATATAAGCGGGTTTCTACTTCAGAAGGCATCGTAAAATGAAATATAATTTTGTTTAAAAAGCCAAATAGATGCAAACATTTCTTTCTTTTTATATATAATTTTTTTAATATCCTTTTTATGCAATGAACTAAATATTTCGATCAGCACATATCTTTTTCAATTATAAATAAAAAATAAGACATTGTTAACCCCCCCCCCCCTCCTTGATTAAGTGGCTGAACCGCGACGGCCAAGCCGACGGGTCGTTGCCTCTTCTGCTGTAGTATGGAAACTGTTTAATGTCAAGGTTTTGGTGGTGATACTGGTCGCAGTAGAGAGATGCGTCTGACAGCGCGTGCAAGTATTAAAAATGGGGTTCTATTTGAGATGGTATCGTGAAGTAAAATATAATTTTGTTTAAAAAGCAAAATAGATGACAATTTTTTTTTTATGCAATAAATAAAATATTTCGATCAGCACACATCTTTTTCAATGACAAATGAAAATCCAACATTGTTACTTTTTTTTCTCCCTTTGTTTCGTGGCTGGCCCGCGACCGCCAGCCGATCGGTCCTAGCCTCTTCCGCTGTAGTATGTAGTATGTTTAATGTCAAGATTTGGGTCGTGGTAGAAGTTGCAGTAGATAGATGCGTCTGGCCGCGCATGCGAGTATTAAAAACAGGGTTTATATATATATATATATATATATATATATATATATATATATATATATATAGATACAAGAAATTTATTTAAAAAATAATAAACCCATGTCTTTAATTATTAACAGCCATCCTTTAGTAATTATTGCGTTTAATTCAAACTTTATTTAAAAAAGTAATTATTCGAAAGTTATCGAGGTTGTTGCTATGTGTAAATATATGCGTGCGAAAACGTAACCGAAAAAACAACAAATAATGAAACGAAATGTCAGATTCATGAAATCGCTTCAATAATATTACTACAGATAACAAGCCGCGCGTGCGTGGCCCCCCTCTGTATGTGACTCGATGTGGCGAGTGTAAAATGCAATAAATTTGGGCAATTTGGGGCATTTTTGACCCCCTTTGACCCTCTGGGGGCGCGAACCAGAATTTTTCTGATGGCAAGGATGCTCATTTTATATCCAAAACAATTGTCTCTACATTTTGGCCAAGTTTCAGAAAAATTGAATGGATGGATCAAACATTATGGGAGAAAAGGGTCATTTTGTTCCATTTTGGGGGCTTTTGACCCCCTGGGGGCGCGAACCAGATTTTTTCCAAGGTCGGCGATACTTATTTTCTATTAGGAACAATTGCCTCCAAATTTTGGCCAAGTTTCAGAGAAATTGAATGGATGGATGAAAAGTTATGGGGGAAAAATGTCATTTCGGGGCCTTTTGACTCTCTGGAGGGCTAACCGGATTTTTTTTTCAAAAATCGGAGAATATCACTTTCTAACCTGACCAATGTGACAACTTCATGCAAACTTTCAGAGAAATTAAATCGATGGTTGCGGAGAAAAATCCGGACGGACGGACGGATGGACGGACATGCCTCAAAACATAAGTCCCCCGATTTTATAAATCGGGGGACCAATAATAAAGATATTGATATCAAGAAAAGTTTTTCGTATATATAATGAAATAGGAGAATCGAATTATAAGTGAATCGTACTGAATATGAATTTATTAGACAATGTTTAAAAAATAAATATGCAAATAATGTTTAGTCAAGTTTTCTGTGACTATATATACGGTATGTGAAAATATCTTAGTGTACAATTGAAGTAGGTTGAGCTGAGGTGTTTTGATATGAATATAGTTCGGATAAGTAAAAAGAACTTTTGCATTTAACATCCTAAAATATTTAACGGAGCATTATGAATTTTGGAATATATATTCTAGGTAAAACGTTGAGTAATATTTTTACATTTAAAGGGTTCATGTCTATAAATTAGGTATGTGTATATGTTCATATATATATTCTGTTGTATATTTCTAAACTAATGAACCGATCATTATGAATTTTGTAACATAGCTGATAGGCGTAAAGTTGGGTAACATCAGTTATATTAAGCTTAATTTAGTTTTAATCAAATGGGCAAAAAGTGGGTGGAAGCCTTTCGTGAAAATTCAGATACCTTAGATCAGTATGAATTTTGAAACACAGCTGCTAAGCGTAAGGGTGGGTAACATTGGCTATGTTTAGATTAATATAGTTTGATGCAAATTAGCAAAAAGTGGCCGAAGTTTTCGTTATAATTCAAATACTTATGATTTGTGGGTAATTTTAGCAATAAGTATTTGACATCAATATATTTTTTAGGCTTTTGTCTATATAAAAATATATGTGTCATGAATCTTACAGAAAAGGGCACAAATATGGGGTTTGAAACCCTCAGAAGAGCAAAACGTTTAACACACAGACAGGTATTTCAGATTTGACGCAGAAAAAATTCTAGAAAAAGACACGCTAGCAGAAATAAATTTAAAATTCTGTGTCCGCAACAATCGAAATTGATTTTGAATCTAACATGAAATATATCACGGTTATTGTGGACAGTAGCCCAATTCGTTTTTAGTTCGACACGGCTTCGGACATCACTCTTATCTTGTGGCAAAAATGCATCATATAACTAAAAGTGTGCCAGGCAACACAATTCAGCTGACGGGTGAGTGAAATTGTAATATGCCGTTTAAAGAAATAACATTTTCTGGAACATGCTATTTCTCAAATGACTCTTACTTGCTTATTATTGGATAAAGCAATTAGATTTTTATTTGATTTTTCTCTGAAGCATTTTAACACATTGTTCACCGAAATAATCAAAGCATTTTAACACATTGTTTCTGGCATTGAGAAACAATTCACCGAAATAATCAAAGCTAAAGTTTAAAAAAAAATAATTTAATACGAAATTAAACAGAAATTGAAATATATTACAAATGAAAAAATAATATAGAAAGGGGAAAAATGCCTAACGTCAATAACAATTCAGGAATTGAACAACAAATAATAGTTAATTAATAAAATTCCCTTTATTCGAAAATAGTCGATGGCCAGACTAAAATATATTTCAGTCATAAACAAAATGGCGACACCGGCAAATATCAAAACTTTAGGTTCTTTCCTTGTCATGGTTAGTCATTTAAGCGCATTTTTGCAAGACAAAAAACAATAGTTTATGCATCCAGGCCACTGACACCTGCTGAGCGAAACTATAGTAAAAATACAACAAAATTGTATATGAACGTCATTTTACCTTTGAAATAAAGTAGTCTTTTGTAAGTGGTAAGACACGCATATGAAGAAATAAATTGGATGAAAACAATTCTGTTTAGATAAACAATAATAATTATTTATTATATTAATAGAACAGAAAATAAATTACTTTGGAAGGAGGATGTATTTAATTTTCTTTCACTGAGCGAGCGTCACTTGAATATTTCCCATTGTTATTCTCTGAAAATGCAAGGGTAATAACTCTGCTAAATTCTCATTAAGGCAAGGGAGACAACTTTTGGGTACAAAGTTACTTCCTTTTACAAATATTCAATTTCTCTATTAAATACAAAATATTTAATTATTATTTTCTAGATGGACTTGTTATCATTCTAACAACCTAGATCATAGATCATAAGCCCTTTGTTAGGATTTTGGGGTCCGAGAAAGGTATCCCACTCTTTACAGCTAACTGTCGGCAAAGATGGGCCACTATACTGTTGTATTATGATTTCACCATCAGACACTATTCAACTGATACAATCGGGCATGCACACATCTTATCCTGACTGATGGGTACGCAAACCAAAGTGAAAAAAGACAGTTATTCCAGCACTATCTGTGCTAGCATAAACTGCCAGGAAACTACCAATTACTTCACAAATAATCTCCCACCCCTCACCCAAGGCAGGGTTGCACTTCCACCACGCAACGTGACCTGGGGTATGTAAAGAAAAAAAACCATCGACACTTTTGTCAGCATCAGTTATCATTGTATGAGGTTGATGTGTGCATATCTTTTTGGATTGTTCAATTAGAATTACAAAAATGTGAATTTAAACAATTTCCTTTTGAACAACAGGGCATGAGCCATATGAAAGCATTGTCCACATGAAAGTATTGGCCACACAAAATAATTGCCCACATGAAGGCATTGGCCACACGAAGACATTGGTCACATTAAAGCATTGCCAACATGAAATCATTGTCCACGTGAAAGCATTGGCCACATAAAAGCATTGATTACATAAAAGCATTGGCTACATGAAAGCATTGTCCACATCAAAGCATTGGCTACATGAAAGCATTGGCAACATCAAAGCATTGACTACATGAAAGCATTGTCCACATCACAGCATTGGCAACATGAAAGCATTGACGACATTAAAGCATTGTCCACATGAAAGAATTGTCTACATAAAATAATTGGCGACATGAAAGCATTGCCCACGTGAAAGCATTGACGACATGAAAGCATTGGCGACATGAAAGCATTGTCCTCATAAAAAATTATCCACACGAAAGCATTAGCCACATTAAAGCATTGGCGACCTGAAAGCATTGTCAAAATAAAAGCATTGTCACATTTATTAATTGTCCATATGAAAGCATTGGCGACATTAAAGCATTGGCGACATGAAAGGATTCTCCACAGGAAAACATTGTCCACATGAAAGTATAGTCCACATGAAAGCATTATCCACATAAAAGCATTATCCACATAAAAGCATTGGCCACATAAAAGCATTGGCCAAACATAGACCGGCAAATAGAAGACATGCGCCATAACTGTACAAAAGGTACGTTAAAAACAAAAGCTTCAGAAACAGCAGAACTTTGTCAGATTCCCCATTAGTCACGTGTTGACATTGACTTTGCAATACCAATTGATCGTAGATGTATTCTATATTTACTAGATGTCTACAGTAAATGTTTTTCTGATGAGCCGCATTACATCTGAGGAAACCATTTAAAAGTTGAAACACGCTTTCAGCAGATTCGGAGTCCTAGAGACCATAGTCTTTGACAAAGGCAATTCTTTTATTTCAGTGAAAGTTTTAGATTTCTAGAAAGCAAAATAGCATCATGTATATACTCACACGATCATTTCAACCACAGTCGAACAGACATGCTGAGCGTTTTGTGCATATATTTTAGAGAACACTCTTAAAACCTAAAGGGGAAGGGGAAAAAAACACCAGAAATCCTCGAGATAGTTTTTGAAAAATATAGACCTACACCAAATCTGAATGCCATTAAATGTAGTTCATCCGCAAAAGTTCTACTGAATCGAAACTTCGATTATCATTGGATTATATTCATCCAACTGCAACAACTTCTCACAAGCGTAATACACAAATGATCCAGCGGTTCAACCGCCAACATGGTGCAACAAACCGCACATTCAAACCGGGACGAACAGTCTTAGCAAAATAGTACAGAGAAGTGAACACAGTACTCTTTGGAAAAGGTGTATTACGCCGAAAGTCTTAGATATGTGAATTGAAATAAATGATTTTATTCATTTAATAAATAAAAAATAAAAATACTACATTATTAAGTATTCTAAATTCTTCAAATAACTATTATTGTTTATAATTATTATTACCTTAGCCATATAAACTACACATAAGCATCCATGTTTCATTCCTACGGGAAATAATTAGGCTAAACAAACCCGCGGGAATGAAACATGGACATTTCCGTTTAGCTTTATCACCTATATATATATATATATATATATATATATATATATATATATATATATATATATATATATATATATATATATATATATATATATATATATATCTTGGATTTAGTTAGTTTCTCTGGGAATTTAAACTGCATTTTCTTTCTTTGTTTAAAATGACTCAAAGCTTCTTTAGACTATATATTGGGTATTTAGATATGTATGACTAGGTTTCCTTCCTCTTATCTACTTGCCTACCCGGTACCAAAGGTACTTAAGCTTTTTCTTTTTAATGCAACTTTTATTCCTACATAATTTTATTGCTAGATACCATATCACAGAATGGTTCTTGGGTGTAGTATTTGGATAATATTATTATCACTATTGTTATAATTAATGTTATTTGATATGCAAATTACCATATCACACTGTAGTCTTAAGAGTAATATATTATTATTATTATTATTATTATTATTATTATTATTATTATTATTATTATTATTATTATTATTTATTTATGTATATATTAATGAAATTACAGCTGAATTATTTCTACATTTGATTATTGGGGAAATGGTCGTTTGATCAGTACCACTGGAGAGCCATGAATATTATAAATGTCCTGTTTTTAAATCTCTGAAACAGTTACATGGTAAACAGCTGATGATCGCCGTTTTAATATTTCACGCTCAAGTTAAGGTCCCATGTTTTTGTTTCACTGTTAGATACTTAAATGGCCTTTTTTATTTATGAATTTTCCAACGGTGGATCGGCTTATGCAAGTGCTAAGTCTGCGATATCTTGGATTTAGTCAGTTCCTCTGGGAATTTAAACTGCATTTTCTTTCTTTGTTTAAAATGACCCAAATCTTCTTTAGACTATATATATATATATATATATATATATATATATATATATATATATATATATATATATATGTTATTTATCTACCTCCCACAGCGGTAAGATGTGACACAAGGTCGGGAAAGTGAGATTTGATAAACCAGCGCCCGAGAAGGTGAGCACTCTGGCCATTAAAAATTGCCTGGTCAGCCCCGTCGGCATTCCCTGTTAGGGGCGCCTCAGGCAGTAAGCAATAAACTTACTCCTCCCCAAAGAGGGGAGGCAAAGCCTGGGAGGGTGGACCTCCTAGAATTGCACAGGACAAACCCACAGACCGGCGTAAATCAAGCCCTGGAGGCCAAGAAAATACCAATCTATGTGGTGTAGTATCCATAGGAACAGATACTACACTTTGATCCCGAGAATTATATATATATATTTTATTTATCTACCTCCCACCAGGTAAGATGTGACACAAGGTCGGGAAAGTGGGATTAGATAAGCCAGCGCTCGAGAGGTGAGCACTCTGGCCATTTAAAAATTGCCTGGGCAGCCCCGTCGGCATTCCCCGGTAGGGGCGCCTCAGGCAGTAAGCAATAAACTTACTCCTCCCCAAAGAGGGGAGGCGAAGATGTGACCCAAGCATCCATCGGAACAGATACTACACTTTGATCTTAGCCAAATGGCCAAGAATATATTTATTTACTCCTCTGCAGTAGTTAGGCACAAGGTCAGTTTTATCTTACTCCCACAAGTAAGATGTGACCACAGCTTGGGTCGAGTAAGTGGTGTTTGAAAAGCCAGCGCCCGAGAAAGTGAGCACTCTGGCCATTTAAAAATTGCCTGGGCAGCCCCGTCGGCATTCCTCGGTAGGGGCGCCTCAGGCAGTAAGCAATAAACTTACTCCCCCCCCCCCCAAAGAGGGGAGGCGAAGATGTGACCCAAGCATCCATCGGAACAGATACTACACTTTGATCTTAGCCAAATGGCCAAGAATATATTATTTACTCCTCTCCAGGAGTTAGGCACAAGGCCAGTTTTATCCTACTCCCACAAGTAAGATGTGACCCAAGGCCGGGTCGGAAAGTGGGGGTTGAAAAGCCAGCGCCCGAAAGGTGAGCACTCTGACCATCAAAAATTGCCTGGGCAGCCCCGTCGGCATTCCCGGTAGGGGCGCCTCAGGCAGTAAGTAATAAACTTACTCCTCCCCAAAGAGAAGAGGCGAAGCCTGGGAGGGTTGACCTCCTAGAACTGCACAGGACAGACCCATAGACCGGCGTAAATCAAGCCCCGAAGGCCAAGACAATACCAGTCCATGGGGTGTAGTATCCATCGGAACAGATACTACACTTTGATCTCGACCAAAATGCCGAGCCAATCACAATCGGTTAAAGGTACAAATGTATACACTATTTTGCAATGTACCAACGTTGATCAAACGAGTAACGGGTCACGGGTCGTGTAGGATAGCTTAAACAACTGAAATAGATAACTGTACTTTTTCGAAGTTTAAAGCTTTTTTTGGTGTTTTAATGAGAACAATTTTGCTGAAAAAAAAGCAAAATCCCTGACTCAGCTATATTATATTACAATATAATCACACAGACATTCATCGTGCGTTTCATATTTCATCTTTTTATAACAAAAACATAAACATAAATAAACTGAGAACAATCAACATCGGTAGGCGTTCAATTCGACGAAATGTCACACTCGATATTTAATAGCCTCAAAGTAGTTAGCCGAATGACAGACGGGTAGACAGAAAGACACATGGGCGCCGCTATGGCTTGTTATCCACGTATTATCAATCGGTTTTGGTATCATATGTAAACTTATATTGTCATCTGCGTCTCACGAATCTACTTTGCTATGCGATCTACATCCTATATTGCTATAAACACGGTACAGGAAGTCCTGGGTATGACCTTAAAATACATCCAGTGGTGAGGTCCCCACTTGGGAGCTGTGGGGAATGTGGAGTTGCCCCTTAGTTGCCATTGTTCCCTAGTCTACTCTGGCTCGGAGTGGTAGTACCTGGCGCTACCAGATCAGGCTGTCTGAAGTTATTGACTTCCTGACTAAAAATGCAACAAACATTGATGTTTTATTGCTTTGTTTAGTCAGTGCTGAAAAATCCAAAATAAAAAACAACAATTTCCCTCCCCCTTTCCCTCTCCCTCCCCCTTTCCCTCCCCCATTTCACTCAACCAAACATCATGAATAGAGACGTATGAAGAATTTGAAGCATAACATTTTCCAACAAAATGAGAGGATTCGGCATTAAATAACCCGAAAAGGGTTGATATTCCGTAGAACAAAACAACTAAACCAAACACCATGCCTGGTACTACCAGATCAGGCTGTCTGAAGATACTACCTACCTGACCAAAAGCGCACCAAACATTGATGTTATTGTTTTTCCTTTCCCCATGCAAAAATCAATCATGTTCTACAAAGTCAAAATCCCCCCCCAAAAACAATTTTCCTCTACAAAACAACCAAACGAAACACTATGAATATATATTTGAAGATATATACAACTTTAAGCATAAAAACATTTACCAACATGACCGGATTCGGCATTAAATAACCTGAAAGGGTCTATATGCCGTAAACAAAACAACCAAACGAAACACCATGAATAAATATTTGTATGATATATAAAACTTGAAGCAGAATTTTTTTACCAATATGACCGTATTCGGCATTAAATTACCCGAAAAGGGTTGATACGCCGTAAAACAAAAAAAAACACACCAAACGGTACAAAAGCAAGGAAAAAACTTCTGCTTTGTTTCGAGAGAATGTGTGGTTAGAGAGCTTGGAACCGTAACCCTTGCCCTAACCCCTTAACGCTTACCCCTAACTCTAACCCTAACCCTTAATTCTAACCCAAACTACTAACACTCACCATACCCTACCCTAACTCTACTCTATGACCCTTACTCCTAACCCTAACCCCTAATTCTTACCCAAACTACTAACACTAACATACCCTACCCTAACTCTAGTCCATACCCCTAACCCCTAACTCTAAATCTACTTCCTAACCATAATCCCTAACCCTAACCCTAACCCGTCCAACTAACCATAACCCATAACCCTAACCATAACCCCTAACTCTAACCCTAAATCCTAACCCCTACCTCTAAACCCAACGTTCAAAGAAGAGACCGTGCGACACTTCAGCCAATTATTAAAGTCGCTTAAGACTCAGTAATCTATGCCTTGCCAAACAACAACAAACCAAAGTAGAAGGCCAAAAGGCCAAAGTAGAAGGTTTGCAGTGTAGATATTTTTTCTTTGTAGATATAAAGCCAGACACATGTCACCCGTAATACGCGGTGGGGTAAATGATCTCACATATTTGTAGGGTTTAATAAATGCAAATTAGCATAAATAATTAACAAAAGTATTTTTTATTTTCCAATCTGATGTCAGTTTATTTTTATTTCGTTTCAGGTTACCCCTATGGATTCGAGAGGCCAGCATCGATCTATTGAACAATTACAAGTTGCCGCTCGTCAACATAATTTTGCTATTCCACATGAAATGATCGGTCGACTTACGAACAACTTTCGTGGACGTCTTGAAAAATGTGTGGACAATATCAGCACACATTTGACTGAAGTAATTTTTAAAACGAAATAAAATAAATTCTTATGGTACTTTGTTGGCGGACTTGATTCTTATTGTTGGAAATTCTGCAGGAGAGACCACGTGAAGATTGCTAACATTACTAAGTAGAAATAGTTTATTGAACTGACTGAATTCGAACCTGGTACACCCTGAACGCTAGTCCGCTGCGTTATCCACATAACCACAGTCACCTAAACAAAGCGGGTTTATATAATATGTACATTTAGGAAAAGAAAAATACATTTTCTATTATTTATTCTAATCTGCTTTTAGTAAACCCATCACATGTGTGAGATTATTTTGCCCCATCCTGTAATATAAATCAGGATATCGCTATCCTACGGCTCGTATTTCCGAAGCCGTCACGTCAAATGATAATTTGAAGTCTGGCGCTCTCAGAGGTCTCTTGAGCCTTCATGATAGCATGATATTTTAATTTGATCACATCAAGAATCCCAGGGGCTCTTTATGTAAAATCTAGTTCAAGTATATGCAATAGCATTGGACTTTGAAAGTGCGGTGTGCTCCCGTGTCTTTTTAAGGGTCGCGTAGATTGCACAAAAGGTATACCCAATCACTGTTCCATTGTGAGGTCACGTGAGCTAGACAATATAAACTCAAACGCCTCGACCGCCCGCCTGTTATTCCATTTTCACTACTGCGGTCGACGCCGGGCGAATACTGACTGGATGACCACATACTGCGAGAAGGCTGTTGCAAGCAAGACCTTCCTCCTACGACTGAGATCGACATTAACTGTTGGGGTCGAAGTGTGTGCACGTGTTAACAGGACAAACCTTCACACAATCTAAATTCTGCGGCCGCACGTGTTTGCAAACGGCCATTCTGTTATATTTATCTTTTACTGTTTATATATGCTTCTTTACTGCTTGACTAAGAAACAATTGGTCAATTAAAGTAAACAGTTGGAACGTATAATTGTGTTTAATTATTATTACCGTTGCCAAGGTGGAGCTTATATTTTCGGTCAAGTTTGTTTGTTTGATTGTCTACAGCCTGGCGTCCACATTGCTTGACCAAACGTCACCAAACTTGATCCAATTATTGGTTCTAGTCTAACTTGGAACTGACTTAATTTTGAGACACTTAAATCAAAGGTCAATGTGAAGATCACGAAAAAGGTTAAAATCATACTTTTGGCGATAACTTCGGTTCTATTCATCCTAGAGGCTCGCTACTTGGCTAATATTGTTGCTAATGAATACCACATCGTATATGACCATGACCTTTGAACTTGATGTTGAAAAGTTAGGTCAAGGTCGAAATTTTGAAGAAGTTCTAACTTCTGATTTTTTCCAATTGTGATATATGGATCTGATGCTCTTTGATAACAATAACAACCATTAAATATTTAAGCCTGATCAAATAAATATTTTTTTAAACTATGAACGGGAATACTTCATACAATATGAAGAAGTAAGGAACAAAAAAGATTTGGCACATCTTTATATTGCCAGGCGGATGTATGCAATCTTGTTGTTAATAGTAGTAGTAATATGTTAATTTTAGTCGTTATACCACACTAGAATCTCTTTACGCTAAATGTAGTGTCCATTAATTTGGAGGTTGCAAGTATTTAGAGTTATTAGGTGTATCATAGTAGTAGTAGTGGTAATAGCAGTAGTAATACTATTGTCTTCCCTCTCCCATTTAGTGCTCGGAATTCCTTTTAACAAAAGCGGTTGTTTGATCATTCAACAAACAACTCGGAGCACGTGGCAGAGATGAACACAGTTTCGCTTTTCTGCGCACATCATTCCGTCAACCAATCAGGTCTCATCAAGGCTCTACTATCATTACTAGAAATCGACAAGGCTGTATAAAAGAAGTGTTTTTTCACTGTAAGCGTGTTTCTCTCTATTGTCGTCTGGCAAGATGGCACTCTGTGAGCATCCCTGTCAACCAGAATCTTTGCCAGACGACACGTTATCACTTACCACGACGACAGTGACGATCGATCAAACTTCGACAGCCCTCGTAAACAATGACTCTGATGAAAAGAGATTATAGCAGCCATAACTTTTCTTCGTCTACCGGAATCAACATTACTAATCATCGTCTACAGCTCTCTTTTCTGCCAACTGCTATCCTCACAGCTCTCTTTTCTGCCAACTGCTATCCTCACAGAAGATTTGTTAGAAGATCCTGATGTCAACCGATACCGCTATCATCACCACATCATGTTTGTTGGCAGTCCTCAACCGATACTGCTATCATCACCACATCATGTTTTTTGACAGTAGTCAACCGATACCGTCCTCATCATAACATCATGTTTTTTGGCAGTCCTCAACCGATACCGCTATAATCACCACATCATGTTTTTTGGCAGTCCTCAACCGATACCGTCATAATCATTACATCATATTTTTTGGCTGTCCTCAACCGATACCGCTATCATCACCACATCATGTTTTTTGGCAGTCCTCAACCGATACCGTCATAATCATTACATCATATTTTTGGCTGTCCTCAACCGATACCGCTATCATCACCACATCATGTTTTTTGGCAGTCCTCAACCGATACCGTCATAATCATTACATCATATTTTTTGGCTGTCCTCAACCGATACCGCTTTCATCACCACATCATGTTTTTTGGCAGTCCTCAACAGATACTGCTATCATCACCACATCATGTTTTTTGGCAGTCCTCAACCGATAACGTAATCATCATTACATCATGTTTTTTGGCAGTCCTCAACCGATACCGCTATAATACCCATAGCATATTTGTTTGCAGTCCTCAACCGATACCGCTATAATCACCACAGCATGTTTGTTGGCAGTCCTCAACCGATACCGCTATCATCACCACAGCATGTTTGTTGGCAGTCCTCAACCAATACCGCTATCATCACCACAGCATGTTTATTGGCAGTCCTCAACCGATACTGCTATCATCACCACAGCATGTTTGTTGGCAGTCCTCAACCGATACCGCTATCATCACCACATCATGTTTTTTGGCAGTCCTCAACCGATACCGCTATCATCACTACCTCATGTTTTTTGGCAGTCCTCAACCGATACCGCTATCATCACCACAGCATGTTTGTTTGCAGTCCTTAACCGATACCGCTATCATCACCACAGCATGTTTGTTGGCAGTCCTCAACCGATACTGCTATCATCACCACAGCATGTTTGTTGGCAGTCCTCAACCGATACTGCTATAATCACCACATCATGTTTGTTGGCAGTCCTCAACCGATACTGCTATCATCACCACCTCATGTTTTTTGGCAGTCCTCAACCGATACTGCTATCATCACCACATCATGTTTGTTGGCAGTCCTAAACCGATACCGCTATAATCACCACAGCATGTTTGTTGGCAGTCCTCAACCGATACTGCTATCATCACCACAGCATGTTTGTTGGCAGTCCTCAACCGATACCGCTATAATCACCACATCATGTTTGTTGGCAGTCCTCAAGCGATACCGCTATAATCACCACAGCATGTTTGTTGGCAGTCCTCAAGCGATACCGCTATCATCACCACAGCATGTTTGTTGGCAGTCCTCAACCGATACCGCTATCATCACCACAGCATGTTTGTTGGCAGTCCTCAAGCGATACCGCTATAATCACCACAGCATGTTTGTTGGCAGTCCTCAAGCGATACCGCTATCATCACCACAGCATGTTTGTTGGCAGTCCTCAACCGATACCGCTATCATCACCACAGCATGTTTGTTGGCAGTCCTCAAGCGATACCGCTATAATCACCACAGCATGTTTGTTGGCAGTCCTCAAGCGATACCGCTATCATCACCACAGCATGTTTGTTGGCAGTCCTCAAGCGATATCGCTATCATCACCACAGCATGTTTGTTGGCAGTCCTCAAGCGATACCGCTATCATCACCACATCATGTTTTTTGACAGTCCTCAACCGATACTGCTATCATCACCACCTCATGTTTTTTGGCAGTCCTCAAACGATACCGCTATCATCACCACAGCATGTTTGTTGGCAGTCCTCAAGCGATACCGCTATCATCAACACATCATGTTTTTTGACAGTCCTCAACCGATACTGCTATCATCACCACCTCATGTTTTTTGGCAGTCCTCAACCGATACTGCTATCATCACCACATCATGTTTGTTGGCAGTCCTCAACCGATATCGCTATAATCACCACAGCATGTTTGTTGGCAGTCCTCAATCGATACTGGTATTATCACCACATCATGTTTGTTGGCAGTCCTCAACCGATACTGCTATTATCACCACAGCATGTTTGTTGGCAGTCCTCAACCGATACCGCTATAATCACCACATCATGTTTTTTGACAGTCCTCAACCGATACTGCTATCATCACCACCTCATGTTTTTTGGCAGTCCTCAACCGATACTGCTATCATCACCACATCATGTTTGTTGGCAGTCCTCAACCGATACCGCTATAATCACCACAGCATGTTTGTTGGCAGTCCTCAAGCGATACCGCTATCATCACCACAGCATGTTTGTTGGCAGTCCTCAAGCGATACCGCTATCATCACCACATCATGTTTTTTGACAGTCCTCAACCGATACTGCTATCATCACCACAGCATGTTTGTTGGCAGTCCTCAACCAATACTGCTATCATCACCACATCATGTTTGTTGGCAGTCCTCAACCGATACTGCTATCATCACCACAGCATGTTTGTTGGCAGTCCTCAAGCGATACCGCTATCATCACCACAGCATGTTTGTTGGCAGTCCTCAAGCGATACCGCTATCATCACCACATCATGTTTTTTGACAGTCCTCAACCGATACTGCTATCATCACCACAGCATGTTTGTTGGCAGTCCTCAAGCGATACCGCTATCATCACCACATCATGTTTTTTGACAGTCCTCAACCGATACTGCTATTATCACCACAGCATGTTTGTTGGCAGTCCTCAACCGATACCGCTATAATCACCACATCATGTTTTTTGACAGTCCTCAACCGATACTGCTATCATCACCACCTCATGTTTTTTGGCAGTCCTCAACCGATACTGCTATCATCACCACATCATGTTTGTTGGCAGTCCTCAACCGATACCGCTATAATCACCACAGCATGTTTGTTGGCAGTCCTCAAGCGATACCGCTATCATCACCACAGCATGTTTGTTGGCAGTCCTCAAGCGATACCGCTATCATCACCACATCATGTTTTTTGACAGTCCTCAACCGATACTGCTATCATCACCACAGCATGTTTGTTGGCAGTCCTCAACCGATACTGCTATCATCACCACATCATGTTTGTTGGCAGTCCTCAACCGATACTGCTATCATCACCACAGCATGTTTGTTGGCAGTCCTCAACCGATACCGCTATCATCACCACAGCATGTTTGTTGGCAGTCCTCAAGCGATACCGCTATCATCACCACATCATGTTTTTTGACAGTCCTCAACCGATACTGCTATCATCACCACAGCATGTTTGTTGGCAGTCCTCAACCGATACTGCTATCATCACCACATCATGTTTGTTGGCAGTCCTCAACCGATACTGCTATCATCACCACATCATGTTTGTTGGCAGTCCTCAACCGATACCGCTATCATCACCACAGCATGTTTGTTGGCAGTCCTCAACCGATACCGCTATCATCACCACAGCATGTTTGTTGGCAGTTCTCATTCGATACTGCTATTATCAGCGCATCCTCTTTGTTATCAGCCGTCAAGCGATATTTCCATCATCGTCAAAAGAACTACAGCGGAGACTGAGACAACTGCAGTACCTCCCCCTAAAGTCCAACTCTTCTTTGTCGTAGGGTGTTTGGAACTCCGGTTTCTGGCAGGGACTCCGATGGCACACAGGCAGACAAGTTTGGAACCAGGCGGTATTAGGATCGCAACTCGGCTAACAGTGTTGTGATGAAAATCCAGAGAGAGTCGGCATCAGGATCCGTCGTCATTGGGTCGTCTTCGTCTCTGCATGTGATTAGCAAAGGCGTATCAGGCTCAGAATCGCAAATTAATCGAGCGAGGGTGGCAATGTTTCTCTTTCGTATGTACAACAGCGATTCCCTTATGTTCTGGACAAAACCTTCCCCAACTTCGTATGCAACCGCTTAACCTTTCAGCTATTTATTTCGGGGTAAAAACCTACAATCTTGCACGTCTGCGAATACCCGAGATGATCAAGGTAAAAGTTAATCAATGTCGGTTCAGAAGTTCGGCTAGAGATTATGCAACCAATGCTTCACTATAAACTCGTTATCGCACATCCACCCTTTCAAGGAGTGTCTGTTGTCTCTTAAGACAGAGGTAGACAAGGCTGTTATTAAATTGGTATATCCGGAGACCCTACGCATGCTGGCTAGTATGCATAGCTTATTCTTTTAGCTAGACAAACCAACAAAGAGCAAACATTTACTTCCTCTCATCTGAGCAAGAACGGAAGTAGATCTCAAAACGATACGACGTGATCTGCAACTCTTTCTTTCTGACCCTAATTCCTAGTTGGACAATCATAGCAAACCTGTAAAAAGTAAAAGAAAGAGAAGAGAAAAAAGTGCAGCTGCAAAGCATATGGAGCGTTCAACCCCTTTCTCTTATTTACGACCGACGGAATCAGTTTTCTTCCCATGTCGTAATAAGTCTCATTTTAATTAAATGTAACTTGGTGCTAATAACGACCGGGCGTTATTAGTTCGGTATTTCCGACTAGTACTACTTACCAGCATTGCATACGACTCTTAAGATGCTATCTGATGTCAATTACATCCACGTGTGCGGTTTAAACGAATGAAAAGAAAATGGACTCCAACTTACATATGTCATGAGGAAAATAGTCTTCTTTTATGAAGAATCTATTAAGATAGGCGATGGTGGTTTGGAGAAGTGACGAATTATGGAAAGGAGGCGAAAGGGTTTTAAATCCAAAGAAAAGAAACCATTGAAGCGATCGTTTCTTTTTCTTCGCTTTAGTGAATAATAAAAATAAGAAAAAAAACAAGAAGGATAACAAGCCGCGCGTGCGTGCCCCCCCTCTGTATGTGACTCGATGTGGCGAGTGTAAAATGCAATAAATTTGGGCAATTTGGGGCATTTTTGACACCCCCCCCCCCTTTGACCCCATGCGGGCGCGAACCAGAATTTTTCTGAGGTCAGGGATGCTCATTTTATATCCAGAATAATTGCCTCTACATTTTGGCCAAGTTTCAGAAAAATTGAATGGATGGATCAACCGTTATGGGAGAAAAGGGTAATTTTTTCCAGGTTTTTATTTAAGAATATTAATACACATGCGTCTGCATTTTTCAGTCTAGTATATATATATATATATATATATATATATATATATATATATATATATATATATGAAGTCATCACCATACAGACTGTTTCGCTGTATCACATATCTTCAGTGTGGCTAGACTAGCTAGTGCCTGAAGCCGGGACTGAAATTAAACCGTCCAGCTGACAGTCGGCGCTATCACGTGACACTGGCTAATCATAAGTGAAATCTCAATATAAACATTGTCAAATACCGAAAGCTCGAATTGGTTTTACCCAGTGATCTATGCATTAAAGTTAGTGGCAGTTGGCGATTTTCTTACGAATAAGCTCTACCCAGGAAAGGTAGCATTATTAAGTCATCTACATGCAGACAGTTTCGCTGTATCACAGCTCTTCAGTCCGGCTATATATATATATATATATATATATATATATATATATATATATATATATATATATATATATATATATATATTATAGAAGGTCAAAACAACATGATACCGTCGGTTTCCAATCAGCGAGCGTTCGAGTCTCGCTGATTACCATCAGTCGCTGCTATAAAGTCTTCTTTTGGAAAAATTAGAGATCTCAAGCTGTGATAACACACGCGTTATTTTATTTATCTGATTATTTTTTCTTCTAAGGGGTTAAACTAAACATGTTTTCCCGAAAGTTATGGAGGGAATTTTTCCCAAGCAAGAATTAAAACAAATGACTGATGATAATTGGCGACACTCAAACGCCGGTTGATTTGAAACCGACGGTATCATGGTATTTTGACCTGCGGTAATATAATATATATAGTCTCGGAAGTTTTTCAACCATTAAAACTATATGGAAAAAAACCCCCAAAAACGTTAGTCCCAAGTCTTTCGGTGGAAAATTACTTTTCTTGTAAGTCAATTTACTTTTTACAGTCACTATATTAGTTGGCTTCCAAGAATTTACGCTAGTCTTAACATTATTTAAGGGATCATCAGTTGTTTACCATGAAAAACTGTTTCAGGAATTTAATATATATATATATATATATATATATATATATATATATATATATATATATATAAAATACAATATGAAACTAAAAGTATACTTTTAGTAGATAGAGCCTATAGTGAAATGGTTTAAGCTCAATATACGAGATAGAGCAATTATAAAGATAGATGAAAGAAGAGGGATAAACATGTACGAATTTTGGCTTTTCCACTGCCAACTTATCTATCTATGTAATTCCTCTGATGATAAGATTTTAATCTTTGAAAAGCTTTGGCTTAAGGAAAGAATAACTAACATGTTTTTTACCGAGTGCACCTTGCATTGAACAATCGAAGTTGAAATAAATTTGTCATTCGTACATGTTTACCCCTCTTCTTTCATCTATCTTTATATATAAATGTGTGTGTGTGTGTGAGAGGGGGAGTTGGAGGTTTTTAAAGAATTCAAAATCTTTGTCTGACTCATAAGAATGCTAAGAGTCGGAATCGGAGTCTTGCTCATTATTCCCTGAAGAATCAACAGACAATTGGAAGATTTAAAAATAAGAAGTCGGACTCAAAGTTGGATATTTTCAAATTCTGTGAGCCATAGTTGTAGTCGTGGTAGGAATTTTTTAAATCCTAGGATCGGAGTTGGACCTTATTCATTCCGACTCCGCAACTCTGGTATATGTGTATGTACAGAACCCACTGCTCTACTGGGCCAGATATCTTGCACAATTTGTATATATCTGTCTTTCTTGGTATTGTTTGTGAGTTATTGTAGTGTTGTGTAAGCAACGGACAAATTGAATCCTATCTGCCAGCGATGGTCATGCTCCTCTAACGAGTAGACAGCCATCAGATGCGTACGTATGTGCGTATTATGTACGCATTTGCAGGATAGCGAGTATCCAGATTTTGTCTGCAATTTCGATTACGAGAAAAGGCCCTTGGAGAAAATGAACGTTGATAAAACAGATTTATCGCCTTTACCATATACATACGCTCCTATTTTCCCCATTCTTGCAGATGTACAAATAAACAATCATATACACACGCATATTAGTCCTTGAACAAAGGGAGGGTATATATATATATATATATATATATATATATATATATATATATATATATATATATATATATATATGAACTTTGTTTTTTTCGAAAGACAACTTATCCATCTGTATTTCTCCTCTGATGATAAGATTTCGATCTTTGAAAAGCCTTGGCTTAAGGAAAGAATAATAAACACTAGTTTATTACTGAATACACCTTGCATTGAACAATTGAAATTTGAAATAAATTTGGACAATCGTCACATATTTATCACTCTTTTTTCTTCTCTCTCTCTCTCTCTCTCTCTCTCTCTCTCTATATATATATATATATATATATATATATATATAACAGGAAATGAAATATATAATATATACCTTTAAGTTAGAACTTATCACGAAAGAATTGATGTTTGATATATGGAAAATAGAACAATTTTGTAGACAAGTATAAGATGTGAATAAAGATTGTAAACGTACAATATCTATTACGTTATCAGTCGCTCCAAACAAGGTGTTTCGAACAAAATAAATTTATTTTTCCTTCCTTAAGCCATTGCTTTTCAAAGAATAAACATCTTATCGCCAGAGGAATATAAACAGATAAGTCCGTAAAAGAAATTACCAAAAGTCATAATTTGAAAAGATATAAGATGATATATGATAAAAACAGATATAAAAAAATATTATAAAAAATAGATATGACAGTTGTCTATTGAAGTTTGGAAGACATGTTAAACAGTTGTTTTGCAGGAAGCTGAAGTGTCTTACTGGCGCTTCTGATCGATTTACGGGGATTCTGCTGGAATTCATATCGAATTCGCTCAATCGTATCATCTGAAATTGAGGGGCGTTTTGTTTTCTTAGCATGAATTGATAATACCATCTGAATATTGGCTTCCTTTCTGTTGCCTCTTGTCGGATTCTTATTTTGCGAAGTGCACGTGAAACAACTTTGTGCAAATACAAGGACGCAAAACGCCCTTTCTGGTTGAGTGTGCGCCATTACTGTGCTGAAATAATATGGAAAAAAATGATTAGTATTACAAATATCTTGATGACTTTAGCTTTGAAATGATACCGGATTCATCTTATTACCATTCATAGTTCAGCAGATCTCAGGACTTGAAATGTGCCCAAGACTGCTGAAACATAAAAATAAATGACGTAATAAACGATGAATGGCAGTTTTTGGCAACTTTTAAAAACTTAAGCCCCATTTTTGTGATATTATCTATTTTTCAAATAAATATATTTCTTTCTTGATAATAATCATACGTTTTAATTCCGCTCTTTGTCCAATCCTCTTCTCTCTTCCCTTTTATCTCTTCCCTTTCGCTTTCCCGTCATTCTTCCCGTTCTCTTCTATCTTTTAATTATTTTTATCATTTGCCATTTTTCACAGTACTTCTAATATTATTCTTCCTTTATTTACGTCATTCGCTTTTTGTGACGTCACCTACTCTACATGGTGACAAGCAATCAAGCAAGGTTATTTATCTTCCTCCCACAAGGTAAGATGTGACACAAGGTCGGGAAAGTGGTATTTGAAAAGCCAGCGCCCGAGAAGGTGAGCACTCTGGCCATTAAAAATTACCTGGGCAGCCCCGTCGGCATTCCTCGGTAGGGGCGCCTCAGGCAGTAAGCAATAAACTTACTCCTCCCCAAAGAGGGGAGGCAAAGCCTGGGAGGGTGGACCTCCTAGAACTGCACAGGACAACCCCACAGACCGGCGTAAATCCAGACCCGAAGGCCAAGACAATACCAGTCTATAGGGTGCAGTATCCATCGGAACAGATACTACACTTTGATCCCGGCCAAAAGGCCGAATCAGAGTTTTAGCAGTATACTAGATGATAGTCTTATAGTCTAGTCTCTCTCTCTCTCTCTCTCTTCTTCTTCTTCTTCCTTTTCTTCTTTTTTCATTCTTCTTCTTCTTCTTCTTCTTCTTCTTCTTCTTCTTCTTCTTCTTCTTCTTCTTCTTCTTCTTCTTCTTCTTCTTCTTCTTCTTCTCTCTCTCTCTCTCTCTCTCTCCCTCTCTCTGATTTTCCGCTATTATCTGACACCAAACGGGTCACGGGTCGTCTATAAAGTTGTCTACAGTTACCTTCTGTCCTGTAACATTTTATTGATACTTTTAGAACTTATCTTTTAAAATGTCCATATTTCCATTTGAATTAAAACGCTCAGTGAAAATAAAAGTGTGTACGATCCATTTTTTAACGGATTCAAATGTTTTATTTAATCGCGCTTCAAATATTCTGGGCAGGCGATCTTTTTTTGAAATGGTTGCCTTCGGGTCATCATTTGATTGGTTGATTTGAGTCACGTGACATTTTAAAAAGTTAACCATTCGACCAGACGACAATTTGACGATAGAATATTTCAAATATTATTTCGTCAGATGGGAAATTGTTGTTGGATCATCAACATCTGATTTTTTTTTTATTTCCGTGGATGCTAGTTTCGTTTCTTCGAGAATAATTTTAAATATAAGTTTTAAATATAGTGTAATAGATTTGAGACGTTGATCTCAATGTTTTCAATGTGAATTTATTGACCGATTGCGTCAATTTGGAGAGAAGACATTCTTCTGTTAATTTGGTGACAATTTAAATCTATTTTCTTGGTAAAGTTCTGAGAATGAAAAGAAAGTCATTGTTTAAAGTTATATTTGGAAATATATATTTTGTGAAGAAGAATTATGACAATATGTTATTATTTCAATGTTAGGTTATATTTGGGAGATTGAGACTGAATATAGCTCAACATTTATTGAAAATATCAGAAGAATCCTGAATATTTTCTATTTAGTCAAAACGACTAATTATTTCAAAGCGTAATTGAATTTCATATTTGTTTAAGTAAAGGATAAATTAATAAATAAAATATGAAGTCGTCGAATATTTAATATAAAGTCTGCAGTCTTGAAATTCGCATTATTTATTAAAAATATTTAAAATATTAATATTGATTTAGTTGGGAGGTAATAATTATTTTATTTTCAGAGTCACAAGTAATATTTGTAAATTTATTACTTGAAAAAAATAATAAAAATAAAGAAGAAATGCAGGAACTAGATATTTGCTGAAGCCTCCAAGTAACTAAACAAAGTTACTTGGAGGCTTCAGCAAATATCTAGTTCCTGCATTTCTTCTTTACAAGAACGTTTTTCAATGAAATTTTGTCGTCTGCTTTGAATGATTTTGAACGAATATGAAATAAATTTTTCAATGAAAAATTGTCGTCTGCCCTAAATGTTTTTGAACAAAAAAAGAACTTTTTTCAATTAAATTTTGTCGTCTGCTGATGAAAACATTTATGAGCGAATTTTGAAAAAAATTGTCGTCTGCCTAAAATGTTTTTGAACAAAAAAAGAACTTTTTTTCAATTAAATTTTGTCGTCTGCTGATGAAAACATTTATGAGCGAATTTTGAAAAAAATACACAAGAAAATTTCTATATTTAAAAAAAATATATATTGTAAAGGTGTGAAATGTGAGTATTTAATTTCAAACATTTTTCTTTTTATATTAAATATGAACAAACATGCATTCCAACCCCTTTTCCTTTATTAATTTTTTAAATTATTAATTAATATACAAGCCATCTTTTCATTTACTTATTTTATCTATAATTTAGATTATTCGGACTACTTTTCTCATCTTGAGTGTTATCGTCACCTCGTTTCGCCCGCTGTAACCTCCGGCCTTCTACGGGTGTATCTTTTCGAACTCGGGAATATTTCTGTCGAACTCTGGAATCTGTACGGAATTTCAAAAGAAACTGTTTATTTAATCCACGGGAGTAGCATGCTCTTGTTCCGTCAGCCATGACTGGGAGACGTCTTCGGTTATTCGTAATTCTTCGTATGGCCCGCTATGAGGATTGAACCCTCAACCTGCAGATGACTATCACTTAGAACTGAATGTTACTTATTACTATATCTACTATGCCACGAGTCCTTGTGACGATAACACTCAACATGAGAACAGTAGTCCGAATAATCGAAATTATACAAATTATCAATCCTCATCTAAAAAATTCAGAAACATAATACTGTTATTGTCGACCGAGAAAAAGAGAGTATAGATAAAAACGTCTTGCGCAGTTAAACATTTTCTCACTAAATATTCAAGTAATTATATACATGGTGGTCCAAAAAGATGTCACCATTCGTGATGAAGTAGCATTTATTATTAAAACTTTACAATTTTTTCATTCTCTTACGGACATGTAATGTTTGTGGGCATAAGTTTTTTTTCTTCCCCCATATACAACCATTTTGCGAGCACAGCTTAATAGTTTATAATAGACTTGATCCACATTTATTGCCGCTGAATCACTAAAACTACTCGCATATTGAAATTTGTAAGCCTAACCCTAAACCTAACCCTTACCCCCAAGCGTTGTTTCATAGTCACAATGTTATTTTCTGTCCCGAGTGACCGTTAGTCAGCCACTAAGACCTTCAATGGTATCTAGTATACTTCTTGTCTCCCTGAATTTGTCCAGTAGGCGCTTTATTGTTAGTCTGTTTGGAGCATTTTCTCCCTGGAAAGTTCGTCCAAATTTATTGTTGAGATTTGACAACCGATTTCGTAACGAAGTAAACCGCTACAATTTTGATTCTCTTCTGAACAGAATATCTTGTTGCCTGTTCTATTTAACATGAACAGCCGAAGCCTGGATTAGAAGATTTGGGCCAGAAAACATAAACTTTGTCTATCGTTTTTACATCCCCTATTTTAACCAGACATCGGTGGTACCCTTTGCGACCGTTTGGTTCTATTGGCTTTTCGAATTCATTCCCATCCGAGTCTGATTGAAAATTACAGCCCCCTTCTTGGTTTAAGATATTGACTTATTTGAACCGATGGTATGATTTGATTTTAGAAACTTTGTAAAAAAAAAACTGTTGATTTGAAAAGAACTATTTGCATTCATAATTTGAAGACCCGGTTTATAAGATTTATAAACACTATTTTATTTAGATCGTCCCTTATATCCTGGCCAGTACTAAATGGGTGACGATCTTCACCAACGCAATCACCTACAACACCACCGCCACCACCACTTCTCCTTTACCACCGCTACTGCCACTACCACTTCTCTTTCTTATTTACCAACACTCCACCGCCACCACCACTTCCTCTCCTCTTTACCACCACTACCTTCACCACAACCAGCACCGCCACCGATACCACCACAAACATTCCTTCTCCTTCAACACCACCATCATCACCACTTCCTTTTCTCCTTCAGCACTTTTTCTATTTTATCCCACCGCCACCACCACCGCCACCACCGTTTCTCCTTTTCCTTCACCAGCCTGCGATTCGGGAAGGAGTCAGAGATTGGGGTTCGGGTAGGAGTCAGAGCCTGCGGTTCGGGAAGAAGTCAGAGCCTGAGGTTCGGGAAGACGTCAGAGTCTGAGATTCGGGAAGGAGTCAGAGATTGCGGTTCAGGAAGGAGTCAGAGCCCGAGGTTCGGGAAGGAGTAAGAGCTTGCGATGCGAGAAGGAGTCAGAGTCTGAGGTTCGGGAAGGAGTTAGAGCCTGAGCTTCGGGATGGTATGGGACGGAGTCGGATTGTATGGGAACAGGGTACAGTCGCATGGTATGGGAATGAGGTGGAATTGGATTGGTATGGGTAGGAATCTGAGTCGTAATTTCTTCTATTTCTTTTATATGGCCCCGGGCAACGCCGGGTAGCCCTGCTAGTGAGTAGATCAAGTCAGTCGACTATCGACACTGACGAAAAGATGGAATTCCTAACGAAACACACCTCAATTACAGTTTCTTTTCAAAAAGATGTTCCTCTAAGATGAACTTGTTATTTTTTCCTTGAATTTCTGTAAGATGTGGTGCTAAAGGCGCTGATGAAGACACGTTTTGGAGTAGCTTTGTTAATTTTTAAAAAATAAAAAAATAAAATAAAGTATTTCCAGATTGTTTTGGAAACGACCGTATGCCATACTAGACTTGTTGTTCTAATTCTTTGAACAATTGGAATGTTCTAATTCATAAAGTCCTCTTATATATATATATATATATATATATATATATATATATATAAAATGTATTTTTATGTAATTATTTCTATTGGTGATTGTAGCGTTCGTTGTTATTTTGCTTACTATTATTTCGATTGTCTCACTTTTCTGAGTGATTAAGATGCAAAAAATTGCATTATTAGTCGACCGTAACTTCACAGGACGTATTTTTCGTTAATATATATATATATTTATTTATTTAATACGTACATAAAAGTAATCCATGGACACGTATTTCTGGCTCACAGCCGTCATCAGCATGGCTAACTTAGACAGAGATCGAACCATATATATATATATCATATTATTATTATTATTATTATTATTATTATTATTATTATTATTATTATTGTTGTTGTTGTTGTTGTTGCTGCTGCTGCTGTTGCTGTTGCTGTTGCTGTTGCTGTTGTCGTCGTCATCATCATCATCATCATCATCATCATCATCATCATCATCATCATCATCCAGGAATGTTCCTTTTGTTAGACATGATAAGAAGAAATAATTATTAATTACAGATAACTGCAACTCACTGCTTTGTTTATGAAATCCGTCCGCCATTTTAGTTTTAGCTTTTAGAAGAATTGTTGAGTATATTAAATAATATATGTTTTGTTTTCTTTTTACCATTGGGGAGTGAACTTTTTCGAGAGTCCCATTCCCTTTTTTAGCCATGCATGAAATGCGAAAATCAGATAAAAATGTGTCCGTTAATTGTGTAGTGCGTAGCCTTGTTTATTTAGAGTATGTGTACGTGTGTATTCGCATGCGCGCGTATGTGTCTGGCTGTATGCGTTCTTATTTTGTCTCCATAATTCTTATCCTTTAGGCATATACACAGAAAAAACTTTTCTTTATACATATATATGTATATGTATATGATTTGCAATTTCATGTTTATTCTATAAAACTGTAAGCTTCCCTGTTTTTCTTTCTCTTTTCATAAAACACGCAAACATAGACACACACACGCATGCGTGTGCGCACGTTCGCATAATTCCGCTTTCGCTGTACCGTGACGACAGATGTTTTTTTTATTCTGTCATCGACTCTATTTTTCTCTTGAGACTGAAACGCCATCTAGTTGTGTTCATGAGAAACACATTAAGGAGTAGATAACGTTGGAACAAATAGTAAATCACAATATTAATTAGACCATGGTTTATATATATATATATATATATATATATATATATATATATATATATATATATATAATTTTTTATTATTAAAAACTGTGTTCTGCGGCTACGGTAGTCAACTGACATCCCGTAGCTGCAATCAGTCCTCCATGCTAGTCCCAGGCCATCTGGCCTTGTCATGCGCAAGTTGTCGTAGGCAATGAAGTTGTTTCGCTGTACGTAGTGGTCCTAGTCCCGCCTGCTTGAGGTCAGCACGTAGTGTGCCCAGCAGATTTGTGCAGTGCCGTCCTAGTCGCGGTTGGTAGGCTTGCGAGCCAGTAACGGCAAAGTCTAGTGCCCTCTGTGCGGGAGTGTCAGGGTCCATTCGTAGGACATAGCCTAACATAGACCATCTTTGTTCAGCGACCTTTGTGGAGAGGGGTTTTTCGTTGCACAGCTCGTATAGTGACTTCTTGCTGATAAGTTTTTTTTCGGCCAGCAGTGACCTGTGATGGAACGGAGGTGTCTGGGTGGCAAGCATCCAGCTTGTCAAGCATGGCTTTTGTTATTGCCCAGCTGTTGCTATTGTAGAGCATGATGGACACGTAGTACGCGTTATAGAGACGGAGTCTAGTCTTCAACGGGATCTTGGTTCGTCGGCTCCAGAGTTTATGTAATGAATGAAACGCTACATTGCCATGCATACAGCGGGCTGTGACGTCTGTAGTGCTGCACAGCAGGGAGCCCATGGTCTTGTTCTTGCATCAATATATACATTGGTACAGAAAAATTAGTACAACATTAGTACCGTCGGTTTCAAGCTCAGTAGGATTCAGCCATCCGACTCTCTTCAGCTTATGTTGTCACCTATTTCAGAAATGTACAGTGACGTGTCACTCTCGTTTGGATGCGTTATTTGCTTAGAGTGTCATGTATATTTGATTTAAATTAATGTTAGGGAGGTTTAATAAGATTTTTTTAAAAAGAGGGGGTGAATGTAAGCTGAGATTTAAAAATGGAAAAGATTAAAAAATATAAAAAAATAAAAAAAACATTTTTATACAAATCCCGTGAGTCAATGTTTATAAGGAGCGTATATTTGGCCGTTACTGTTTTGAGGGTTAATTATGTGTTGGCTAGAGAATGTTAAGGAAAGAAAATGAGTTTTAGCATTATACTTATGAAAAAATAAAAAGATTAAAAAACACACATTAAATTATAATTCGAGGCATTGTTTATTTTTAGAATATCTTAGAAATTTGAAAACCAAATAAACAATGTGAGTTTTTAAAAAAATAAATTATTTATTTTAAAACCGGAATATTCGGGGCAATGTTTCCTTTTCAAAGCAGTTTTTTTTTAAATTTTAATATATATATATATATATATATATATATATATATATATATATATATATATATATATATATAGGGAGAGAGAGAGAGAGAGAGAGAGAGAGAAAGAAAGAGAGAGAGAGAAAGAAAGAGAGAGAGAAAGAGAGAGATCACAGAGATAAAGAACCTATGAAAGATCCTCAACATCTCATACATGAACCACATTGCAAATGAAGAGCATACTCATACACACAATCGGGCCACGTGATGATCTGTGGAAAAGTGGAAAATCACCGGCGTTGCCATGTCACGCGATCATCGGGTCTAGCAAAAACAATACAGCAGGGAACTGTACAGGGGAAAAAAGAAAGGACAAATAAAGGAAAAGGTGAGATGGCAACATCCGATAGTGGACAGGACTGGAGCTGAGGAACATGCTGAGGAAGGCTGAAAATGTGGAAGAATGAAGAAAGATGATTGCCAGATTATTTTAGTTGTCCCACTGGTCATATGGACCATGGGTCAAATGATATGTATATTGTCACGACCTGTGTTCTGACTATATTTTTTATATTTTTGATCCGTACAATGGAGTTGTCAGTCTAGGCAACTATGTGTGGTTGGCTAGTTTAGGTGTCTGTCTCTGATGGAGTATCCAGCTAAAGGCTATTACTTGAGGTAACATTACTTGGAGAACGTACATGATTCCTCGTATGAGCGAGTGAACAGCTCATTTGTCGAAGGGATCTTATTTGAGCTTCAAATACTATGTTATTTTGAATATTTGGTCAGGGTTTACTTGAAGGGTAAAGTATCCTCATGTCAGGTTGTCCTGACAAACCTGTGTACAGAGAGACCGAACACACTCGAGGATGATGCCTAGTAGGTAACTCAAAATCTCTCTCTCTCTCTCTCTCTCTCTCTCTCTCTCTCTCTCTATCTATCTATCTATCTATCTATCTATCTATCTATCAATCTCTCTCTCTATATATATATATATTAGTAGAGAATGGTAGTTTGCTTGAAGCATTGCTGGGTATAGTAGTAGTATGTTTTTAAAGGCTGTGGGCAATGCAAATTCCGGGTAAGATGCAAGTTGTAAGGAACAAAAACAATAAATCGAATACGAAATATGACTTACAATTTATTTTTCCTAAAATCTTACAGCAAGAGTGTTGTTAGATGTTTGTGTGATGTCCGGATGATTAAAAAAAATCATGATTTTGTGTGTGTAGGTGTATATAGACAATATATATTTTGGTCTTTTCGAGACTAAGGCCAATAGGCATCTGTCTTTGTGACAATCATCTTTCGTTCTTGTTAGCTCCTTACATCAAGTGGCTTCATACCTTGTCTGGAGCGATTTCCATTAAGAAAAATAAACGATCAGTCTCTGATTGTTACGAACAAGTTGTTTGCATTTGTGGTAAATCAAGAGAGAAGTGGAAATAAAGAGAGGGGGGATAGAGAGAGGTGGAGAGGTGGAGAAACGGAGAAAGGAGGAAGGAAAATAGAAGATATAGAAATAGAGAGAAAGTGAAAGAAAGATAAAGGAAAAGAAGAGAGAGAGGGAAAGAGAGAGAAAGAGCGGGTGAAAGAAATAAAGAAAGAGAGAAAGAAAGAGAGAAAGATGAAGAAAGGGAGAGGGAGAGAGAAAGAAAAAGAAAAAAGACAGATGGGAAGAAAGAAAGAGAACAAAGTAAAAAAGGAAAGAAAAGGGTAAAAAAGAAGGAAACATTGAAAAGAAAAAGATAAATAGAAAGAAAGAGAGAGAGAAGGGAGAGAGAATGGAAGAAACGAGGAGAGATGGATATGAAGAAAGAAAGAGAAGTAAAGAAAGAAAGAAAGAGAAAGAGAGAGGGGTAGGAGGACAGTAAAAGATAGTGAAAGTGAAAGAAAGGGAGAGGGAAAGAGAGAGAGAGAGAGAGAGACAGACAGACAGACAGACAGACATACAGATAGAAAGAAGAGAAAGATGCTAAGAAAGAAAGAAAAAGAACACAGAAGAAACTGGAGAGGGGAAGAAAGAGAGTGAGAGAAAGAAAGAGAGAGCGAAAGAGGTGAAGAAAGAAAAAGAAATAAGGAAAGAAAGTAAGAGAGATTGGGAACGAGAGAGAGAGAGAGAGAGAGAGAGAGAGAGAGAAAGAGAGAGAGACAGACAGCAGACAGAGAAACAAACGGACAGACAGACGGACGGACGGACGGACGGACGGACGGACAGACGGACGGGCGGACAGACGGACAAGCAGCAGACAAAGGCAGAGACTTAGAAACCTGTGTTTAACGGTCCCATATACGTGTTTAAATCCGGAGGTTCATCCGTATCTTCCGTCGGTCGGCCCCTGCTTAACCTTGCCATTAACCTTGACCTTGAAAGTCCGTGACGTAATTCCTCCTTTCAATAACGTTGCCACATGAGCTTCATACCGTCTGTATTCTATTTTGTTTTCACCGTAACTGTCGAAAATATCCCATTAAATAGAAACAGAAAAGAAAAGAGCAAACGCTTTCAAGGTAAACTTATTTCATGACGTGTGAAAAAACAGATATTTATTCAACTTTCTAACTAGACGCATCTTTTAGTAGCGTTATGGACTTGTTTTGCCAGATATCATCTTTGTTTTTTTGTTTTTTTTGTCTTTTAATTTTTTTATCTTTTTATACTTTCAAAAGTGGCAGATGCTCTATTATGGGCCATTTTGTTTTTAAGAGCAGCCATTTGCAATTTACAACATAACGACTTCCTGTTTTAGAAAATGAAGTTTTATGTCCGTTATATAGTAGCTAATTAATACGGAAAGGTGGGCAGCAAACACCAAGATAACACCGAAGATGGAAACTTAACGATATCGCAAAGGGGTATATAGATAAGATTGGACATATAAAATACAAGTTAAGAAAAGAAAGTCAGACAGGTAAATAGATAAATATATAAATACGTGTATGATGGCTGTCAACTCGTAAAACAAGTATGTACATCGCTGAAAAGGAAAAGTAATAAAAAGCCAACAATTCCAGTGTTAAGATTGTATTTCAATATATATATATATATATATATATATATATATATATATATAATAATCCAGGTAAAACATCCACAGAGTAGTAATCCAAAGAATTTCAACCGGGTTTACAAAACGTGCTCAATATCAAATTGAGCTTTTATATATATGATTATTTTTATTTACACAGACATGTACAAAATCTGCGACACTAGCATGTCAATGTTATCGATCAACAGCTATTATAAACTGAGATCTCATCAGGCAGAGTAAGAATCCGATCTTAACCTTAGATCATAGTGTCGCAGATTTTGTACATGTTTGTGTAAATAAAAATAATCATATACACATACATACATATATATATATATATATATATATATATATATATATATATATATATACACACATATATATAATTATTTAAAAATACATATTATTTAATTATCATCCACATGCGTATACGTTTCATCATAATGGAATCATCAGCGTGGAAGATAATTGTTCAGCCGGTCGCCGATTCGAACCTCCGTAGACGAGTCACTTTTACCTCAAATCCAAGCGCTCTAACTAATAGGCTAACTTAAAAAAGCCATGCAACAAGCCGAGAAATAAACCCTGTTTATGCCATATATAGCGGACAATATAGTCAGCCGTCTTAACAGTAGACAGGAATTTCTCATTTAGTTTAGATTAGTCGGCTTATTTTATTTCTGTTAAAGATACCCATCCGAAAGAGGGTAATAAATAATTATTAATAATATTTTTTATATTTTTTAATTATTATCAACATACGTATACGTTTCATTCTAATAGAATCATCAGTGTGAGAGATAACTGTTCAACCGGTCGCACAATTTGAAAGTGCACTTAGCCTGACGATTCTTAGCGGGCATTAAACACAGATATCTCTGTGTAGCTTAATTGCCATGAATATATTTTTATATTTTACTACTAAAATCAACTCACGTATTGAGCACTGCTGAAGTAGATACTGACAATCTATACACAATACATTATATCACGCTTCGGGATTTTTTAGATGAGGGTTGATAATTCGTAGAATTTGGTATATTCAGACTACTGTTCTCATCTTGGGTGTTTTTATCACAACGTTTCGACCGATGTAGCCTCCGACCTTCTTCAGGTGTACCTTGTCGAACTCGGGAATCTTTCTGTCGAACTCAGGAATCTGGACGGAATTTCGAACGGAACCCTTTATTAAATCCACGGGGGTAGCATGCTCTCGTTCCATCTGCCATAACTGGGAAGAAGTCTTCTGTAATTCGCAATTCTTCGTATCGCCCACACTGAGGATTGAACCTTCAACCTTCAGATGACTGTCACTTAGAACTGAATTATTAAATAAAGGGTTCCGTTTGAAATTCCGTCCAGATTCCCGAGTTAAACAGAAAGATTCCCGAGTTCGACAAAGTACACCTGAAGAAGGTCAGAGGTTACATCGGCCGAAACGTTGTGATAAAAACACCCAAGATGAGAACAGTAGTTCGAATATACCAAATTCTACACATTATATCACGTTATGATAATATTATATATGTATACATGAAATGATCTCTCTCTCTCTCTCTCTCTCTCTCTCTCTCTCTCTCTCTCTCTCTCTCTCTCTCTCTATCTATATATATATATATATATATATATATATAATAAGGTATGTGTATATTGTTATATATTTCTATATAGGATTCACTGTTAAACTAATTAACTAATCATTATACATTTTAGAGCACACCTGTTACCCGTAATGGTGCGTAATGTAGGCTATACTTAGTTTAATTTTGTTTTATGCAAAGAAAAGTAAAAAGGGGCGGAAGCCTATTCGTGAAAATTAAGATACCTCTATTTTTTTAAAAATAGGTATTAAACATCAATTAATAAATATTTCTCAAATGTGAGTTTCAGTTTGAAATTCAAATATTTCAGATTTGCATTAAATTTGATCCATAGTCATTAGCCACCAATTAAGCAAGATTTCAATTTATTCTTAAAACATTTTAGATTTCAGAAATTTTCTAGAATCAAAATCATGCAATGGATTTTGATTAAAATTGGACATAGAGTTTAAAAGCATTATATCTTGATTTTAATCTTTGTAAGGGGGCATATAAATTGTGCAAAACTGCTCTGCTTCGAGCCATCGTTTTACTTGTCTTGTGACGGGATTTTTAAATCTATCTATCTATCTATCTATCTATCTATCTATCTATCTATCTATCTATCTATCTATCTATCTATCTATACGTGTGTCTGTCTATCTATCTATCTATCTATCTATCTATCTATCTATCTATCTATCTATCTCTTTCTCTGTCTCTCTCTCTCTCTCTCTCTCTCTCTCTCTCTATATATATATATATATATATATATATATATATATATATATAATTGTGGGTTCTACAAAAATGCATATTTTTTATAATATCCGAAAATAATCCAAATTACAAGTTGCATTACAAGATTCCGAGAATAATATATATATATATATATATATATATAACGTATTATATGAGATGCAGATAGATGGTAGAAGTGGGAAATTTAGTTGACAGTCGAGAGTTTGGGGGGAAAATGGTAGCGGTTGGAGTTATGAGATCATTAGGGAGGGGGGTAAGTTAGTGTTATGTAAGCCAAGAGAGGTTGTTTATAGTAAGATCAGTTATGGCCTCCTTGAGAGGGTGGGAGACATTACAATAACTGTGGAAGGAGCGGGGCGAACATTGGTAGCGGTCAGAATTAAGTAAAAATATGAATGGGGGGGGGAAGGGGGTATGAGACATGTTTATGGAATCTTTTTAAAATTAACCTCGAGGTGAGAGAGCAGAAAGGTTAACGATCAGGGTCGCATGATATGACGGTGTAGTAGGGATGGGGCGAGGGGCGAGGGATGGGTAGAGGTTGAGAACAAGATGTAGCGTGGGAAAAGTGCCCACATTTGGTATCTACATATATATATATATATATATATATATATATATATATATATATATATATATATATATATATATATATATATAAGAGCACGCATACATGTACACAATTAAACATATACATGTATATATATATATATACATACACAACATGCACGTAAAATCACACCCTATATGGAAACTAAAAATAAAAAGGGAATAATATTATTTATGACATATAATATATGAAGATAATAGTGATAATAAAATAGTTTTCTGAAACGTGTGTACATATGAATAATCATTAATTGTTTTCTTAGAGATTGATTATAATATTTAAAATTTTAATTAAATATTTCATAAATTTTATAATTAAACGAATTATGATATGAAAGATCTGTTTGACATAACCTGTTAATCATTGAGCTTAGTTCCATCTGCAGTAGTAAATATATATTAGGAGATTCATGAGATCTGAATTGTTGAGAACTAAATGCTATATTAATTGACTTTCTGGGGATATCTTAAACAGGTAAAACTAATTCCCCGAACAGAACAGTTTTTCACCACTTTGATGCACCATTACGAAGATGAAAATCGAGGCAAACTTTTACGAAACATTATATCTAGAATCTTTATACCATTTTTCTACACCCTGAGGAAGTCTCACAATAAAGACGAAACGTTAATGAATACATAAATAATAGAGTCTTTGGCTATTAAATTTTTTTCATATATATATATATATATATATATATATATATATATATATATATATATATATATATATATATATATATACACATACTTAACTTATAAATACAGATATAGATATTGAATAATTTGTGTGTGAGTAGACTAGTGTTATAATTATCATCATTAGTAGTATAATAAATTATTAGTATTATAGTATAATAATATAATTAAATAATTATTGTAATTTATAATTGAATAATTATTAGTAAGTAAATGCACATACCTAACAAGCAAGTGTCATGGACAAAATCAAAATGTTTATTGGCCTTGTGTCATGTTAAGTTCAACGAAATGATTGTGTAGCATTACCTACCCTTTCGTACGTTCGCACATACATACACCAGAGGGCGCTCAGAGTTTTAATGAGCTGCCCTTTTTTCAACGCTAGGTTGCGCTAAGAAAATAAATGCCGGAGCACAAAACATATTTTTACTTTTTGCCCTGGCAACAAGATGAGTAACGTGAGCAGATTATATTTCTTGTAAACTTTACAGTTTAGGGGTTGTGCACCGAGACTCCCTTAAAAAACTTTTTAAATATGTGAAATACAAAAAAAAATTAATAGAGAAATGTATTGCTTTACATCAAATTTCAAGTTATGTTATGTAATGAAATATTAACCTGTACGTCAATAATATATATGTTCGGGGAAATTTCCTAAATTATGGGATACGTATTCTCGACATCATGGTCAGTTACAAGGACATATTAGTATTTTTTCTAAACTTTACCATTTAAGAAGGGGTCACAGAAATCGCACTCTAATTGCCCATTTTTTAGTTTTTAATAAGTGAGATACGATTTTGTAACAATAATGTGTAGTTACTTATGCTGTGAAAAATAAATTATGTTTCATCACTTACAGGGTGGAGAGAGTACACATGTCTCTCTTATATATCTATATGTATGCACATGTGTAGCTGAAAATGCTAAACATACTGCGTATACCCGTCACGAGACAGATATTCTAGTTCTATATATACACAAGATAGTTGGTCAGTCAAGGGATACAATCAGAGTCGGGTTTGTGCGTCTCTCCGGCCACAGGTACCCGAGTGGGGGATGTTAATTAGGTAGCTATAAGGACGTTAAAACCTTAGAAGATGAATTTTCTCTCTTTTATTTTCTAACAAGTGACATTAAAAAAAGGAAACTGTTTATTGGCCTTGTGCCATGTTCTGTTAAACGAAATGATCGTGTAGAATTACGTACCTTTCCACACATTCATACACGCATACGTACACCAGAGGGCGCTCAGACATTTAATTAACTCCTGGTTCGCCACGCTAGGTGGCACTAAGATCGGGAACTATAAAAAGCCGAAGAACAAAAAAGTTTCTTCCTTTTTTTGTCTCGCCCGACACACTGCACGATGGATCAGTCCTTGTCACTCGTACCTCCAACAATACATGTGCCTAATTTACGCGCAAACTTGTAGGTATGTGAGACACATTCCCTCAACTTTTTCACACACTCACACACAATCTTTTTAGATTTTCCTGTGTTGATGTATGTGTTTGACGCACACAATTTAACATGGCTCGCATTAAATACATGTGGTATCTTAAACACATCGTCTTCGCTTTCTTTCTTTGTTTATATGTTGCTTGTACGATAAAATATATCCGTGGCAGACGCTGTCTAAGCGTCAACAAAAGTCCAAAAATATATTTATGCAATGTCTGTTTCTAGTTATGATATTATTTCATCACACAATAAACCTGAGGCACAAATCTCCCATTACGAAAAGACAACTTAATATTTATGATGTAAACAAGGTTGACACGCATTCAAAAGAATACACACAACAATGATCTCTATAATAATACGCTAAGGCAATTACATGTTCGTACGTACGTTATCACCCTACAGCGCCCTTTAAATAATGGGATCGTATGATCGCCAAAGACGAAATACAAAAAAAGTATTTCGCTGTCAAGTCAAACGTGAATCTAAAAAAAAGGATACACTTTATTTGCCTTCGCGCTAAGATTAAATGTAGTATCTGTTATGTCCCAAAATAGTATTATAATATAGTAGGGTCCTCGTTCGCGCCGAACGTACATAGAATGAAAATGTCACAAACTCCTACAAGGGTTTTGCAGATAGACTCAGATAACAATATATATTCTGAAGCTACATTAACAAGAGTAATAAGTACAGTTAAGTTTGAACAAAGGTGGTAGAATAATTTTGTGGTGTCTCCGTTCGCGCCGGACGTCCATAGAATGGAAATATTTTAAGCACGGCAGCACTGTACAGCAGATTAAGGATACTACTGGGGAATTTTGATGTGTCCTGTTACTAATAGACTAATTCAAAAGGCTTAGAAGAAATTCATAAATTTTTATTATTATTTATTTTTAATAAATATAATATAATTATACTACAGGGTGGGCCAAAATAAGGGTCCTATCTTTAAATTTGAATAACTTGAATTTGAATAACTTCCACAAAATAAAAGTTAAACTCACCAAACTTTATGTGTGTGTAGACTGACCCTTCCGAGATTTTTTGAAATAAACAAAACAAATGTTAGCCGAAAAACACTTCTTAAAACTTACAAAAACTAAAGTATTGTTTTTTACACTGTTTTGAGTTTTTTAAGCAAAAATAATGTTTTCTAAATGAGGGTACGTTCCTTAGGGCTAATACGGCTCATGCTTGCTTCGGAAAGGGTCCTTTACTTATTCTAAAAAAAAAATTTTTTTAAATCAATAAATAAAAAAGTTATGAATTTTTAAAAATAGGACCCTTATTTTTGCCCACCCTGTATTATGTTGCTTGTACGATAAAATATATATGTGGCGGACACTGTCTAAACGTCCCCCTCCAAATTATAGTCTCAAGAAAATTGGGGTTGATGCCTTTGGCAAAGTTATTCGAATGAATGGGAAAGTTAGGCCAATCTCTCACAGTAAGTAAAGTCAAAACGCCCTATTTCAAGTTAACTCAACTTTACACCATAGACGCATAATCTTTTTTATATACTGCATGTATATGTAGTGTTTGTCGCAAGATTAACTAATTTGCATATTAGTTTAAAAAAAAATATTAATCAATTTTTATTTTCTATTGTTTTTTTTTTAATTCGATGACTGTTTTGATTGTAATACAACAAATAGTTCTGTTCAAGCATATTCTTTTATTTTGTGGGCAAAAATTTAGCATTTGTGTCAAACTGTTCCTTTCCTTCCTTTTACTTTAAGAGGAATGGCGTGATTTTCAACAAGTTGCGATTATTTTTCTAAGTTAATAACAAATCGCCCCACACCATCGCCCAGGCAAATTGATTCTTTTGTTTCCTTGATTTACGGTCATTTAAAAAAGAAATTGTATAAAAATGATTAAAATGTTAATAAGAGACGTTGCTAGTCTTTCTCTACTCTATCGTTATTTTCATGGCAGGTGTTCGACTGAGCTTCAATTTATGCCCCTCTTTCGTAAAATATTCACAACAAAAAGTTGTCTAGCTACAACCACTGTCTATAATTTCCCTTTCTCTCTCTCGATGCTGAAAACTAAACGAAACTTCTACGAGCAAAGTTTCCACAGTTCCGCGGAGTTGCTTCTCAGCTGACTACAACATTGTCGTTTTCAAGTTCAATGTAAACAAATTCTAGTGAAGCCGTCCTCCTAAATAATCAAATTCTTCCAAACTTCCACCATCATTACCGATCATCATGATGTTGTCTCACCATCCACCGGACACTCAATAACCCTTATCCTCGAGTGGCCTTTTAGGCCTTGATAAATTGTGACCCTTTAGTAAAAAAAATCTATATAAATAAATGCGATACTTGTGTTTCCTGTTTACCACAAAGTCGTGAAGTAAATGTTTATTATTAAAAAAAATCGTTTCAACTATTTAAGTACTAAAAGCGGTACCGAGCCGGCAAAGCAGTTTATAAGTTAACGAAATAAAATTCTAACTCGGCTTTCCGATCCTAGCAGCCTGGTAGATGAGTAGGCGTACTTTTGTTGGTTCCATCCAACTTGAACTGATGTAAGGCATAAGAAATATACCAGTTAAGTATTTATTAGAATTCTTTATTTCCGAGAATTTCTAGAGATTCTTGCAACGAGGAATGAAAGACTGTTAAAAAGATCCGACCTTTTGCGTTTTTGATAACAAAGAGGCTTACGACATTGAAAAAAAAAAATTTAATCTTTCTTATATTTCAATATTTTTTATTTTTCTCTCTACAAAAAAAAAACAGAATTAAATTCAGAACTGCTAAGTGTTTCTGTGTGTGAGGGGGGGGGGTACACGTGTGTGCTTATGAAACGTTCATCCGCACGCATCAAATGAAGTATTTTTCTTCTTCTTCTTCTTCTTCTTCTTCTTCTTCTTTTTTTCCTTTTTTTCTTTTTTCCTTCTTCTTCTTCTTTCCGTTTTCTTCTTCTTTTTCTTTCCTTCTTCTTTTTTCCTTCTTCTTTTTACCTTTTTCTTCTTTTTTCCTTCTTCTTCTTCTTCTTCTTCTTCTTCTTCATAATCATCCTCTTTTTCTTCTTTTCTTTTTCTTCTTTTTTCATTCTTCTTCTTCTTCTTTTTCTTCTTTTTCTTCTTCTTTTTTCCTTCTTTTTTCCTTCTTCTTTTTTCCTTCTTCTTTTTCTTTTTCTTCTTTTTTCATTTTTCTTCTTTTTCTTCTTCTTTTTTCATTCTTCTTCTTCTTCTTCTTCTTCTTCTTCTTCTTCTTCTTCTTCTTTCCTTTTTCTTTTTCCCCTTCTTCTTCTTCTTCTTCTTCTTCTTCTTCTTCTTCTTCTTCTTCTTCTTCTTCAATTGTACTCTACTTTTTACTTTGTATTTATTTTCATGTTGTTCGTGTTGCTGTTCTTCTTTTTCTTCTTTCTCCTCTTCAACTATATTATATTTACCCCCCTCCACCCCGTTACTTCTTCCTGTGCTGTATACACCTACTACTCTTCTCCGTTATCCCCTTCTCCATCTATTTTTCTTTTTCTTTTTCTTGTATTTATTTTCTTTTTCCTCTTTACTGCCCTCCTCATTTCCTATATTATTCATCTTTTTCTTCTTTTTCTACTTCTTTTTTCTATTCCCCTATTTTCTTCTTCCTTATTTTTTCTCTTTTTCTTTAACTTCTTTTTTCTTTCTATTTCTTTTCCTCTTATTATACATTCCTTCTTTAATATTTTTCTTCTTTGTCTTCACTGTTATCTTCTTCTTTTTCGTATTCCTCCTCCTTTTCATTAATAATAACTTTTACTCACTAGGAGTTCTCTCGCAAGTCATTATCAATAATCGTTCACTTACAAGAACATATTGTGTTCCTTGATTTCCGATTACATCCAATTACCATTGCAAAACATTATGCATATATCCTGTGGTGCTTTCCGGCTTGTCATTTTCTTAAGGTTGTCTTTCAGTTTCTGTACCTTCTTCCTTTTTTTTGAAGGTCATCTTTCATGATTTTCTGTCATTCAGCATTTCTGTTATCATCTTGTCGCTTTTCCCTTATGATGCCCCATAAGTGTTTTCTTTCTATCAAGTTCGGTTGTTCTGTTTGTGTTCTTCCTCAGTTTACGATTTGGTAAAACTAGTTTTCATTGTTTTTAAAACATTTTTTTTATATTGTTCAGACTTGTATCTGCATCTTTTCAGTCTTCCCTTCTTTGCTAATAAATTGTGTTTTAGTTCTTCATATTTCTTATTTAGTATTTCTTCTTCTTTGTTATTCATAGTTTTCGTCTCCAATTGTTTTCTATTCTCTTTGGCCTTATTCACAGCTTTAGCTTCTTTTTTTATATTCATTGATTTGAGTTTTCCATCTTGTTTTTCGTCTCGTAATTACAGATTTGACCCCCCCATATCGCCTGCATTAATTAAGTTGTTTAGTTCTGTGATAGTATCTGTTGAGAATTATGGGAAGAGTATAGTATTTGTTAAAATGTATGCGAGGTGTAGATGTATGGAAGGATTATTATTATTATTATTATTATTATTATTATTATTATTATTATTATTATTATTATTATTATTATTATTATAATAAAAGTTATCACACAAGTCATTATCAGTGATTGCTCACTAACAGCAATCACCGGTGTTCTCCGGAGTCTAAAATAGCAACAGGTTTCCCCAAAGTTCCAGCATTCTGCACCTCTTTCGATAACAGTTGCAAATCATTTTGCGTTATCGCAACATCCTTACACCATTGATTTATCGCTGGCTGTCAGAGTATGACGAAGTTACCTCCCCTTAGATTCCCCTGATAGGTAACTCTCCGGTAAATAAATATAGGGAAACCACTACTCAAGATGGAAACTCGATATAACCATAGATGCGTGTTTGTTCTCTGTTCTATACACTAACAAAGCATGTTGTATTAACAACGAATGCATTCTAATATTTACATGGTGGCAGCGGAAATAAGCACAGTCAGCGCCATATTGGATTTTTACTGACGAGAATCGTGAGTACATTTATTCCTGTTTTCAAAGTTGTTTAGTGTTTTTTTTTAACACCGTCGAGCGATACGAGCGAACCATTGATGTGTTGGTAAATCTCATATTTGATGGAATTCTTTCAATGTTTTTCAACAACAATGTAAATTGTATTTCTCAGTAAAAGACATACCAGAACATAAACGAATTGACAACATTATTTTGTTATCGGGAGTAGAAGGCCTAAAACGATACAATTCGTGGACATTTGTTAACGAGGCCAACAGGCGAAATCTTGCAATTATTTAGGAAAAGTTTTTGGAACAGTTAGAGCCACACACTAACTTCCGGATCGCGCGGTTTTATCTGCAAAACTACTCACAGAAGGAAACGGAAAACATCGACGAATTCCTGGCGCGATGCAGACTGCAGGCACAAAAGTGCAAGTCCAAGACGCGAGTAATGTGGAATAGCGTATAATCGACCAAATTATTACAGGAACTAAATACCGGGAACTTCAAAAACAGCTACTCAGCAAAAACGAGTCGATGACACTTCAGGGCGTTCTGAACATTTGTAGGAGTCACGAAGCCTCAATAAATTATATGAGGCAAATGGGCGATTTACAGGGGAGTGACGACCACAAAATAAGTGCAATAAAGCACAGGCCGGGAAAGTCAGGGTTCTGCAACAAATGTGGACTCACCCATCAAAATGGGAAATGTCCTGTTCAAGGTAGCACATGCTCAGCATGTGGACGAAAAAACCACTGGCCTCAGATGTGCCAAAACAAAAAAGAAAAGTCGGACAGAAAAACACGCTAGACCAAATAACGTCCAACACAACAAAACTTCTATAGAGACCGAGAGAATCAGAATTCCATTCAAGTTCGATGACCAAATGAGAGACAGCTTTGAGAAAATGTCTTTCCATACGATGCAAACCCAGGACCAAAAGTACAGCTGGACTTAGGCATTCTCCACACTGGACATTGTGTTACCCAACAGAAAAGGGGTGCACAACCTAAAAGCCAAGGTGGATACAGGTGGGAAAGAAAACACCCTCCCCCTACGTATATTCCAACGAATATTCTCAGAATATGTGGACCAAAATGGACAACCACTCCCTGGCACAACACACATAGAAGTAGCGGTACTGACGGCCTAAAACAGATCTAACAATACCGCAACATGGATTTGTATTTCTACAATGTGCATATAAAGGTGAATGGAGGTCCGTAAAATTATACGTGGTGACCTCCGATGAACCAATCATACTAGAGTTACCCTCCCTAAAGGATTTAAGACTGGCCACTCTGCATTGTGCCATTCATCAAACTAAGTGTGCCCCAGTCAATTCTAACAAGGATACCCCGATCAATTCAGCGAATGGCCTGGTTGAAACTTAACCGGATCAATTTGACCGGGTTGGTCACTTCGCAGGGGAATACCACATTGTGCTGAGGTTACACAACCACCCTGTCATTCATGCCACAAAAAAATGTCCCATCCACGTGAGGAACGAGATCAAGTCGGAACTGGATGAAATGACTGCACAAGGAATTATCCGCAAAGTCGATGAACCTACCGACTGGGTTAGCAGCATTGTATACGTACGGAAAAGAAATGCCAAACTAAGACTATGTTTGGACCCTAAAGATCTAAATAAAGAGATCATGCGTTGCCATCACAAGACTCCGACCATGGAGGAGCTAACACACAAACTCTCTGGCGCCAAATTCTTCTCCAAAATGGATGCTAAGAATGGATACTGGTCTGTCAAGCTTGACCAAGAGTTGCAACTACTGACTACGTTCAATTCACCATTTGGAAGGTATTGTTTCCAAAGAATGCCGTTTGGTCTTGTCATGTCCCAAGATGTATTCCAAAAGAAGATGGACATGATCATCGAAAAATGTACGGAAGCCCTGGCACTGATCGATGATGTGATCATATATGGGAAAACTAAGGAACAACACGACCGGAACTTATACAGGCCGATATGAAACAGCACATGCCGCAAGTCTGATGGTTCATAGCAACAAATGTGCAATCGACGAAAGAAAAAGAAAATTCTTCTGTGCCATATTTGATGAAAAGAGGATACACCCAGACCCCCAAAAAGTGGAGGAGGTAAAACTACTCCCCAGTCCAACAAACGTCACGGAGCTGCAGAAGATGCTAGGAATTATTATAATACCTACCCTACAGCATCACACCGAACAACCTCCCCACAAACCTCCAAACACACATAACACTACAGTAACCGGCATAATCACCAGGTCGGGACGTGTCGTAAAGACCCCCCCCCCCAAAAAAAAAGATACAAGCCATAAGTGGACATCTTTTTCTGGAAAAAGGCGGATGTCATAGTATGACGAAGTTACCTCCCCTTAGATTCTCCTGAGAGGTAACTCTCCAGTAAATAAATGGATGGCACCATTTATTCCCAGACTCTCTGACCTAACGGCAAACCTAAGAGAACTGCTAAAAAAGATGGCGAATACAAGTGGAGTGACAGCCATCAAAAGTCACTTCAGAAGATCAAGGACATAATATGCGAAGGAATGCTACTTGGACACTATGCTCCTTCCAAAAAGGCCATTATACAAGTGGACGCATCATCCACAGCCTTAAAAACCTGACAGCAGCACCCTCTCGACCCCAGCGTATGCTACTGCGACTGCAGGGATACGACATGGTCCTAAAATACCGACCAGTTAATGGAATGTTAGTAGCGGATGAACTATCCAGACTTCCCAATAAGATGAATGAAGAAGTCATTGACTTAGACTTGAAGGAGGACTATGTGCAGTTCTTAACCGAGGAATTAGCGCAGATCTGCCAAGCAACAAATGCTGACTCAACATTAAGAATTTTGAAAAAATAAATTCTTCAACGCTGGTCTGAGACTTTCAGAGAAGTACACATAGACATTAAAACATACTGATCCGTCCTATCGAGATGAACTCTTTGTTGAAAACGGCATTCTGCTCAAAAGTGACCGGATACTAATCCCGAAACAATGAAGGCAAAAATAGTCGAAAGAAATCACTATGGTCATCAAGGAAGTGAAAACTGCAAGCTGAGAGCTAAAAGCTGCGTTTTTGGAGTGGCATAAACAGCGACATCGATAAGATAGTCCAGCACTGCGCCTTATGCCAAGAGCATCAGAGGTCCCAGAGTGCTGAAACCCTCATGCCACATGAAATCCCAGTGCGACCATGGCCACTGACATCTTCAACCTCAATGGATACAATTACTTACTCATAGTGGATTACTATTAAAAGTACCCCTTTATCCGCAGACTAAGGGATTTCCTCAGTCAGAAAGTCATCAACCTGACCAAACAGATTTTAGGGGGACAAAGAGTCCCAGAAAGACTCATCAGCGATAACGAGTCACACTACAGCTCGTATCGTTTCAAGGACTTTGCCAAGAAATGGGGTTTCGAACACATCACCTCTTCTCCAGGGTATCCACAGTCGAATGGCATGGCGGAATAATGCATTCAGACGATCAAGCTATGAGAAAGGCTATGCTAAGCAGCCGAGACATAGATATGAGTCTGTTGCGTCCTTCCATATCCTGGAGAACTTTTATGCGGTCGGAAGCTAATCAGCAATCTCCCCGCGAAAGGCACAAACAACAATGCCAGAAGGGAGGAAATTACAGATCGCTTGTACCAGAGACAATACGTGCAGAAGGCACAGCATGATAAGCATGCGAAAGGTCTCCCCAGCCTCAGCACAGGACAGCAGGTTCGAGTACAGAACCAAGACTCATAAAAATGGACCCCGGCAGTCGTTAGACAAGCCTGCACTGAACCGTGGTCCTACATCGTAGAAACCTCAGCCGGACAAGTTCTACGCAGAAATCGTAGGCACCTGATGGAAGACCCTAGTCATGCGAATAATGCACGAACCCCAATACCTACCCTACAGCATCACACCGAACAACCTCCCCACAAACATCCAAACACACATAACAATACAGTAATCGGCATAATCACCAGGTCGGGACGTGTCGTAAAGACCCCCCCCCCACCCAAAAAAAAAGATACAACCCATAAGTGGACATCTTTTTCTGGAAAAAGGCGGATGTCATAGTATGACGAAGTTACCTCCCCTTAGATTCTCCTGAGAGGTAACTCTCCAGTAAATAAATAGATGGCGACCCAATACAACCATACATACGCGTCTGTTCTCTGTTCTATATACTAACAAAACATGTTGTATTAACAACGAATGCATTCTAATATTTACGATGTGTTTCTCTGGAATTAAATAACAATAAGCCTTCTTTTTAAATAGAGATGTGGATTGTGCTCTTTTTCTCCTTGTTCTTTCCACCCGCCTTAACCCTTCACGACCATTTTGTTTGGTACTAGTCGAGGCTGGTGCTACAACATAGGGGTGTGAGTGTTTTTAAAGGGGTGATTCAGTTTGAGATTTTTGCCAGTTTTAGTCCCATTGTACTCATGTGATTTTCTTTATATCATTTGTTTTATTTCTATTCCAATTTTCTCGTGTATGGTTAGTGTCCGTTGGTTATGAGGAATCGGATTTGAATTTGTTGTTTTATTGTTGACCGTCTTAACTTAAATCTCGGGGGTAACACCGGGTAAATACAACTGATTTTAATATAAAAAAAAAAAGAAAAAAGGTTGTTCGTGGTAATTCGATCGTTTTGTGGCCGTAATTCTGTTACTAACAAGTTTTGAAATGGCGAGAGAAATAAATAAAAAAAATGCTGCTGGAAAGACAAAGAAAAATAGATGAAACGGACTTTAAAACGATTTTTAAAAATCGCCGGAAGTTGTTAAAACATTTTCAGTCGAATAACAAATTAAAGTAATAAAATGCTGTCTTTCCGAAGAATTAACAGTCTGAGTATTGTAAGACTTTAAAATAAAGAGTTGAAGTCGGATATTTTGGAATTCTAGGAGTCGGAAGAATAATTTTAGAATCCTAGGAATCAGAGTTTGAAGTCATATCCGACTCCGAAAACGTTATTATAATTACTCACTAGGAGTTATCACACTACTCATCACCAGTGATTACTCACTGACAACAACCTGTGGTGTTCCCTGGAGTCTGAGGTGCAACAAGCCTCTTAATATTTCCCGTAATCGCCACCTCACCGCAAATGATCTTGTGATATCGCAACAGTTGCCTACCATTGCTTTCTCGCTGGCAACGACCATTAGTCTCCACCGGGATTATGGTGGCAATAAGCCTCCCCAAAGTACCAGTACTCTCGTTACTCTTCTAGTAGAGATCTGGGTAGTGCTCCCCCTCCTCGGTCCTCCCACCCTCTTTGAACCTTCACGACTACTTTGTGTGATATCAGTCGAGGCTGGTGCCACTAGTTGGGGGGGGGGGGGCAGTTTAGAAGATTTCTTGTAGTTTTTTGTTTCTTGGTTCTTGTGATGGTGTTCTTCCTGTGGTTTTGCTTTCTTCCTATTGTAATTTCAATGTGGTTGGTTACCATTCGTTACTTATGCGTGTTGGTTTCCGCATTCGAGAATTTTTCTTAAGATTGCAGCTGTTTTGATCATCGCCGTCATTTGTATGGTCTACGTGATCTATTTGATTCCAATTTCTCCCAGTGTTTTCTTCAGTTTTTTTGGTGACTGTTCCTAGTGCTCCTACGATTATTAGTATTATTTTGACTTTCTTCATGTTCCATATCCCTTTGAATTCTCTGGAAAGTTCCGTGTATTTGCTTCGTTTTTACGTCTCTTTTATCTTCACACTATGTTTGCTGGAATGGCAAAATCTACGACTTGGCAGGATTTTTGTTTACTATTATGGCATCCGGTCTCCTGGCTTGTATGAGTTTATCTGTTTGTACATCCATGTCCCAGAGGATTTTTGTGACTTTCGTTTTCCAGTACTTTCTCTTGTTTATGTTTGTAGCATTTGTCCGTGTGTTCAAAATACAGTCATTTGCATAGTTCCCAGTGTACTGCTTTCCCCACACAGTTTTATTATTATTATTATTATTATTATTATTATTATTATTATTATTATTATTATTATTATTATTATTATTATTATTATTATTATTGTTGTTGCTGTTGCTGTTGTTGTTGTTGTTGTTGTTGCAGCTGCTGCTGCTACATAAATGGCGGCTATCTTGAGCTGGCCATTCCCAAATCTGCCGGAAACAGACTCTGACATTTCACAAGGCAAATTAAAATGTCGCATTCGACATTTCAAACGATTCGTTTTTTTTCCTTTTTTAAATTCTAAACAAAACGCAACAAAATTAAATAAACATGCGATAATCTTACAAATAAAAAAGAAGAAACTAAAAGAGAATAAATTCCACAAACTTGCATCCAAAAGAAATTAAATCAACTGAAATAAAATAAGATAGAAAACGAACAAAAAATGGCGACATGTAACCCCCCCCCTCTTCCTCTCGTATAAGCGAGGAGACGACGAGCGGACAACATTATGAATTAATAGACATTAAAAATACTTATCTTCAATTTTGAAGTATTAAATATAATCGAGTGCGGTTCGCACTGAATGCGAGTTTAAAACTTATGAAAGAGACAGAGAAAATGAAATAAGGCGAGGGTGGGAAGTAAGACGTTGTTGAGAGAGAGAGAGAGAGAAAGAGAGAGAGAGAGAGAGAGAGAGACAGACAGACAGACAGACAGACAGACAGACAGACAGACAGACAGACAGAGACAGAGACAGATATATATATATATAGAGAGAGAGAGACAGACAGACAGACAGACAGACAGACAGACAGACAGAGACAGAGACAGATATATATATATAGAGAGAGAGAGAGAAAGAGGGAGAGGGAGAGTGATAGAAGGAGAAGCAGCGGGAGGGCGGATGGACAGACACGGAGACAGACATGTAGATAAACCTATAAATATTGACAGAAAGATACATACATAAAGACAGACAGACAGATAGACAGATTGACTAAGAAAGGGCTAGCTAGCTAGCTAGATAGATAGATATAGAGGGAGAGATAGACAGACAGAGAGACAGACAAATAGAAAGGGAGAGAGAGAGGGAGATGGATATACAGACATACAGACATACATACATACATACATACATACATACAGAAAACACACATTGACAGAGCGATACAAAGAGATAAACAGTCACGGAGAGAGGAAGAGTGAGAGAAAGAGAAAGCGAAAAAGAGAGAGAAAGAGAAAGAGAGAGAGAGAAAAAGAACGAAAACTGAGTCACAGAAAAAGAGAGAGAAAAAGAAAAAGAGAGAGAAAAAGAACGAAAAATGAGTCACAGAAAAAGAGAGAGAAAAAGAAAAAGAGAGAGAAAAAGAACGAAAAATGAGTCACAGAAAAAGAGAGAGAAAAAGAAAAAGAGAGAGAAAAAGAACGAAAAATGAGTCACAGAAAAAGAGAGAGAAAAAGAAAAAGAGAGAGAAAAAGAACGAAAAATGAGTCACAGAAAAAGAGAGAGAAAAAGAAAAAGAGAGAGAAAAAGAACGAAAAATAGTACACAGAAAAAGAGAGAGAAAAAGAAAAAGAGAGAGAAAAAGAACGAAAAATGAGTCACAGAAAAAGAGAGAGAAAAAGAAAAAGAGAGAGAAAAAGAACGAAAAATGAGTCACAGAAAAAGAGAGAGAAAAAGAAAAAGAGAGAGAAAAAGAAAAAGAAAAAGAGAGATAGAGGAGGCGTTACATAGTGAAACCTAGATGTTTTATACATACTAGATTCACTCGAAAAATATTTTTCAGTAATCTCTATATTAATAAAAATTGCGTGGCTACTTCTCAGATGTCTGTGTGTTTCTTGCCCCTACGTGACTTACATCTTGATATGTTTCTTTAATTCACAACTAGCACGGTTACCCGCCGTTGCCGGGGAACATAAACAACAAACTAGTAGAGGTAAAAAGTGTGTAACATCTTTCTTTTAAAACTTCTCTCTCTCTACGTCTCTCAATAATACTCTCTTTATATCTATATCTATCTCTATCTCTCTCTTCCCCTATCATACTCTCTTTCCCTTTCATCCCCTCCTTTGTCCCTCCTCCCTTCATCCCCATCTTTCTTCCTCTCCCTGCTCGCTCTGTCCCTGCTCGATCTGCCCCTGCTCATCCCCCTTTCTCTAGCATACACCACTTAGCAAACATAATACTGTATTATTACCTACACCTCCTTTATCTATGGTATTGATCACTTTTGAATACAGAATATACCAGTTACCAAATGTAATACTGTATTATAGCACATACCTGCTCTATCTAGAGTATTGATCACTTTTGGATTAAACATATACCACTTACCAAATGTAATACTGTATTATAACACACACCTGCTCTATCTAGGTGGTTGAACTATTTTGGTTTCAATATATTCTAGATACCAAATGTAATACTGTATTATAGCACACACCTGCTCTATCTAGAGTATTGATCACTTTTGGATTAAACATATACTACTTACCAAATGTAATACTGTATTATAACACATACCTACAATATTTAGGTTGTTGAACTATTTTAGTTTTAATATATTCGACATACCAAATGTAATACTGTATTATTACACACACCTGCTCTATCTAGAGTATTGATCACTTTTGGATTAAACATATACGACTTACCAAATGTAATACTGTATTATTACACACACCTGCTCTATCTAGAGTATTCATCACTTTTGGATTAAACATATACCACTTACCAAATGTAATACTGTATTATTACACACACCTGCTCTATCTAGGTTGTTGAACTATTTTGGTTTCAATATATACGACATACCAAATGTAATACTGTATTATTACACACACCTGCTCTATCTAAGGCATCTAAGTACAGCTACTATACAACAAAGAGCTAGAGTTGAGGCATTAACATAGACAATACTTAACATGACTCTTTTTACTGTCAGACGTATTGTTGGTGTAGTCGATTATATTCATCAAGGTGCAGATAGGAAGATTGCAGCGGAGACATTTCATCTTGCTCGTTTGGCTTGATTATCTCATTTGATACAAATGCACTTATGTGAACTTTGCAGATTCGTCATTCATCACTAAATATAACTTTCATCCAATCAACTCTCAATGATCTCTTCTCTTTACTCGACTACAGTTTATTTATCTTTTGTTTAGCTGTTAACGTTAGTACTAAGATTAAGGTTTAGTTTAAACCTATATTTCCGCACGGGGATGTTAAGGTATTTATTTAGGTTTCTATTTTACCTCTTCAGTTCCCGATTTTCGTGTGATTAAGCAATACCGAATTATGAGATCGGCGGAATCGCATTTATCAAACACGCCACAGACTTCGACATGATTTTAAAAAATGGTTTATAGCCGCTTTTAATAGCATTACAAAAAACATCATATTTGAACTTCATTTTGCTAATAATAATAATAATGATACTAATAATAATAATAATAATAATAATAATAATAATAATAATAATTATTATTATTATTATTATTATTATTATTTGTACTCACTAGGAGTTCTCACACAGATCATCGTCAATGATTGCTCACCGACAACAACCAGTGATATTTCCTGGAGTCTGAGTGACAACAAGCCTCCCCAGATTTCCAGTATTAGTCACCTCTTTCCGATAACCGAACATAACCTTATGGCAACAGCCTCTTACCATTGATTTCTCGTTGGTAAGGACCATTGGTCTTCTCTCGGATTTGGGTGGCAATAAGCTTCCCCAAGGTCCCAGCTTTCTCCGAACTTTTCCAGTGGAGGTCTGGTTTGTGCTGTCCCTCCTCGGTCTTCTCATCCTACTCGATCCTCTACAAATATTTTGTCTGGTTGTCAGCCTAGGCCGGCACCATTTAAAAAAAATTGGGGGGTGGGGGATAGCTTATAGTGTTTCATGTAATTTCTGTTCTTTGGTTCATTTTCGTGTGGTGTTATCTGAGGTCGGTGTAATTTATTGGGGAGGGGAGATTATGAAGTGATGTTTCTTGCAGTTTCTGTTCCTTGGTTCGTGTTGTGGTGTTCTTCGTGTGGTATTGTTTTCTTCCTGTTGTAAATTCCTTATGACTGGTTACTCTTTGTAGCTTATGCGGGTCATCATCATCATCATCATCATCATCATCATCATCATCATCATCATCATCATCATCATCATCATCATTTGTGCTCACTAGGAGTTCTCACACAGGTCATCATCAGTGATTGCTCACTAATAATCACTGGTCGTGTTCCCTGGAGTCTGAGTGATAACAAGTCTCCCCAGGTTTCCAGTACTCGCCACCTATTTCGATAACTATTGGAAATGACCTTACATTATCACAACAGACGTTTACCATCGATTTTCAGCTGGAAAGACAACTGGTCTTTTCTGGGATTTAGATGGCAATACGTCTCCCC
>OY744528.1:35490154-35565154 GCA_963556195.1 Sepiola atlantica
GACCTAAGATCGGGTCGAGAAAGTGAGGGTTAAAAAGCCAGCGCTCGAGAGGTGAGCACTCTGGCCATTTAAAAATTGCCTGGGCAGCCCCGTCGGCATTCCCCGGTAGGGGCGCCTCAGACAGTAAGCAATAAACTTACTCCTCCCCAAAGAGGGGCAAAGCCTGGGAGGGTGGACCTCCTAGAACTGCACAGGACAGGCGTGCAATATCCATCGGAACAGATACTACACTTTGATCTTAGCCAAAAGGCCAAGATTGATCTTTTTTTTTTAACAATGATATTGCGGGGTCTGCATTAGCGCCGGACACCCTTAAACAGCAAAGACGATTCTTTTGCTTTATTTTATTTTATTTATAACTTGAAAATTGAAAATTTCACGAATCAAAATCCTCCACTTTATCATAAAGACCAATGTGTATTAATTGTTTATATTATTAATAAATAATAAAACCAAACTGTTTTTTTATAATTAGATTTTAAAATAAAAAAATTATTTTGAAAAGATTTGTTAGCAAATAATCAAATCACACTTTTTATAATTAGAATGTTTTTTAAATATTCTTTTAATAGTTATATTATTCACTATCAACCAAATATAATTATATTACTAAATAAGAAACGATTATTAACAAAAAATAAATTTAAAGTGTTTTATATATATATATATTATATATATATATATACATATATATATATATATACATATATATATATATATATATATATATATATATACATATATATATATATATATACATATATATATATATATATATATATATATATATATATATATATATATATATATATATATATATATATATATATATATATATTAAAATACCGCCAAAAGCTATTTGGCCTAAAATAATTGGGGACCTTTTCTGAACCAACACCGGTTCGAAACTACGGTGGTTATGATGATACTTTCTATTTTACCATATATATATATATATATATATATATATATATATATATATATATATATATATATATATATATATATATATATCCCGTCACACGAAATTTAGCGAATTACCAAACTGCCGAACGAAACCAATTACAAGTGTTTAGGAAAAGGGAGAAATCAAATAGTATGTCTGAAATGAATTCGGAAAGAAACCCGTCACTCTATTTCCATATGGGTTTTTATTGATTTATTTCTTCTTTCTATACCGATTGATACGTTTTTCTTGTTTTAAACATTCCAGTTTCTTTCTTGTTTGTTTCTTTTTTTTTAAATTCTGACGACTGAGACGTTATTTTGTATGAATATGAATATTATTTAGAACACTTTTTTTAATGGAAATCGCTCCAGACAAGGCACGAAGCCACTTGATGTAAATAGCTAAAAAAATACTACTTCAAGGGCAAACACTGCCACATTACTCACTTTTCCCTCCTCGCAGTTGTATTTCAAAATTCATTATGATCGAGTAATTATAAACAAACAATATATAGATTAATACACAATAGTTGGCATACTCAATTTAACACACCGGTTCTCATTAGATCACCGAAGTTAAGCGACGTCGAGTCTGGCCAGTACAAGATGGGTGATCATTTGAGAATACCAAGCACTGTATCTCATCTTCCCATGACTTGTATTTACATGCGGCTAAGGAACACTTGTAAATTTCATATTTTCTTGAAAACTTCCCCCTTTCGGAGGAAGCCGGCTTGGCCCACCCAGGGCTTATACAACACCAGGTATTACCGATTCTTGGGTTGATTTAATTATCCTTTTTATTATAGAGTAAATGATAGCTAGATTACGCCTACTCTGACATATTCACAACATTGAAACACAGTTATGTCCCTTTAATACTTTAAATAGGAGGGGGTCAGACTAGAAATTAATCAAAAGCCATTAGAACATTAGAACAAATAGCAAAAAACGAGGTGTGCAACACATCTCGTCTTTTCGAATTTTTCGATATCACTCTTGATAAAGCCTTTGCAACAGTTGGGCGAAACGTTGAAATGTATTCTTGAGTTTTAAATCTTCCTCTTTTCATTTTATCTCATATTGTAAAGAGTAAATGCACAAAGGGTGCTCGATAAATTGTCCGAGCAGATCAATTGTTCACGCATATTGTTGTTGTTGTTGTTGTTCCACAACAAGAAATATAAAAATTGTTATAAATTACCATAAATTTTAATTTGAGCAATTATATATTATTTTACTTAGAGTCAGTGACATTGAGGAATACGTTTTGCATAGATTATTAGTCGTTACAAGCCTTTTTGAATTTCAGCTTAACTTGAAGGCACGTAGTTCAAGAACAAGTTTGATCAACTGAAGGCAGTAGTTCAAGAACAAATGAGATCAACTTAAAGGCACGTGGTTCAAGAACAAGTGAGATCAACTTGAAGGCACGTGGTTCAAGAACGAGTTAGCTCAACTTGAAGGTACGTGGTTCAAGAACAAGTGACATAAACTTGAAGGCACGTGGTTCAAGAACAAGTGAGATCAACTTGAAGGCACGTGATTCAAGAACAAGTTAGCTCAACTTGAAGGTAGGTGGTTCAAGAACAAGTGAGATCAACTTGAAAGCACGTGGTTCAAGAACAAGTTAGATCAACTTGAAAGCACGTGGTTCAAGAACAAGTGAGATAAACTTGAAGGCACGTGGTTCAAGAACAAGTTAGATCAACTGGAAGGCACGTGGTTCAAAAACAAGTTAGATCAGACATGAGAATTTCTGTAAAAAAATCATGCATGAAACGGTTTAATACAGGTGATACCTATTCAGGGCGATCGGGTATTTTTTTAGTTATTCTACGCAGAACGTTTGAGCAAAATGATTTTGGCACAATTAAGACACATACAGGCGATCATGTGTGACGCTTTTTCTCATGGCCACCTGAAATTCAAATATTACATTCCATAATAGAGCTTTTTTTCCTGACTTTATACATAGAGCGATTGCACAGCTTGCGTAGGTGTTTGTACCAGTCGAAGCTACGCCCTTAACTATCAATTGAACAGTGGTTTTGCTGCTGTCCATTTGAGTTATGGTTCTATTCAGTTCTATCAGGTCGACCCTCCTAGGATTTACCTTCTCTTTGAGGAGGGGTTAGTTTATTTCTAATCGCCCGAGGCACCTTTACCAGGTAATTTTGACGGGACTGATCAAGCATGTTTTGTAGGCCAGAGTGCGCTTACCGTAGTGCTCTGACTTTTCAAAACTACACGACCTTGTGTCTAACTTCTTGAAGAAAAGGTACATAAAATACATAGAACTATGTGATCATTGTCGTGGGTTATTTATCAAGCTATTTGGGCCATCCGTCACTATAAAAGTCCGATCTTCATAAAAAATGTCCGAAGGGTACTTACAAACTCACAAATAAAACGGTAGTGAAATCTGTACATCTATTCTTCGTAGGACATGAAACAAACAAAAAATAAAGATCTCCCCTCTTAAAAAAAAGAAAAATATTTTCTTTCACCGTGACAACTATGGCCGCGACATTAAAAAAACTTAAAATTAATTCCTAACTGCACCTATTATCGCAAGGACATTACGTACCTGGTCTACGACGGGAGAGACGGTACAGAGGAGCGTAATAAATACATTTCCATCCATAATAATCTACATATAAAAGTGAACGTACGTGTGTCTGGCTCGATTCGCGGCATGAAGGAGAGATGGTGGTGGTGGTGGTGGGGGAATGATTAAGAAGGTGAAATAAACGTAGTAGGCAGAGTAACGGCGGCTGCTTCTTTCAAAGCTTAATACCGGTCAGCAATTCAGAATTCAGTTTTTCAGTTGTTGGCGTCAGCTGCTGCTGCTTCTGCTTCTGCTTCGAATACTCACTGTTACCTAATAAATATTTTTTTTCAAATGCAGGTTATACTTAAGTGCATGCTCAAGGTGTCTTCGGGGCTGTATTTGTGCTTTGCTTCTTTTTTTTTAGGGATGTTTCGCCGCCATCCCACATACAGCGCCTGGTAATTGCCAGGCTCAACGTCGCTTAACTTCGGTGATCTAACGAGAACCCGTGTGTCAATGTGATAACGCAGTATAATAAGTCCCACACTGTGTTCCAAACACTAGCCCCTGTCGCATCGCCGTAGTGTTGCATGTTTCTGCTTGTTTTAAAAGTTCTTCCATGGAATGTGCCCCGACGAACTTACTGCACTTGAACCCGCTTAACATAAATACCCCCGACCCACCCCACTAGCATCAAAATCATACCCCTTCACCGTAGAAGTCCCTAGATGTCGACCGATTATCTACTCAAATAGCTTTTTTCGTCTTTGAACTCCGCCCAATCCCCCCCCCCCGCCCCTGCCCCTTGTTTCCCCGACGGGAACGACATGCAGAAATGTAATGTGAAAAAAACAGCTTGCTTCCCAACTCCCCTCCCATGTTGTCTCTTATAAATCTGGCCCTTATCATAGTAACCCTTTACACGCTTCAGTGATAAAACCCCTACTTTTGGGTGAACAAAGTTTTAAAAAAAAAAAAAAGAAAGAAAACGCTCCAGCGATTGGCGGTCAAAACGAGAGAAGACGCGAATAATGTAAGGATTAATTTAATTCTCCTCGTCAATGAACGCTTCCAAGAAGTAATAAAAATTCTGTGCAACCGAAGACTTTGCTGACAATCAGTCTCTAAGCTAGAGACCACTTGAAAACGACGATGACGGTGGTGGTGGTGGTGGTTGTGGCGGCGGTGGTGGCGGCGGCGACGGCGGCAGCTAAGTTATCTAGTTAGACATCAGCTGATTTGCAGACAGCCGTTAAAGCAGTTGACTCAATTGTCAAGCTGATTGTCGTAGTGAATATAAAACCTCATGACATGCTAATTGGCCCTCGAGATTTTAGAAATTACGATAAGAAGAAACCATTGGCGGATCTTCCGTAAGTAGGAATATATATATATATATATATATATATATATATATATATATATATATATATATATACATGAACTCGTGTTTCGTTATCTCTACGACTATCAACATCGGCGAGGTCAACAAACCGATAGGAATCAGGTAGTCAATGGATATTGTATAACTGTGGGGGTCGTCATACCTTTTTTGGGTGATAACTTCCTCCACAAATAAAAATAATAATAATAAGATTTACATGCAAAATCAACGGAAGTTTATTTACTGAAATAAACTATTAACAAATAGAATATATTTCTCTTTGTAATGAGTTCATGAGTCCCTTCCTTTAGTTTCAGGGTGAGTAAAAAGAAGAATGTCTTTTCTTTTGTTGAAGTGTTCATTTGTTATAAAATGTTAAAAGAGGCAATAGGTAATGTTCGCCTGTGAAATTGTATGAAGCGCGCGAAAGGGTGAAATGGCAGAGTGATAGTAAGATGCGTGTAACCTCCGGATGAAAAGTCAGTTGAAAGAGAAAGTTTGATGTTTGTGTGTGCTTAAATACTATTTGGATAGGCTCCAGCGAGCTTAAGGAGAAAAGTTTAGAAAAATATGTCTTTGGAGAAATCTCATTGGACAGAAATATCACGTGGTGTGCTCTCAACTACGTCCGCTCGTTTTGAGTTGATTTAATATATAAAGCCACATCGGAATTTGCGTGGGCGTTATTTTATATTTGTCACGCGCCAATACAACAATTTTCACTCTGCGCGCCTAAATTGTATTTATTCCAAACAACAATTTTTATTCGAATCTTAACCGTGTCAACTAGCACATAACTCACGCACAGATTGTAAGATTTCTAAAAGCCACTGAGCCAAAGAATGCTGGACAGACCCTATTATAGATAATATGGGTCCCAGTGGCACACCCTGCTTGTGTATTTTAGGAAGACGATTTAATTTAAGACGAATTGGCGCAGACGGTCAAATCCTGTCATAAACTTCTATAGAAGAAAATAGCTCACTTTAAATAGCGCAAGTAAACGTTTCTGGATTTTGACCTCGTTCTTGCAAGTATTATAATAACTCGACGGGGCCAAGTTTACACAATTTAGAGATATCGTTGAGAATAGTTAACATCTTCTCAACGTAATCTGTTCGATCGATTACAACTACTCTCGCATCTTTGTCTGGTTTACCAATATAAATATTTGTGTTTGATTTCAAGGCTTTTACGGTTTTAAAATGCATTTTATTCAAAGCAAAGACACTGTCGTCAATAGAAGCGTTACAATATCGGTGTGCCTAGTCAACCAACCTAGATTTCATTCCAGAAATAATCTCATGGGGAATTGGGGAATTATGTTTAATTTGAGAAAATAAAAACCCAAAAGAAGCGAGTTTTTAAAAAAAATTATTAATATTGGTAAGGTATACAAAAATCTAACCCTTTTGACAAAACTGTAATTTCGATGTCTGTTAAAACAGTATTCGAAAGGTTCAATATGTTTGCTTCCATTATTTGAGATACTCCTTCAAACAATTGTTCTTGGCCTTTTGGCTAAGATCAAAGTGTAGTATCTGTTCCGATGGATACTGCACCCCATAGACTGGTATTGTCTTGGCCTTCGGGGCTTGATTTACGCCGGTCTATGGGTTTGTCCTGTGCAGTTCTAGGAGGTCCACCCTCCCAGGCTTTTCCTCCCCTCTTTCGAAGGAGTAAGTTTATTGCTTACTGCCTGAGGCGCCCCTACCGGGGAATGCCGACGTGGCTGCCCAGGAAATTTTTAATGACCAAGGTGCTCAACTTCTCGAGTACGGGTTTTTCTAATCCCACTTTCCCGACCTTGTGTCACATCTTACCTTGTGGGAGATAGATAAATAAAACTTGGCCTTTTGGCTAAGATCAAAGTGTAGTATCTGTTCCGATAGATACTGCACCCCATAGACTGGTATTGTCTTGGCCTTCCGGGCTTCATTTACGCCGGTCTATGGGTCTGTCCTGTGCAGTTCTAGGAGGTCCACCCTCCCAGGCTTCGCCTCCCCTCTTTGGGGAGGAGTGAGTTTATTGCTTACTGACTGAAACGCCCCTACCGGGGAATGCCGGCAATTTTTAAACCCCACTTTCCCGACCTTGGGTCACATCTTACTTGTAGGAGTAAGATAAAAACTGGCCTTGTGCCTAACTCCTGGAGAGGAGTAAATCAATACTCCTTCAAACAAGGAGAGCAAGTAGTTTGCAAATTCATAACCGATGGACAGATACTAGCAGAACCGGAAGAAAAAAACAAGAAACACTTGACTACAGACCAAAGACGATGACAAGTACTGATATAATATTCCAACTTTCTGTCATCCTATTAATATCATCGCGCATAAAGGCACGCTCCATAGATAGACTGGGTCTGACTTTGGACGCAGAAATACGCTTAGAGATATACAGAGGAGACACATTTTTATTTCAGACAAAGAACGTAAAAAGGCGACAGAGAGGTACATAGATCTTATTTTGCTTCTCAATCGTATCCTGTGCCGGCAGAAGGAGTTTGTAAAAGCGCTAACACTCTTTGGGGTACTTTGACCCCAAACCCCTATTTAAACAACTATTTAATTGAAATTTATTTTAATCCCGTATCAATATTTCTGTCACTTGAATTTCCCCTTTTTGCTCTTTATTTTCGCTAATATTATTAATTTATTTATACTATCAGATTCTCCTGACGAGATGATAGTCGAAAGAGCGCTAGAGAGTTTTCCGCGAATCATTTTTCAAAAGTATATATAAATGTTGTACCTTCAAACATTTGTCTCTCTCTCTCTCTCTCTCTCTCTCTCTCTCTCTCTCTCTCTCTCTATATATATATATATATATATATATATATATATATATATATATATATATATATATATATATATATATATATATTCATTTATTTTTCTTATCTTTCCGTTTTTTTGCTGGAGATGGGGCATCCTACTGGATGCTAGACATTCATCGACTATTTCAGACACTCTAGTCTAGAGATTCTAACCGTCCCTTTAAGTGCAATTGTTTGTATTTCTCTTGCACTTGGATCACCGGGTATACTCGCCAGATAGCTTTTGAAATTTTTTTTCATTAGTCCTGTTGCTCCTATAATAACTGGGATGATGGAGATTTTCCTAAGATTCCAGTTTCTTTTCATGTCTTGGTATTTCGTTATCTTTTCCCTTTCTGCTCTGTTTAATCCTGCATCATTAGGGACACTGACTTCAACTAAGGTTGCTACTTTCTCTCTTTTGTTCCATATTACGATGTCAGGTTTAACAGCTCCGTTTTCTAGATATGTAGCTGTAGGGATTGCATAGTCATAGTGGATGATTTATACATTATTTCCAACTGTTCTTTCTGGTATATGCTCCCAGGACTTGCTGCTACACTGGATATTCAACTTTTTACAAATTATCCAGTGAAGATATTTACACACTCCGTTGTGTCGCATTGTATAATAGCCACCCCCATGAGAACCTTAAAACTGGATGTCAGGTGGCTCACACTCTCTACTTCTGTGTGACAGAACCTGCACTTATTATTGTTGCTGATACCACGCATCTTTTTAAAGGTATTGGTCACCAAGCCTTGATCTTAAGCAGCCATTATCATTCTCTCCTGATCATAGTGGAAGCGATCCTCTTTTCAACCAGTCTACAAAGCCTTCCTTATCTATATATTCCTGGGATAATTCACCTAGGAAATACTTAGCACGTTGTTGGTTGGCCCATTCTTCTAGATTTCTGGAATGAAAGGTCTTTGTGTATTTCTGGCGGCTTTTGCGGGCTATTTCTGTTGCAGGATTGTGGTCTGTTTCTGCCTCATTTGTAGATATTAATTTTAAATTCAGAGCATCTATAAATAAACAATAGAATGTAGAATCTAACCACTCTTAAAATATAAGTTGGGTTATATACTTTAATTTTGAAATTAGAATTTTTTACAAATAATTTTTTTTTTCGTATTCTGGTATTTTTTTCGCTCCAGTTTTTTTTCTTCTAATTTTTGGGGGGGTTGGGTAGGTGGAAAGACAAAAAAGATATATTTTTTGTGTTTCAACGCATCAGTGTCTTTTCAAGATAATCTTCAGAAGATGTTGATATCGGTGAAACACGAATTGATTAGTGTAGATTATCATCAATGTTTATTTAATTTTATAAAAGCTCCAATATGTATTGAGCACTTTTGAAAAAAAAAAATTTTTTGTTCATTATGTAAATATATTTTAACTTTAATAATAAAGTTAGATATATATATAAATATATATATATATATATATATATATATATATATATATATATATATTATGTAATTTAATGAATATCTATTTAAATCTATATATATATGAAATTCTGACGGCGTTCCAATCTCTCTTTTAAAAGGGAGACAACTAAGCGACGTGCTTTATTTCATTCTAAAATTTAATTAAAGCTTAATAATTATTATTTAATTTAATATATATATATATATATATATATATATATATATATATATATATATATATATAAAAGGAGATTGTAGTTTGCTTGAAGCATAGCTGGTAAATATCAGTGTAGGTTAGTAGTCCGAGGCTGTAGCAATGCGATGTAGTTGCCGGAAGGTGGAAAGGGTGAACAGAAATAAACGAAAAGAGAAAACGAATCTCAAAACGATTTATTAATATTTCACGAAAAACTGATTAAGTACCAGAATAGTAAATACTGACAGGTAAATAAAAAGTTTGGCAAAAGGTAATCTTAAATTTTCGAAAGAAAAGCTTTCATTATTAAAAGACAACAATAAAAGACCGAGAGGGTCGAAAAAACGGAAAAAACCGGAATCAAACTATTGAAACACCTTTGAAACGCCGCAGCAGACTATTGGGAGTAGGAACGCAGAAAATGTCAAAATTTAATTAAATAATTATTCAGCTAAAGTTAACATCTTATTAACATTTGTTTATTTATATACTAATAATTATAATTTTATTATATTTTATTTTATTTGATTTATTAAATTTTTACTTTATTTATTCAATTCTAAATTTAAAGTTACGTGTGGGCCGTTATTATTATGTAATATTTATTTTATTACTTCTAAAGACTACATCAAACATTACATTTAGGCTTCCTAGGTTTTTCCGAACGTCTAAGTTTTTCTTTTAAATTATACTATAATCAATATTACGTGTAAGTTTTTGTTTTCTGTCTTCATAATTAACGCGTCACATTATTATTCTATTGGATTGTAATCTTATCTTCAATTTAATGGTAGATAATCTAAATATAATATTTACATATGCACATCAGCTATGGGGTCAACAATTGTTGCATGTATGACTATTGGAGGAAATAGTATGGGCTATTTAGATGAGAATGTCTAGATGATTCATAAGTTGGAGAATGTAGTTTGGATTAATATTTATATATATATATATATATATATATATATATATATATATATATATATATATATATATATATATAGTCATATGACTATTATTCCTTCTTCTTTTCGCTTAGCTCCATTCTTCCTGGATTTCACCAACCGGGTTGGATCACAAAAAAACCCTTCTGCCCGATGAGACCTCAGCTCTTGATAGCTGTAGATCGATAACATCGACATGCCAGTGTAGCAGACTTTGTACATGTTTGAATAAAAAACATTCATAATACAGCTCTATATTTTTATTGAGTACTCTTTTATAAGCCCGGTTTGATTCCCTTTGGATTTCTACCCTGTGGATTTTTACACTACCTGGATTACTATATATATATATATATATATATATATATATATATATATATATATATATATATATATATATATATATATATATATTTCCCACCTGCCCGTTTCATTGATAAAAAAATGTTTCCTCTGAAATTCATCCTACCATTTTGTTGAACGCGAGTGTTTCAAGCTAAGATTCGAAGCCTAACTGCTTTCAAAGTAGTCGGGGCCTCTTGCACCTATGTTATCAATCCTCGACGAGGGATCGGAAATTTTATGTTTGTATATGTGTATATACGAATTATCGGCTACCTAGAGTGATCTATTCATTTAGAAATAGCTACACACTATCGCTAAGTGTCAGTAAGCAATTTTACTTACCAGGGTGCTTAAGTTACGAAGTTATTCAATTTAATTTATTGACGTATTCCTTTATCGGTATCTTGGCGGCAAAAGACACTATGAAAAAAAAATTATGCAAAAGAGAACAAACACACACTCCCACTTCAACATATAACAAAAACTACATGTTGGAATTAAATAGCATTTAAGCGGACGATTCAAAATTTGGTTCTGACTAGCCAATTTTGCTTTCATGATGTTAGACACAAAGTCAAGTGTGGTTTTAGCGCACTAGAGTAAACGCATTCTGGCGTACAAAATGCCTGAGCAGCCCTGTCGGTATTCCTCAGTATGGGCGCATGAGGCGATTAGCAATAAACTACCCTATTCTCATAGAGAATGTAAAGCATAGGAGGGTGGACCTCCTCGGACCTAACAAAAACATACATCAGTCCGACAGTGACTTTGTTGGTGTCGGACTGAGGTATGTTTTAAGTATAAAAAAGCAATTAAAAAGAAAACTCAACCGAAGGGAATAACTTTTATTCATTTAGTTTAAGTTAGCGTTTTTTATTTGCTGTTTTCGCCTAGATACTAAATCCAACAAAAAGGCGTTGTTATAGAACATAGAAATATTTACAAAACACCTTTGTACGTAAGTGATCCCGGGCTACACCGGGTCGTTAAAGTTAGTTAATAATAACAAATAATTTAAAATATAATTTTTCAGATTATTTTTATTTTAGTATTTTTTGTTGTTTCTATTTGTTTTTTTAGCACATCGGAATCCCTTCTGATTCACAAAATTAGAACACACTAGCAATCTATTTTTGCTGGTAAATATGAAGAAGGGACGTATACTACACTGTCCTTAAAGGAGGAGGTAATGCCTGAAATGATGGTATCATGAGGAAAGAACATATACTACACTATCGCTTACAAACGATGAAGTAATTCCTGGGAGGATGGTCTTATGGCATCAGAACTCGTAGTGCACTACGCCCAAAGACGGAAGTAATGCCTGGGAGGATGGTATCATAACCATAGAACAGATATTACACTTCCCGTGTACGAACAATCTGGGACGCCGAACGCGTCATGCAGCCATAATCCCACCAATACGAAGTTTTTTAGTTGAAGGGATCGTTTCCATTCAGTTTGCAGCCGCACACCCACTCGATCATGGCGCGAGCATAACGCTGAAGTCGTTGCAGATCAGAAGTGTTTGAATAATCCAAATAATTCAAATGAATAATGGAGTCCGTTAAAAAAACATTCCCAGGATACAGCATTGGGCCCTCGATGAGATACATTATTAATTCATCGAACAATTCTCACAAGAATCACCTCACTGTCTCTCAAACACCTTCAAAAAAATTTGGATAAACGAAGATTTTCCCCAAATATGATGAAATAAAAAAATGATTCCCATAACAAAAACCTTGATAGACGACAGCCACCCACATACTACAGAGCCAAATCATAAACACGCTGCCCCTGCAAAACAATGGGACGCTCGATTAATATATATACGTGGTTCCCATGAAAATGAAAAAAAAACTAACAAACTATTAATATGAATTTCAAAAATTTAAAAAATTTAAAATAAGTAAGTCAACAAGAAAGATGGTGGTGGTGCTGGTTATCTTGGCTGAAATGTCCTTTGGTCTTTTCGCTAGGTGTGGGGTTGCTTTTGATATAGTTGCTGTAGTCATTTGGTCGACACGAGAATAAGCTGCAGATGAAAAGAAACCAGAAAAAACGAAAAATACTGGAGGCACATAGAAATTTACATATATATATATATATATATATATATATATATATATATATATATATATATATATATATATATAAAAAATATTTATTGTTGTTTATTATCTATGTACGTATACGTTTCGTCCCTTTTCAATCAGGACTCATCAGCATAGAGATATGACTATTAACTACTGGTCGTACGATTCGAAACCGTGGATTACAAGTATTTTTCAACTTACATCCAACGTCGTTAACCGCGCGCCCAATATTTGAATAGCCGATAAACAATGATAATTTAACACATATAAAAGCGGCTTGATGTCGAGGCATTCTACTTCTATTAAAGAAGGAATGATGCATATAAAGCAAGTGACGTCATGCTGTGTTTGTACTACCATTTAGAGTGCTCTACTTATTTTACGAGGAGCGACAAATATAAAATATTTATTGTTGTTTATTATCTATGTACGTATACGTTTCGTCCCTTTTCAATCAGGACTCATCAGCATAGAGATATGACTATTCACTACTGGTCGTATAGCACTGTTTTTCTTACACTCGACGCTTTCAGCCTAAATATAACTTAATTTCTCCGTTATCACGTGACAACCACCCATGGCCTAAGGGATAGAGCGAACGCTTAAAGATTCTAGGTGTCTCTGTGAACCGGGTTCGCGCCGGATAAACGGAGATTTTCCCCAAATATGATTAAATGAAAAACTATTCCCATAACAAAAACTTTGATAGACGACACCCACCCACAGACTTACAGAGCCAAATCATAAACACGCTGCATCTGCAAAACAATGGAGCGTCCGATTAATATGCGACGAACGTGGTTCCCATGAAAAAGAAGAAAAAACTTACAAACTATTAATATGAATTTCAAAAATTAAAAACAATTAAAATAAATCTTAGTAGATCAGCCGATAACACTGGACACACGTATGCAAATACAGCTCCCTTACCGACCGTTTCATCTGTAGAGTTGGGACTGTAATTTCGTAGTAGAGGTTGCTGAATCGATATTCATTCTACTGGCTTTGTTAAATATGAATAAAAGGGTCACCTAGTTTAGAATAAAAGGACAAACTTCTCTACAATTAAAATCAATTTTATTCAAACAGTTTTATCGACCCAAAGAATTGCCGAAAAGAGTTATGAAAACAGGAATACATAATAGATTGGTTGAATCCGTCAACATATATGTAACATAGAAATGGAATTAAGCTCAGGTCTTTTACCTTTTCTCTCCCCCAAGTCCTGGCGAGAGGCGAGAGAGTTAATATGGCGTTTTGTCAACACGACGCTCAAAGTGACTGTTCATAAATCGCGCAGAAATGTTTGGACAGAGGTGCTATCGTGCATAAAAGTGTTTTTGGACGCAAAACGCATCAATCGCGAATGAGAACATGAAAGTGTATTCTTACCGATCCACGTATCAATATCTCTCCGAGAGTGAGAACTCGCTAGTGCAAAAGAAAATAGGGTGCTTGTATAATAAAAAGCCGAAAAAAAGTTTTTTTTTTGTTTTTTAGTGTTGGAGAGGTAAATAAGGGGCAGGTAACTCTTCACAACAGCTCTAGCTTTCGAACAATATTTTTCTAACCCTAACCCTAACCCTTTTATGTCTAATCGACGTTCTCTTTGCACAGTAGCCACATGTGCAACGCCAATTAAAGCCATCAGTTTTGATTACAGGAAAATCTTGTTTAAAATTCGTGGTATGAGTTACCTGCCTCTTATTTACCTCTCCAACACTATAAGACAAAAAGAAACTTTTTTTCGGCTTTTTATTATACAAGCACCGAAAATAGTTATGTAACTGCTACACATCTTACAGCCGATCTCAGTCGAAACGCCGGGTGCCCTCAGTCTCGGTATTGCCAGATTCGTACGAGACATTGGGCGGATAATAACCACTTGCAGGAACGAACCCCGAGAGACGGCTTAGAGGTACTAACGTATCTCCCTAGCTAGTATCCGAAAGAACGCCATGTCAATCATGACGTCATCCTGCAATGTCTATGTTTCGATGAAGAAGAAGAAAATAAGAAAATGTATTTGTTCTGTTGTACATTGTGCTTCAAAATATCAAAGTTCTTCACAAACTTGTTCATGAATAAGTCAACAAAGTTTGTTTTAATTATTATTTTTAACTTTTAAATAAAATTACCAAAACATATCATACACGTGTAACCTTGTTTTTACGTACGTTATAACATTCCCTACCAATAAAAAAATGATATCGTTCGATCAGTAAATAATTATCTAATGTCGATATGTGGCAAACATTTAAATTTCACCCATTTCAACATGAAGTGTTCGAAAATCGACTTTGACGTCATTAATAGAATTATGCTGTAATAAAAATAAGTATCTGTACTACCTGGCAACTTTCAGTACCCGTTCTGCCCCCAGTCAAGTGACAGGCAATATATCCATCCCACAGAAAATAGGGGGTAATTCCTGATATTTTCCCTATTTACTTGTCTCCATACAAGGAAAAGGTTGGCCACAAGATCGATGTTCGATGTAGGAAATCCAGCTTCCTAAATAAACGCACATTATAAAAACACAACTAAAATTAAAATCTAATTCCATTAATTCGCCATGGAATTTCCATTGTCCTGCTATCTATATAATAATAAGCTAATCTATTTCATATTTGTACGTACGTTATCAGGACCGGCGGGACAGTTATAAAAGTGGGTGGGTGGAGGGGGGCTCTCCTAAAAAGTGTGGGGGTCCGGTTAAACACATGCATATATAACTTCATTATTGATGACCGTAAAGAAAGGGGGGGGGCAAGTCAAAAATGTCCATACGTTATCACCTTTCACACTATTTAAAAATTAAATCGTCTAATCAGCAAAGATGGTGATTAATCTGATGTTGCTAATGTTGAATAAATCTGACTTACTTTACTCATTTTAAAATGAATTGTTCCAACATCAAATTATGCCGTCCTGTTGATTAAAACAGCACAAATTTAAATGAATACATTTCACACTATGACATTCGTTTTATTGGTTTGAAGAATATTTTGCTGGCAATTATTTTACAGTAAGAAGACAGAATATTTATTGTTAAAAAAAATTCTACAATTTTAAATAAATAAATAAAGAAGGAAATTATTTTTTTATTTATTTAAAATCAAATCAAATCAAAATTTATTGACAAAAAATAACAAAATGCAACAAGTTATGTAGATGGACAGTTAGGAGATGTGTACATTTATATACCGTCTAAATGTTTTATCCAAGGTGACTTCTTCTTTTTTCGTGTGAATCAGATGATTCTAGTGTTGGCATTAGTTTCCCCGATGTTTTTCTAGTTAGAAATCTTTCTGGAAAGACATCGGGTACTTACGGGAAGGACCACAAGAAGGTTGCCAACATCCCTAAGTGAAAGTGGTACTTTGGAACCGACTGGATTCGAACTTGGAACACCTATGTCTTCAGTCCGTGTCGTTATCCACATAACCACCGCCACCTCCCATCCAAGGTGACTGTAAACCTGGATATGATAGGCATTGTTACTACATCTGGAAGGCTGTTCCACGAAGCCGAATCACGGACAGAGAATGCTGCTTGTCTTCTAAGGAGACAAAAGCGACTATGGTACATCCTTTGCTTGGTCCCGTGGTGACCCCAACTTGGTGCTGGGGTGGAAAACTTTTCAAAAGGTATAGTTAAAATCTGGTTGATGTTTTGTGCCAGAAACGCGTCTCCACACATCCCCCGCTGCTCAAGTGATGAGGGGTAATTATCCAAAGAGCAGCTGCAATGATGCATCCAGCGCTGCCTTGAACTGTTTTGTCGTCTGTAGGCTGACCACGTCTTCTGGCAGCCTGTTCCACGGTGCAACGACCCGAACCGAACCGAAAAAGACGCCCTCCGACGATTTACTCAAAATCGTTTCGGGTACAGCTTTTCGGAGTTTTCACGAAGTCCTGTCTGCTCTAAAATGAATACATTTAAAAAACTGACATTCTTTATATAGCAATTTATTTTTTTAAACAATCAATATTTATTTTTTATTTATTAATATATATATTTAAAAAATAATAAATATTCCATGTCTTCTTACCGTACCATAATTGGCAGCTAAATATTCTTCAAACCAATAAAACAAATGTATCTTTTGGAAATATATTTCTTTATATATGCACAGAATATTTAGATGGCAATGACAATTATTTTTACAAAACAAGAAAGAGTTTTTTTTATTCTTAATAGTATTGATTTTGATAGACATTTATTATTTTAAAAATAAATATTATTAGAAACAGTAAATTATACAGATTAATGTAGAACGCACCTTGGAATTTTAACGAGGTCTCGCTAGTATATCTATCTATATAATAATAAGCAAAGGAAATTTTATGTTCGTACATAAGTCACCATCCCCCCCACTCTTTTTTAAATGATGGGATTGCTTGATCGCCAAAGATACATTAAAAAATTTCATATGATGTCACTGTTGTGTTCAACGTGAAACTCGAGTTAAAATACACTTTCTTGGTCTTCGGGCTAGAATACAAAGTATAGTATCTGTTCAGATAGATACTACATCCTATAGATCGGTACCGTCTTGGCCTTTCGGCCTTAATTCCGCCGGTCTTAGTGTTTGTTCTGTGCAGTTCTAGGAGGTCCACCCTCGCAGGCTTTGCCTTTTCACCCTTTGAGAAGGGGTAAGTTTATTGCTAATCGCCTGAGGCGCCCCTACCGAGGAATGCTAACGGGGCTGCTCAGACATTTTTTGTAGGCCAGAGTGCTCTTCCTCTACGGTATCAAATCTCACTTTCCGACCTTGTGTTACATCTTTCCGCTAGGAAAATAAATACATAGAATCAAAGAGTAGTATAGATTGTTAAGAGTTAGGTTAGGTTTAGGTTGAGGTTAAAAAAAACAAAAAACAGTTCATTTGTTTGTCCGGTTCAAAAGCTGTACAGACTTTTTCTTTTGCTTGATTTTTTCAGTACAGGTAAAGTTGTCGTCTGCTTCTCGAGCCGTATGATTGGTTCCGCGCTTCGGCATCTTTCGGCTGTTTACGTTGAGGCCGAACAAAGAGTCGGTTTTGTCTGGTTCAAAAGCTATATCAGCACCTCTGTTTCTAATTTCAATTACTTCCATTTTTGGTACCTTAGGGATAGGAGTTTTATTTTGTTCTCGTTCATAATGTGTTTAACTTCTGCTGCTTTTTGGTGGCGGTGGTGGTGGTGGTTTGATTGTAGGGATCGGAAGGGTTGTGCCATCAAATCCAATTTAGTTTAATATCAGCTCTTGAAGAAAAGCCTTCGTCGTCTCCGAACCGATTCTGTGATGGCTACACTAAGAGGATCTGTCTATTATCTTTCGAAATATCGTGTAAAAGTTTTGTTTCTTTTGTAATTTTCTTCTTACGAGTTCTACCATTGCTAACTGATTGGGAAGATTTGGGATGATCGATCTTTTTAGATTGCGATTATGTGACAATTGGTCCCGGCGCAGTTGAATCGACGTGTCATTCGGTGCAGATTTAATGTGTTCCCTGTTCATGTTAAAAGATCAGAGGGAGATGCGATCAAAGACAGGGGCGGATGAAAGGAGGCGAGACAATGGAAAGAAAGAAAGGAAGCAAGAGATTGAAAGGAACAGAAACAAAAGAATAATAAAACGATAAGAAAATGAAAGGAAAATAAAATAATAAAGGGGAGTATAAAATAAAGAGTGAAAGAAAGCAAAAGGACTAAAATGGCAGGAAGAAAGAAAGAAAATGATAAAAACAAAACAAAATGAAAGAAAGAAGGAACATGAAGAAAAAAAATTAGATAATGAAATTAGATAATAAAAACTAAATGTTTTAATAAAGAAATAACAGAAAAAAATAAAAAGGGAAAGAAAGAGAAAAAAACGAAAAATAAAAAAGAAAAGACGTAATGAACAACGTAAAATGAAAATGAAACGAAACGAAAAAAATAAAATGCAAATAAATAAAAAAACAAAAACAAGAATAAATGAATCAAAGAAAGAATTGTAGAAGAAACAATGAATAAATTAAATAAATAAATAAATAAATATTGAATGAATAAATAGAAGACATAATGTATAAAATAAATGAATAAATAGAAGCCATAATGTATAAAATAAACGAATAAATAAAGACAATGAAAACGATGAAATAAAAATTCAGAAATGCATAAAAAGATAAAGACAGAAATAAATAAATAAATAAATAAATAAAGAATAAACAAATGAAATAAATAACGAATGAATGAAAGACAAAATAAAAGAATGAATTGAATAAATAATGAATTAATGAAAGAGAAATATAGAGTGGATGAAACGAAAGAATAAACTAAAAAAAAAATAAAGGAAAAAAATGGATGAAAGAATGAACGAAAGACAGAAGAAATAAATGAAAGAAATACTCTAAGAATAAAAGAAACAATAAATAAATTGAATGAAAGGATGAAATGAATAAATAAATAATGAATGAATGAATAAAAAAAGAAATAATGAATGCATGAAAGAAAGAATGAAAGAAATAATAAAAGACGGAATGAATAAAGAAAAGAAATGAATGTATTAAAGATATAAAGAAAGAATGACCGAATGAATGAAGGAAAGAAAGAATAAATGAAGGAAGAAAAAAAGAAATAATGAAAGAGACAAAGAACGAATGAAAGAAAGGAAGACTCTGTGAATGAAAGACATATTGAATAAATTAAATACGAAATGAATAAAGGAAAGAAAAAATGAATTACAAAGATAGAAAGTTCAGATTTCTGAAACAATAACAGTAAATATAGTTCAGACTGTCGAAAAATGATTGGATTTCAATCTAAGCTTGACGTACTTGCCTGTCTAGTCACATAGAAAAGCTGTGATGCAGCGAAAAAGTATGTAGTTTATGACTACATATATGGGTTGAGCACTGTGGTAAGTGAAATCGCCAGCGGCTATTGGGTATAATGCAAAGCTATTCGTAAAACGAATAGAAAACTCTTAGACGGCTGGTATTGTTTATATAAACATTAAGACTTATCTTCCTCATTATTCGTGAGTATGTAGCAGCTTTCAATCTCAACATGCTTCTAGTTACACTCTCTGTCTGTCTGTCTGTCTGTCTGTCTGTCTGTCTCTCCCTCTCTCTCTCTCTCTCTCTATATATATATATATATATATGTATATATATATATATATATATATATATATATATATATATATATATATATATATATGTATAGTTTAAAATAACAGAATTCGTCTGTTTAATTATAACCTTTTTTATTTTTTACATTTTTCTAGTGGTCTTTCTTGTATTAACATTTTAAGAAGTTAATAAATGTTACATAGGTATCACGAACGTTTTCAATTCTTCGTCGAATCATCCTCACGAGTCAAACGTAAATGAACAAAAAAAAGCTGGAGAAAAGAAAAGAATTTTTTAAAAGACAGCGGGGAAACGTGCATGAAATTTTATCGTTAAATTATATCCCATTTTGAAAAGTCAATGCTCAATATACAAATGTAGAGCAATAACATGAGGAAATGAGTTATGGGAATAAAAAATGCATAAAATACAGTGATATACAATGTACATTTTTATATTGTATCTTTTTATATTTTTCTGATATTTTTATATTTTAAAATCTGTGTTAAACAGTAATATAATTTTTCTGTTTTTATTCATATATGATCTACTCTGATGATAAAAGCATACATTTAAAAAAAATCAATGGATTAAGGAAAACAGTTTATATCTATTCATTGTTTGAACTATTTGATGATTTAATAAATATTGTATTTTTCCAATTTTTATTCTCATCACTCATTTCCTATATATATATGATAAAATTTTAATCTTTGAAAAGCCTTGGCTTAAGGAAAGAATAATACACGTGTTTTTACCGAGTACACCTTGCATTGAACAATCGAAGTTGAAATAGATTTGTCATTCGTACATGTTTATCCCTCTTCTTTCATTTATCTTTTCATATATATATATATATATATATATATATATATATATATATATATATATATATATATATGAGAAGAATACTGTAGTTTGCTTGAAGCATTGTGCGCAATCTGTAATAAGTAGTGTTAGAAGTCGGAGACAATGCGTTGGTTAGGTGACACCGGCGGTACGTGAAATGGTAAACGAATGACAATAATGACAATATTGAGAAATCAATAATTTTCAAATAATTTTATTATATTTACCAGTGTTAAGTTCGAACCGTGATTGTAAGTTGGTGTGTCTTCTATTTTTTATTTACATTTTCGAGGGAATCTCCTATCGTCAGAAACAAATATATCCACTCGTCGGTGTGTGTGTGTTTTCGCCAATAGCCTGGGCCGGAAATTACGGTTTGTTTAGGTTCACAATTTCTTTTTATATGAACGTTGAGGTGTGACAACATTAAGTGGTTTGGTGTTATTAAATATTGTTAAATTATTTTGTCAGTGATTATTATTATTATTATTATTATTATTATTATTATTATTATTATTATTATTATTATTATTATTATTATTATTATTATTATTATTATTATTATTATTATTATTATTATTATTTTTATTATTATTATTATTATTATTATTATTATTATTATTATTATTATTATTATTATTATTATTATTATTATTATTATTATTATTATTATTATGTGTAGTCATTAGAGGTGTTCTATTTAGTTATTATTGTTGGGGCATGTGCGTTAATTTGACGTTTTGTGCGTCAGATTTAGGCGGGGGTAAATCGAATGGATTAAGCTGTGTTTGTTGGAGTTATGTTCCTTAAAAGTTTTACTCATCCCATAAATTAATTAATTTATTTATTTACATTCTTTGTTTAATTTATTTACTTAATATTACTACAGTATGTAATCGCTTGTTATAATGTGTAGGTTGATGTTTGTCGTGTGTGGTTATACTAAGTAGTTGAAATTTAGTTCGGCTCTGCTGTTTAATCTTGGGTTAAATTTTCTGATTAGTATCGATTCTTTGAGTCTGAGGTTGCCCTGGTCTCTTTCGGTGGCTAATATCCTGATGTGTATGTCTTTAGTGGGGTTGTGGCCATGTGCTGCGAACCTAAACAAACCGTAATTTTCGTCCCAGGCTATTGGCGAAAACAAAAAAGAAAAAACCGACGAATGGATATATTTGCTTGTGAGAATGGGGGATTCCCTCGAAAATTTAAATTAAAAAAGGAAGACTCACAACCCTACCATCACGGTTCGAATTTAACACTGGTAAATATAATAAAATTATTTGAAAATCATTGATTTCTCAATATTGTCATTTTTGTTATTTGTTTACCATTTCACGTACCGCCGGTGTCACCTAACCAACGCATTGTCTCCGACTTCTAACACTACATAAATATATATATATATATATATATATATATATATATATATATATATATATAAAAAATAATTATTTAATTAAATTTTGACATTTTCTGCGTTCCTACTCCCAATAGTCTGCTGCGGTGTTTCAATGGTTTGATTCCGTTTTTTTTACGTTTTTTCGACCCTCTCTGTCTTTTATTGTTGTCTTTTGATAATGAAAGTTTTTCTTTCGAAAATTTAAGATTACCTTTTGCCTAACTTTTTTATTTACCTGTCAGTATTTACTATTCTGGTACTTAATCAGTTTTTCGTGAAATATTAATAAATCGTTTTGAGATTCGTTTTCTCTTCTCGTTTATTTCTGTTCACCCTTTTCACCTTCCGGCAACTACATCGCATTGCTACAGCCTCGGACTACTAACCTGCACTTATATTTACCAGCAATGCTTCAAACTAACTACAATATCCTTTTATATATATATATATATATATATATATATATATATATATATATATATATATATATATATATATAGTGAGGTGAGATCAATAAAATCTAAACATGCTTCCATGAATTACAAAACCAACGAATTATATTACGTACAATCGTTTCCAAGACGATTTTGCATTATTTTATTTTGTATTATTCTTCTGATGACTCCAAACTGGCCTTCACCAGCACCCTTTACAATATCACATACAAAAGTCATGTAGGAAAACGTCTGATTTCAGTACTATTTGAGAAAACGTATATTCAGACAATATTGAAGACATAACTTCTCAATTATGACGCTATATGTTATTCTATCAGTCAGTTCAAAAAATATAATAGCAGTAAAAGTATATATATATATATATATATATATATATATATATATATATATATATATATATATATATATATATATTCCTGCATTTCGATTCCCAAATTGAATCTAACGAACATGACTTTAATGGCGGACATGCTGTTTAAAAATTTGATCTCAACCAGACAAATTTCAATAAGACGAATCAGGATAATATCCGAACAAGATGAATTGAAAGAACGACGTTTTTCATGTGATTCCAATCAAATAAATTCCATTAAATTTTCGCTTTGAAAAAATATCAAGACCAATTAAGCCGTTTGTTTTGCAGCGTCGCCATTTTTGAAAAAAAAACAACAAAAAAACAAAAATAAAAGAGAGAAGTTATATATTTTTCTTCTAATTCTATCACTATAAAAACACCGTTTTGTCATCAACCACTCAACCAGTTTAGGGGTAGACTTTTTTGTCAGCCAAGTATTGTAACCCGTTTCCTTTTACTTATGGGCTGTTAGAGGGCTTACTCGAGGTCTCTTTACGGCTTGGTTTCTCTGATTATTGAGAGATAAGCAAGGTAGTTAAGTATCCTTGGTAGTGGGCGAGGTCATAGTGCTTTTCTGGTTAACACTTCCCCGGGTGATTATACAAGAAAGCGAACTAAAAGGGTTGTTCCTTGAAAGGCTTCTCCATCAGCACTCGCAAAATATCGGGGTATTCTCAACTGTCATATGTGTCCCTTGAGGTATTTCCAACGAGAATGACTAATGACGTCACTAATGACGTCACTGCAATGCTAATGTTTCGACGTTAGGTTCGCTTATTTTGCCTCTGAATGTATCACTGTCAGTTAAAAGACTACATTGTTTTGAAGTTATTCTGTCTTCTCTCTTTTTCTTATTATGCAATCGTTCGTTCTTCTTATCTCCTTTCATCAAGTGGCTTCATACTTTGTCTGGAGCGACTTTCATTTAAGAAAATGCGAATTAACACTTATCAGACATAGAAAATCAATTTCGTTTTTATTTTTAACTCCGCGTCTATAAAACTAATCCAGTTGAACTTATCAACACAGATGTTAACCTCGTTAGATTAAAAGTTAATTACTCAACACCCAACGGATCAACAGTATTCATTGCTTTTTTAAAATCCCAGTCTCTATTACATTAGATTTAATCAGTTTATTTTCTGTTTCAATTAATTTTAATTAATTTCCAACGGTGCTTAAATACGACTCATGTAACTATCAAGATTGAAATATTTTCAGATACTGGTAGACGAGTGGGAAAGCGATATAAAGAGGGAAATAAATATAGAGGGAGATGTAAAGAGCAGAAAGCGACTAATTTGCAATTTTGTATATTTATCATTTTATATTTAACATACTATTATTATTCAATCTAATCTGAGCTAAACGTGTGACCCAGCAGGTCAGATGTTTCTAATAATTACTCCCCTCTTAAAGGGGAGGTCACTCTCTTTGGGAATAATTGATTATTTCGCTTAAAGAAGCAAAGGCAAACTTTCCCTCCCCTTGTGTGAATCCTTTTAGCGACAATCGAATAGTACTGATAAAAGCAGTATTTACACTTCTCATCCCCGCAGCTAGTTGGTTGGGCGCATGGAGCTGCTTACCAACTGACAACAACATTGTCGTTTTCAAATCTAATGCAAACAAGTGCTTGTTAAACCGTCTTTCTAAATAATCAATTTCGGCCAAACTTCCACCATCATTACCAATCATCTCGACTTTGTTTAAACTGACACTGATTAACCCTTATCCTCGATTGGCATTTGGGCCTTGATAAGTGGTGAAACTTTAGTAAAAATAAACTGTTGGGCTATCGGTCCCAAAGTCTAAGCTTCGATTTATGTTGTTGGTGGATCAGTCGTATAGCCACACTAATGAGTCTTTAAAAGGCCAAACAAGCGCTAGGCTGTGGATATAAAATATTTATTATTAAATTATACACATATTTACACCCTTTTTGAAAGTGTGTAATTTTCCATGAAGCCATATTTTTTGGTATTTTCTGGTGTTGCTTTCATGAAGATTTGAATATTTTCTGTGTTAGGTGTACCGGTGTCATTTGACAACAATCCTCTGACAACAGGATTTTTTGTTTGTTTTACTGCTTGAATTTGTTCAAGTATGTTTTTGAATGCTTCTAGAAACACGTGTCAGCTGTCTTTTGCTTCGAAACCGACAATAAAGCAGAGTATGACATAACTTTGATCCGTCAATTTATTTCTTTATTTATAGTCCTATTACAAATATTTACATATTTATTTTAAAGGTTTAAATATTGAGCTTCATTTTGCCTTAGAATTTGATTACCATAAGAATCGATCTGAACTATATAAACTGATTGTTTATATATATATATATATATATATATATATATATATATATATATATATATATATATATATATATATAGGAAAATATTAAAAAAATAATACGGTGTATTTTTGCTTGATAAGAATTTTTTTTCAATTTTCGGAATAGTTCATTTAGTGCTAAATACTGGACAATTCTGAACATTAAAAAAAGTTTTTTTCAAAAGTCTTCAAGCTAAACCGCTCCGTTTTATTTAATAACATCTGAAAATCTGCTGCTTAAATGCACTCAAACAGTATATATATATATATATATATATATATATATATATATATATATATATATATATATATATTTCAGAGGAAACATTTTTTTAATTAATGAAACGGGCGGGTGGAAAAAAAAAGAAAATTGCTAAAATTTTCCTTAAGGCCTTATCGTCTGACCCTCTAAGAGGAAACGTCAGAATGATAAATTAAAAACTAAGAAAATCTAATGAGATATGAGGGTAAAAAATTGTTACAGTTGGAGAAAACGATTGAGAGAAAAAAAAAAGTAAATCTCTCAACGTTATGGTGGATTTGAATCATTAAAGATCTTCAACTGATGCTTCAAAATCTTTTGTCTACACAGGCTAGGTCGAGAATTGTTAATAACTAACGCCTCAATAATATTGAGATGGTAGTTCGACCTGGCACTGTGTAAAACAGAAAACCACCCATCTGAATAGTTGTCAGAACAACTATTTGTACTAACCAGGTGATTACCGATGGCTGATTATTGTGCCTGGAAGTTCCCGGATGATCTCGAAACCTTATGTAAACGAATATCACGTGGTATGTGTTGGGATATTCTAATTTCTAATCTTTGGGGTGTCTTGCCAACGTAGTCAGCTCTACATTGACACAGGAATTTATAAACAACAGAATTCTTTTGAATAGCTGGCAAAACATCCTTACGAAAAGAAGTGAAAATGGTTCGAGTCGTGTAAACTACTCTCAGTATGGTTGCTGGAAAACAACGTTGAGTAGAAGAAAGGCCGTCAGAACCTAACCAAGGAAGTTTCAAATAAATATGGCAACGTGACGGACCAATAAATTTACCACCATTAAATATAGCAACTTGGCGTGCAATTGTGCTTTTATGATATTGAGGGGATATCCATTAGCAAGAAAAATATTAGTAATCTCACCAAGTTCTGCATCAAGTCGTATTGGTGAACAAATCATCAAGTCGTGTTGGTGAACAAGTGCTCGATGAGTGAGAGTACTAATAAGATTTATTTTTCTTGATCTTGTGGCGAAGGAAAACCAATTTAGATAAACGGTGCAAATGTCTGTTTTAAATAGATGCTTAAAAAAATGAGCTTTCCCACATTTATAACTACCAGCGACCATGCGCGATCAAGTTCTATTTAAAACAGACATTTGCATCGTTAATCCACATCATCATACGAGACACTTCTACAAGACCAAGAAGGATATTACGAAAAAAAAAAGGTTTTATACCTTTTATTTGTCTAAGCTCTGTCGAAGCTTGTTTTATCAAGCGAAATATTAGCTAAAAAAATCAAGATGAAGAAAAAAAGGAAGGTATTTTTAAATATTTTGAGAATGGTTTTGAAATATTTTTATTCTTATTTTGATTTAATAAAATATCTGCATCTAAAACATGGTTTCTTTGAAGGCATTTTGCCTCTATCTTTATATTAAAATTCAAAAGATGCTTAAAAAATAAACTTTCCCAAATGTTTATATATATATATATATGTATGTGTATATATACAGATACATACATATATATCTATATACATACATATATATATATATATATATATATATATATATATATGTATATATATAGTCATCCACATACAGACTGTTTCGCTGTTTCACAGCTCATCAGCGCGGCTAGACCAGTTAGTGTCTCAAGCCGGGATCGAAACGCAACCGTCGAGCTGACAGTCGGCGATGCTAACCCCTACGCCATCATGCGACACTGACTGAATGTAAGAGATATCTCAATGTAACAAAATGTAAACATTGCAAATGCCTGAACTCGAAAATTAGTTTTACCTAATGAGCATTGCCTTAACGCTAATGGCTTTGGTCACGTGTACATTTAGAAAAAAACAGTATGTATATGTATTCAACATCAATAATATTGTGCAAAAAAAGGCAATCCACAAATAACGCTATCCACAGAAATATCCCCCACTGCTAACAATACGGAATCATTCCATCTATACTATATTTATAGTGACAAAGACCTTATCCTAATACTAATATACGGCCTTCAAGGGTTTGAATCCGTGGGATACTAAATAATCTGCATATTGCAGACTTAGAACTTGTATAAGCCGATTTCACACACACACACACACACACACACACACACACATATATATATATATATATATATATATATATATATATATATATTAATTAATCAAGTTCAGATATGTTAATAAAATGAACTTTAACCAACATTTGTTTCAAAAGTGATCAATACAAACTGGAACTTTATAACTAAAAATTATTAAAACAAAAAGATATTTGATTGACAACAAAAATATTGGATTGACAAAAAAAATATTGGATTGACAAAAAAAATATTGGATTGACAACAAAAAATATTGGATTGACAAAAAAATATTGTATTGGCAAAAAAATATTGGATTGACAAAAAAATATTGGATTGACAAACATATTCTCCGAATATCTCCGATTTTGTTAGACATTAAAGACCAACCCAATATTAACACGGGGATCATCAGCTGTCTGTATATATGTGTGTGTCTGTGTGTGTGTGTGTGTGTGTGTGTGTGTGTGTGTGTGTGTGTGTAAAATTTATATAAACATTAAATCAGCCTACACTAATCAATTTGTGTTCCTTTGACCAAGCGCACGTTATTCAGGGCTGGCTGCATCGGCATTTTGTTTCTGTGCCACGCGCACATCATTCAGGGCTGGCTGCCCCGGCAATAACTATTGTCCACGCAGCCAGCCCTGAATGATAAGCGCTTGTCACAGAAACACAAATTGATAAGTGTAGGCTGATTTAATGTTTATATAAATTTTACACACACACACACACACACACACACACACACAGACACACACATATATACAGACAGCTGATGATCCCCGTGTTAATATTAGACGCTTAAGGTTTCCTGTTTTTGTTTCACTCTTAGATAATTAACCCCGCCTTTTTTATTTTTTTATTTTTTTTATTTTTATTTTTTATTTTTTTTATTTTTATTTTACTTATATATTTTAATTTATTAATTTTCCAACGAATGTTAAGTCTGCAATATCTTGGATTTAGTTAGTTTGTCTGGGAATTTAAACTTCATTTTACATTTTTTTTTTCTTTTTTTTTTTAATGACTCAAAGCTTCTTTAGACTATATATATATATATATATATATATATATATATATATATATATATATATATATATATATATATATATATATATATATATATATATATTAGACGGGTATTGTACTTAGCATTGTGCGTAGTATGGAAAAGGTTGGATTTTTTTTTAAAGCGGTGACAAAGCAAAATTAGTTTAAACTACCGTTTCATATGAGACAATGTCAACAGATCAACTGACAACATTAAATAATTCAATAAACCGAATACCTTTTTGCTTTGAGCAGAGTGTGGTATCTGTTCTGGTTCTACACTTTATCTTTTCTGACTTCGGTCAGTGAAGTAGAAATCCTTTTAGACTGAGACAACTTAAATTTGTGTCCCAATCCAGAGTGTCCCTATTTTGGGGAGCTTGATTTTTCCTCCATATTAAAAACACTGACAATGTGTCTAACTCACCCTTGTGGAGAGGCAAGTAAATAGGGACAGTGATTAAACTCATTCACTAAAAAACAAAAAAAAAACAAAACAGAAACGAAAGACAATAAACTTTTCACTCTTTCCCTATCCTACCAGTAGAAGATAATGCCTGGGAAGATTGTTTTCCGAGATAGAACAGACATCCCACTTTATCCTAGCTTGAAGGTCGGTCTGGTTGCAGACGTCATTGTCTATTTAAAATTCAAACAATTAACAATAAACGCTCATAACACGAACCAGAATTAGAATGAAGGGCTTGTCACAAAAGCAGACTGTTTCAATTTCCGCTTGGCGATCGTAACAGGAAAGGGGGTTGGTCTTTAATGTCTAACAAAATCGGAGATATTCGGAGAATATGTTTGTCAATCCAATATTTTTTTGTCAATCCAATATTTTTTTGCCAATACAATATTTTTTTGTCAATCCAATATTTTTTGTTGTCAATCCAATATTTTTTTGTCAATCCAATATTTTTTTTGTCAATCCAATATTTTTGTTGTCAATCAAATATCTTTTTGTCAATCCAATATTTTTTTGTCAATCCAATATTTTTTTGTCAATCCAATATTTTTTTGACAATCCAATATTTTTTTTGTCAATCCAATATTTTTATTTTTTAACTTTTCTTCAGGAAATTTGTGTGGCTGTCTTCACAATTTTTAGCCGAATCTAGCTGCCACCACTTTCACCATCACCAGCGCAGTGTGATGGTGAATTATTAGAAAGTATTTACCTCCTTCCAACTGCGGGAAGATGTGGCACAATTCCGGAAGGTGGGTATGGTAGGCCAGCGCACTAAAAAAGTAGAACTCTCTTGGCCAGCAAAAATGCCAGAGCAGCTCCGTTAGCATTCCCTTGTGGGCTCGTCTCAAGTGATTGGTTATAAACAAACACCTTTTCAACGAAAGAAGGTAAAGCCTGGGAGGGTGGCCCTTCTAGGACCACCCAGTACAAATACTTCAGCCCGACAGAGCAAGGCCAAACGATTCAACAACGGTCCACCCTTTGTCGGACTGATCGTCGACGACGTATCTTCGACTGGTAACTCTATGTAGATAATTCTCAGCATAGATTAACACGTAGATTTAGACTAAGTCCTTAGCAACACTATCGAAGAGTGAGTGCTATGAGACTAGATTATAGAAGACAACTATTAAACATTCAAACCTACAAAAACACGAAGACTCGAATAAACAAAATGGACACTGGCCTTAAGAGGCTGGTATCGGCCTCTCTATTCCTCACGGATTTCAATCAGTTAACATATGCAGCTGCACTATTTTTTTAAAGACAAATATCCCTCCACAAGCAAAAGTAAATACAAAATCAAATAAAACTCAGAGCTCTACATCTGCAAGGAAGCTATATTTGTGTAATAGTTTGGCTTTGCCAGCTTGCTATCGCTTCGCAAAGTTCGCTTTGGTTAATTAAATGAAATAAACAACAAACGGTCCCGTTAGGCGCGCGCCTTCCAAATCCTAGCAGGCTTTAGGTGTTGGTTGCGTTTCCTGATCGCAGTCGAATAGACGCTCAGAAATAAACAACACAATTGAGTAGCATTTACTTATTCATTGCTAACAAAATTTTTTAATAATAAACATTTCCTTCATGTGTTTTTTTTCACGAGAGAAAATCTTTTGCATTTATTTGTTCAAATATATAAATGTTGACATTTTTGTAATTATTATGCAACTTTATTCACCTTTTAATTAAGACTGTAAAAAATGAAAAGAAAAAAGTAATCAATTCGCCTGAGCAATGGTGCGTGTGTGTGTGTAGTTCTTTTAGAACAATAAAAAAGAAATTTTGGCGTCGCCATATATATATATATATATATATATATATATATATATATATATATAGAGAGAGAGAGAGAGATAGATAGATAGATAGATAGATAGATAGATAGATAGATAGATAGATAGATAGATAGAGAAATAGATTAGAAGGAGAGAGAGACGAGAAGGAGAGAGAGATAAGAAGGAAAGAGGGATGAAAAAGAGATAGATATATAGATAGACAGATAGATCAGAAGGAGAGATAGATAGATAGATAGATAGATGAGAAGGAGAAAGAGAGAGAGAGAGAGAGAGAGAGAGAGAGAGAGAGAGGGGGTAGCCCAACCCCTCTATTTATGCACTATTATGCCTCTTCGGTATATATTTTTTTCTAACTAGTTAAGATATATTAGTTTCATTTAAATTACCTTCCTTGAAAATTAATGAGCATATTTTAAGAAAGGTTTTCGATTTATAAGGGGGGGGGGGAGGGCTGAAGAAAATAATTTTTGGAATCATCTTAAATGTAATACAAAATACTTTTTGGAATCATCTTAAATGTAATACAATATAATTTTTGGAATCATCTTCAATGTAATACAAAATAATTTTTGGAATCATCTTAAATGTAATACAAAATAAATTTTGGAATCATCTTAAATGTAATACAAAATAAATTTTGAATCATCTTAAATGTAATACAAAATAATTTTTGGAATCATCCTAAATGTAATACAAAATACTTTTTGGAATCATCTTAAATGTAATACAAAATAATTTTTGGAATCATCTTAAATGTAATACAAAATAATTTTTGGAATCATCCTAAATGTAATACAATATAATTTTTGGAATCATCTTAAATGTAATACAAAATAATTTTTGGAATCATCTTAAATGTAATACAAAATAATTTTTGGAATCATCTTAAATGTAATACAAAATAATTTTGGGAATCATCTTAAATGTTATACAATATAATTTTTGGAATCATCCTAAATGTAATACAAAATACTTTTTGGAATCATCTTAAATGTAATACAAAATAATTTTTGGAATCATCTTAAATGTAATACAATATAATTTTTGGAATCATCTTAAATGTAATACAATATAATTTTTGGAATCATCTTAAATGTAATACAAAATAATTTTTGAAATCATCCTAAATGTAATACAAAATACTTTTTGGAATCATCTTAAATGTAATACAAAATAATTTTTGGAATCATCTTAAATGTAATACAAAATAATTTTTGGAATCATCTTAAATGTTATACAAAATAATTCTTGGAATCATCTTAAATGTAATACAATATAATTTTTGGAATCATCTTAAATGTAATACAATATACTTTTTGGAATCATCTTAAATGTAATACAAAATAAATGTTTGAATCATCTTAAATGTAATACAAAATAATTTTTGAAATCATCTTAAATGTAATACAAAATAATTTTTGGAATCATCTTAAATGTAATACAAAATAAATGTTGGAATCATCTTAAATGTAATACAAAACAAATTTTGGAATCATCTTAAATGTAATACAAAATACTTTTTGGAATCATCTTAAATGTAATACAAAATAATTTTTGGAATCATCTTAAATGTAATACAAAATAATTTTTGGAATCATCTTAAATGTAATACAAAAATACTTTTTGGAATCATCTTAAATGTAATATAAAATAATTTTTGAAATCATCTTAAATGTGATACAAAATAAATGTTTGAATCATCTTAAATGTAATACAAAATAAATTTTGGAATCATCTTAAATGTAGTACAAAATAAATTTTTTGAATCATCTTAAATGTAATACAAAATACTTTTTGAAATCATCTTAAATGTAATACAAAATAATTTTTGAAATCATCTTAAATGTAATACAGAATAATTTTTGTAATCATCTTAAATGTAATACAAAATAATTTTTGGAATCATCTTAAATGTAATACAAAATAAATTTTAGAATCATCTTAAATGTAATACAAAATAATTTTTGAATCATCTTAAATGTAATACAAAATAATTTTTGTAATCATCTTAAATGTAATACAAAATAATTTTTGGAATCATCTTAAATGTAATACAAAATAATTTTTGTAATCATCTTAAATGTAATACAAAATAATTTTTGTAATCATCTTAAATGTAATACAAAATAATTTTTGTAATCATCTTAAATGTAATACAAAATAATTTTTGTAATCATCTTAAATGTAATACAAAATAAGTTTTGAATCATCTTAAATGTAATACAAAATAATTTTTGAAATCATCTTAAATGTAATACAAAATAATTTTTGAAATCATCTTAAATGTAATACAAAATATTTTTTGGAATCATCTTAAATGTAATACAAAATAATTTTTGGAATCATCTTAAATGTAATACAAAATAATTTTTGAAATCATCTTAAATGTAATACAAAATAATTTTTGGAATCATCTTAAATGTAATACAAAATAATTTTTGGAATCATCTTAAATGTAATACAAAATCTTTTTTGGAATCACTTTAAATGTAATACAAAATAATTTTTGAAATCATCTTAAATGTAATAAAAAATATTTTTTGGAATCATCTTAAATGTAATACAAAATAAATGTTGGAATCATCTTAAATGTAATACAAAACAAATTTTGGAATCATCTTAAATGTAATACAAAATACTTTTTGGAATCATCTTAAATGTAATACAAAATAATTTTTGGAATCATCTTAAATGTAATACAAAATAATTTTTGGAATCATCTTAAATGTAATACAAAAATACTTTTTGGAATCATCTTAAATGTAATACAAAATAATTTTTGAAATCATCTTAAATGTGATACAAAATAAATGTTTGAATCATCTTAAATGTAATACAAAATAAATTTTGGAATCATCTTAAATGTAGTACAAAATAAATTTTTTGAATCATCTTAAATGTAATACAAAATACTTTTTGAAATCATCTTAAATGTAATACAAAATAATTTTTGAAATCATCTTAAATGTAATACAGAATAATTTTTGTAATCATCTTAAATGTAATACAAAATAATTTTTGGAATCATCTTAAATGTAATACAAAATAAATTTTAGAATCATCTTAAATGTAATACAAAATAATTTTTGAATCATCTTAAATGTAATACAAAATAATTTTTGTAATCATCTTAAATGTAATACAAAATAATTTTTGGAATCATCTTAAATGTAATACAAAATAATGTTTGTAATCATCTTAAATGTAATACAAAATAATTTTTGTAATCATCTTAAATGTAATACAAAATAATTTTTGTAATCATCTTAAATGTAATACAAAATAATTTTTGAATCATCTTAAATGTAATACAAAATAAGTTTTGAATCATCTTAAATGTAATACAAAATAATTTTTGAAATCATCTTAAATGTAATACAAAATAATTTTTGAAATCATCTTAAATGTAATACAAAATATTTTTTGGAATCATCTTAAATGTAATACAAAATAATTTTTGGAATCATCTTAAATGTAATACAAAATAATTTTTGAAATCATCTTAAATGTAATACAAAATAATTTTTGGAATCATCTTAAATGTAATACAAAATAATTTTTGGAATCATCTTAAATGTAATACAAAATCTTTTTTGGAATCACTTTAAATGTAATACAAAATAATTTTTGAAATCATCTTAAATGTAATAAAAAATATTTTTTGGAATCATCTTAAATGTAATACAAAATAATTTTTGAAATCATCTTAAATGTAATACAAAATAATTTTTGGAATCATCTTAAATGTAATACAAAATATTTTTTGGAATCATCTTAAATGTAATACAAAATAATTTTTGGAATCATCTTAAATGTAATACAATATAATTTTTGAAATCATTTTAAATGTAATACAAAATACTTTTTGGAATCATCTTAAATGTAATACAAAATAATTTTTTTAAAAATTGTTTCAGAAACGATTGTACGCCAAATATTCGTTGTGTTTGAATTCTTGGAACTGATATAAATAATGTTTTAATTTTATTTATCTCAACTTACATTATATATATATATATATATATATATATATATATATATATATATATATATATATATATATATAAATGGTTCTTTCTATTGTGTTTTGGGTCTGAGAAGTGTTATTTTTAACTACATGGTTCAATATTTTCATTTTTTTTAATATAAATAACAATTCTTATTTTATCATCAGAGTTGACAATACTGATAATAATCAGCTTAATAATTCCCACTATATAAATCTATCCTACTGTAACCAAATGCATCCGAACTTTAAATTGGATTAAAAAGCTCTTACAAATATAATACATCGCTATATATCTCTCATCAACTCTGCTAATAAAATAAGTTTCATCATTTATTATAAACAAAGTTTATGAGGTTGACAGTTTACAACAGTTTTCAGTTTAAGACAGTGTACGGCAGTTGGCGTCTCGCAGAAGATACGATCAGATGAGATTAGATCGGGCAGAGCCTTAGCAAACCTGAGATGGGCTGAAGACCTCGGGCACCGACAATGAGGGCCTCGAAAGCCCGCGACGGTGTCTTACACAATCAGAGTTTCAACTTAATTATAGTGTGTGTTTTTCTTGTGAGTTTGCGGTGTTTTGTTTTTCTCAGCTTGTAAACCAGTGTTGCGCCCTCGACGATCGCCAAGAAGATTCCCCGTCGACCCAGGACTGTACTCTGTTAAACTGTGTCTCTGTAAGCATAGATAGAGCACTCTTAATTGACTCGAATGCTCACATACATGTATTTGGGGATTTTAATGCCCACCACCGTGACTGGTTGGGATTCTCCAGCCTTACTGACGTAGCCGGCAACTCTACGTATAATTTCTCCTTAGCTCACTCCCTCTCTCAGACTGTCGATTTTCCGACCCGCATCCCCGATCGAATAGACCAACAAGCCTCACTTCTAGACCTTTTCTTGACCTCAATGCCCGAGGCTTGTGTGACGAAAGCTCATAGCCCACTCGGGAATGCTGATCACATTGTGCTAATGATACATATCACCCTAAGAAGTCGTCCAAAAACTGATGAATCGTTGCTCAAAACAACAAGATACTACGAGCGGGCTGATTTTGAGTCAATCAGAGATCACATCAGTGACGCCCCATGGAGGGAAACCTCACTCCCTGCCAATCAGTGTGCAAACGAATTAACTGAATGGGTCAAAGCAGGCATTGAAGCCTATGTCCCCATGCGAAAATACTTTAGCAAGCCTCACTCTCCTCAATGGTTCACCTCGAATTGTGCTGCTGCAATTTCTGAGAGACAACAAGCATTCCGTAAATTCGGCCGACATAAGTCAGCTACTAATAGAAATAAATTCATAGAGTCATGAAATAATTGCAAGGCCGTGATAGGTGAAGAGAAGGTTTAATAGGTTAACAGAAAAACGCATCCAGTCACAGAAATTAGGTACTCGTGATTTCTGGAAAATCTACAATAGTGTAGTGAATAATGGTCAATCAACGATTCCCCCACTATCAAACCACAATGATGTCGCTTGCACGGCCACTGATAAGGCTGAACTACTTGCCCAGCGCTTCGCTTCTAACTCTACTTTGGACTCAGATAACCACCCCCTCCCCGAATTCCCTTTGCTGACCGAAGCCACACTTGATAACCTAGTCATCACCCCATCCCAGGTTAGAGACATCATAAAAAACCTTGACACCTCCAAAGCTTGTGGGCCTGATCTTATACCCACAATAGTAATAAAGAGATGCTCTGCCGAACTGGCCCCTGTCCTCTCCAAACTCTACAATAAGTGTCTAGCTGAATCTTGCTTCTCCGATAACTGGAAAATTGCCTCTGTGGTACCAGTCTACAAGAATTCTGGAAATAGAACCGATCCCCAGAACTATCGCCCAATCAGTCTGCTGCCGATCTTTGCTAAAATCTTTGAATCCTTAATCAATCTAGCAATAGTACGACCCTTAGTTAATGCTAAACTTATTTCTGACTGCCAGTATAAATTTAGACAAGCACGATCTACTGCAGACATCCTAACGGTCATCTCTGAACGCATGTATCATACACTCGACAAGGCAGGTGAAGCTAGGGCAGTAGCGCTTGATATATCCAAGGCCTTTGACAAGGTATGGCATAAAGGGATCCTCCTGAAAATACGATCATACGGTATTACTGGGCAATTACTTAATATAATTAGATCCTTCCTAGACAAAAGAAAAATCCAGGTTGTCCTCGATGGCCGTTCATCTAAGCAACATGACATAAATGCTGGTGTACCCCAGGGATCTATCCTTGGACCCTTGTTGTTCCTGATCTATATAAACGATCTCTCTGATGGCATAGAGTCTGAGATTGGTTTATTTGCTGATGACATTACCCTTTACCCTCGCCATGTTGGCAAAACCGACGCAATTATATCCGATGCAATGGCTGAATCTTTAGAAAATGACCTCCAAGCTGTAGTGGATTGGGGTCATAAATGGTTGGTAACTTTTAATGCCGCAAAGACAAAACTCCTTTCCTTCAATAACTACAAGAAACCTTTTCAACCACCGATTGTCATGGCAAATAACACCCTACCTGAGAGTTCATCATTCAAACTCCTCGGCCTAACCTTCACAGGTAACAGGAATTGGAACAAATACATTGAAGACATTGCCAAGTCTGCCGCAAAGAAGGTTGGCTCCCTCTACCGTGCTAGTAAACTCCTCACACCTGACATTATCCTGTATCTTTACAAAGCCACCATCCGCCCATGCATGGAGTATTGTTGTCACATCTGGGCTGGTGCATCATCTACTAGTCTCTCCCTCCTTGACAAGGTCCAAAAAAGAATCGCCAACCTAATAGGTCCCTCACTGTCAGCCAAGCTCCAGCCTCTGTCCCATCGCCGCAATGTAGCATCCTTGTGCTTGTTTTACAAATACTTCAATGGATTATGCTCCGATGAATTGGCTACTCTGGTGCCCCCTTGACGTAAATTCACTAGACTAACTCGACAATCAACTAAATCTCATTCATTCACTTTGGAGGTCACCAGATGTCGGAGAGCCTTCTACTCAAATAGCTTCTTTCCTCGTACTGCTGGCCTCTGGAACTCTCTCCCTGCCTCCTGTTTCCCCAACAGTACAGACATGCAGGGGTTTAAAACTAATGTAAACAGACACCTCGCTGTGCTGATCCCAATCTAGGTTGACCACCCCCTACCTTCTCCTCTTTTCTTTTTCTCAGTAGCCCCTTACGTCTACAGTGGCGGCCTGCCTTGTTTGGGGTGAACTATGTTAAAAAAAAAAGATACGACCAGAATAGATAATGAAAGAGAAGAAAATCACGGCACACTTGCATTGGATTCAGCGGTTGTCGATGGCCGGCATATGGTCTCACATATGAACAAGGACAATAGTGTGATTTAGAACGGACGAATAATATAATAAAATGTCTGATAAATATAATAAAATGGTTTAAAAAAACACCGATCATATTCTCTTATTATATTTGAGCTCTAGTCTTTATAGGCTATGGTTACAAAAATACGATGTAGCTTTCAACTCACTTACTGTGTAATCTTAAAGGATGAAACAATATGGGCAGTAAATCTTTCTTTATGCGCATTTAGTTAAACATAAAGAAGACAGAGAAGGATTGTCTTTATTGTCGTCTCATAAGCGTTTTGATATGCTCGAACAAGCGAGCCTTTGTTGGAACATGTGACACGCAATAAAATTTATTTATGAACGTCCCGGCGAATAAAACTATAAATATTATTATCAAACCTGTGTGCAATCCTAATTAAATTCCTCCTCCTGAAATCAAATTCTATGCCTTCGAAAGAGTTCGACATGATCGCGCAACACAAGTTTCACCTTATGATAACAATGGCAATAGTTGCATTTACATAAGCATAGCTAACATGCGTAGCCCATGTTTTTATGTACAATTATGATGTCATGTCTCGTATTGAACACCGGATTTAATAACACGGTAGAAGTGTAGTAGTCATAAACATAAACACTCCTTCTTTCTTGCGGAGAGCAGCCCCTATGAGGTGGTTTGGTCACACGAGGATCAATCAGCTTCCAGGGCGTATCAATTACGATCAAATATTTGAAGAAATAATTTAAAACGCTTTGAGATTTGCAGGTCAGACAGAGAGCTTCCTGGCACCAATGAAGTAAGACGTCCTCTCTCCTGCCTCTGACCACTGTACAGCCGAGCTGAGGCTATTATTCAGAGAAAGATATACTGCGCGAGAAAATACTTTCGACATACGAACTTTATTATTAAATTCCATGATAAATGCCAATATACTGAAATCATATGCCCTTAATAGGGTTAAGATGAAAATTCATATACACTAAATGTACAAAAGCAAAGAAAATTCCCAAATTTTTACACGTTTCTTGTCATTAAGGGTATGACTACATATCAACCAAACCATTTCATTATCACATCACTACAGAATAAATCTCTATGCATGAGTGGATGAAGTGTGTGAGGTGCGCTGAAGAAAAATTCCTACCAGTAAAATACATAGCCCTGTTGTGCTCGCATACCCTTAATGACAATAAAAGTGTAAACATTTGGGAATTTCTTTTCATGAAATGTCACTACTTTTGTAAAATACAATGGTCATTTTTAAGGTTTTTTGGAATTTACATGAAAACTAAGGTATATGGTAAACTGAAATTAAAATGTCATCAACTAGACCCCAGAACCTCTATCTCTGCCAAAAATCAGCTGAATCCATCAAATAGTTGATGAAATACAGGGTGGCACATACGTACGCACACACAGATAGCAACATTTTATGATTGAACTTTCTGGATCTTTGGGTTGCCTTGACTAATGATGCTGAAATTCTACACACTTATAGAAGCTATCAAATAAAAATTTTGCGCAAAGTTTTGACTAATTAGATTTATTGGTTTTTGAGTTATGATTGATCAAAGAAATTAGATTTCCAGCATAGGCCATTCGTAAGGTCTATTACGGGATAGAGCGCTCTCGTGCCTCCCTTGATTCCTTTTCTTGACTGTCTTAATTCCGCAACCTACACCCAACGGTGTAGATCACTCAAATAAAAATATGCTATTTATATACGTGCTTTGTTTTCTTTTCATTTTACGACCCGTTTCGATACAAAATATTGTAAGAGTTGGTTATACAGTCTATACGAAGACCAAGCCTCTATATAAGTTATATATTCGCTATTTCAACGATATTACCGCGGGACTTATTCCCTGTTGATTAGAACTTGTTTTCTTAAGTATATATTCGCTATTTCAACGATATTACCGCGGGACTTATTCCCTGTTGATTAGAACTTGTTTTCTTAAGTATATATTCGCTGTGTCGACGATGTATTTATTTCACATTATTGCGGGACTACTTCTCTATTAATTACAACTTGGTCGTTTAATTTTACGTTCGCTATGTCGACAATATGTTTACTTCAAATTACCGAAGGACTGCTTCCCTATTGATTAAAACTTATTTGTTTAAGTTTATGTTCGCTGTGTCGACAATACGTTTACTTCACATTACCAAGGGGCTGCTTCCCTATTGATTAAATCTTATTTGTTTAAGTTCATGTTCGCTGTGTCGACAATGTACTTATTTCACATTACCGTGGGACTGCTTCCCTGTTGAGTATAACTTGATTCTCTCCTTTCACCACCAACGCTCTGATTCTTGCTTTTTCCTAGTCGAAATGAATGGCCATCTTCTCGAAGCGGCCAGTTTGTTTTGATATGCTGTTTGCAATGACTTTCACTGCAGATCTAAAATTGAAAATGTACAACCAGTTTGTTGTTAAGGATGCTGGAAATATGGTTGAATCATTCTACCACCTCAGAAAGTAGCTGCCTCCTGATAAAGTTCTCTACAAGAGACATATCCGTCTTAAGACGAAGTACAGCTGTCACATGTGGTGAGTTGCCATACGGAGCTTGAATAATAATCATATTCCGATTTTCCGATATTCCGATATCCTAATGCAAAATAATAACATGAGAGGCGACATTGGTGAAGTCGAACCCGATGTTAACCGACGACCTGGGTCTACCAAGTTCGAATTCTATCGGTTCCAGAGCACTATTTTCATTATGAATGTTGGCAAGCTTCACGTGGTCCCTCCTGTGAGTACCAGATTATAGAAAGAACTAAGAAAAATTGCGCCTGTATTTAGATGAAGATATTCTTGTATAGATATGTAGTAAAGTGCGTGCAAGACGGTTTAACCGTTCAGGTAAAGGAAATAATCCGACCATCACTCCATAGATATATACACTTTAATATAGGAGAGATTTGAAACTAAATTTAGTTACTGCCAGAATTTAAATGAAGCTTGACATAATGTAAGGTCCTGATAAAGACCATTTTGTCTCCTTGTAATCATGTTCATGGTAAAGGAAACCCCTAGTTAAGAAAATAGAGCTGTTAGGTAAGTGGATAAAATAGATGTAGTTAGACGGAAATATTCCTATATAGTGATGTAGTAAAGTGCAGGCTAGGGGGTTTACCTGTTCAGGTGAAGGGAATAATCCGGTTTTCTCTTTATAGACAAATAGATTCACTAGTCGTTTCTCTATTTCCTCCTCGGAAATGAAAAACGCAACTAATTGTTTTTATAAGTTAACGAATGTATTTATTTATAAGGATATAGCACATAAATAATATGACATACGTTTTACATTTTCGTACCCGGTTATCATACTTGTATTAGTTTATTGTGCAACTCAGACGACATTTTGAGGCTAATTTTTAAGAATTCATTGTCTGACGTTTTACCTGTTTCGTTGTTTCGTGTTTTCGTTGCTACGTACTTGTTGCGGCATTCTCGTTGCTGGTGAATTATTTATTATAACGTGGCAAAAAAACGAGAGGCGGCTCTGTTACCACTGAGACCTCGTGTTACAAGCCAGTCAAAAGTCGTACCATGCTGATCTATAAGAATTTACTGTTTACTAGTATCATACCATAAATTTGAGGATACGCCCTAAGAAGCTCTGGTAACACGTCACGCATTTGCGAATTCTATCTTTGGTGGTTTGCGGGGGAGATTACAACACACACGCCCCCCCCCCCCCCAACACACACACACACACACACACACACACACACACACACACACACACATATATATATATATATATATATATTTGTAAGATATTATAAAAGATATATGAATATATATATTTTATAATATCATAATATACTCCTTATAATTTACGAAATGGTTCCAATTGCAAGCTCGATAAAGTTTTATGACAAGATTCAGAGCATATATACATTATAGTTGGATTTCAATGACCACAGGAAAAATCAATCCAAAATCATCATTTTCATATTCACGTCCATTTCCTTTATTTTCATATTTCGGTGAATACTTGTATTTCTTCTTAATTCTTCTGACAAACAAAACCCTTTTATTTTTTATTTTTTCATCTTTTCCTTTAGCATATTTTCTTTTTAAATTCAAATAGTTTCTTACGCACGTTTTACAAAAAGATCAAGATCAAACTATAGTCAAACTTTGCTGATCATCAGAGAAAGGAGTTCATTTACAAGTAATAGGAACATATATTATTCCAAATCAGGAGAATAAAAATGGGAAAAATCCAAGAAGATTTGACCCCAAAAATACATGAGAAAAATTCACATGAAGAATGGTTACAAATTCCAAGCCCCCAAAAGAAATAACATCCGAGATTTTAAACGGCTCTTCAAACGGTAGCTTGTAAATTAAAACTTCAGAAACCACATGATAAAGAAATAAAATAAGTATATAATAACCCTTTTTAAACTCAAACATAAACACCGTCCAAAGATAAATAAAGAAATGAATCGTTTACTTATATTAATATATCTTAAATATACAATTAATAACAGACGACAACATGGCTACGTAAAATACCCGGCTCCACGGAATAAAAAATAAAACCGCACACCGGTTTAACACATAATGAAACATTACGCTAATACCCCTAAATGTAAATAGATAAAACAAACAGATAAATATATGACCTTAATAATAAAAAATATTGAGTTAAAATTAAATAAAAGTAATCGATATAGACAGCTCCTTGGAAACATAGAACTTCTCCCATAAATGAACCTTTAGAAATAGAAACCGCCGACTTACAGACGGTCAATGTTGTTGTTTTCTCCCGTTTTCTTTTAGCCATTCAGTTGGTCTACGTTTGCTAAGGTTTGACGCAGGCTAAAATGGTTGTTTTCGAACACAGAAAACGCCTGTCCATAACAAGGAAACTCTGGTTCGCCTGACAGAATCTGTAATATATAGTTTTTAAATAAAGGATCATCAGTTGTTTACCATGAAAAACTGTTTCGGGAATTTATATATATATATATATATATATATATATATATATATATATATATATATATATATATATATAAAAGCTATGAAAATATATTTATGGCAATTAAGCTACACAGAGGCTCCCACGTTACATCCCCGGGGGAATCTTCAGGCTTCAGGCATTTTAGCCTGATTATTCCCCCCGGGGATGAAACGCGGGAGCCTCTGTGTAGCTTAATTGCCATAAATATATTTTCATAGCTTACTACCTAGCTCTACTTACGAATCGAGCACTGTTAACGTAAATACTGAAAATTGATACATACAAAATTATACATCCTTATAAAATTTTATGTAGATACATGAAATACTAATATATATATATATATATATATATATATATATATATATATATATATATATATATATATATATATATATATATATATATATATATAGGCAGCATCTTCTCTTGCAGGCAAGAAAAAAACATATACATAGGTTTGACTACCACGACTTTGTCGAGAAGATTGACGATGCATTTGTCTGATACTAGCGCTATAGCCCAACACTTAACTAACGACAACTCCTTCCCCCGATCGGAATTCAGAAAACTCTTAGTAGAAAATACCAACATATTAGAATATAGTACTAACAAACAAAAACTCCATATATTAGAAGCCCTATATATAAACACCAAAAAAAAACTTAATTAATAGAATTAACTTTAATATCAGTAATAATATACTAAAATGTCTATAGTTCAACTATACTTTCGTACTTATTACATAATTCCCGCCAAAACCTTCTATAATACTACCACATAGTCTGTACCTGATTAATCTCATTCCCCTGAAGATGGACCCGGATGGGTCTGAAAGTACTTGGGAGACAAATCTAAACTATGGCAAATTCATCAGCCAATTCCCCTCCGAACCTAAGATCCTCATTCGGACTATTGGAATGATCTACCAAAGGATATCTAGACATGAGTTGTCTCTTATATATATATATATATATATATATATATATATATATATATATATATATATATATATATATATGTGTGTGTGTGTGTGTGTGTGTGTGTGTTTGTGTGTGTGTGTGTGTGTGTGTGAAAAAATGACAAACGGAAAACAAGTTGAAATGCAGGAGAAAAACAAAAACGAAATTTTTTGACTGGTTTCGTTCGTGGCGAACGTCTTCAGAAAATGAAGATATAGAAATAATTTTATTTTGAAGGCACAAACATGGGATGAGGGAAGGATGAACTGATTGGACCATATGAGAAGATATTAAGTGATGTTGGAATATGATAAGTAGGTGACACATTCTTCTATGTTTCTTATTCTTCTGTTTATATTTTTCATTTATTTACTCTCTTTTACTATTACACCTAATGAGCGAGTATGGAGAATGCGGTGGGGGAGGGGGAAAGGCGACAGAGAAGCTGGCTAACGTGAACAAAAGGGGTGGGCATGAAATTGATACACTGGATGTTAGAACACAAATATTAATAAGAAAGAAACAGGGATAGGTCTGCTAATTTGTCACACATTAGGTTTTTGAAGAGCAATTCATAAAGATGAAAAGCCGTGGTGGACAAAATGTGTGAAAAATGAAACAAACGGGGGAAAACAGGTTGAAAGGGTGGGAGAAAAACAAAAATATAAATAGATTTCAAAAGTAGAAAAAAAATTTTTTCACACATTTTGTCCATCACGACATTTCATTTTCATGAATTATCGTGTACCTTACCCATATATATATATATATATATATATATATATATATATATATATATATATATATATATATATATATATATATATATAAACAATGCCATTTGAAATTCAATGACCAAGTTCTTATTCATATTTTTACTTACAGAATTAAAAAAAATTCAATGTGTCTCTTGACAATTGTTTCGCGCAAAAGCGAGCAACCAGGAATAAACCCATAATTTTGCGCGAAATAATTGTCAAGAGTTACATAGAATTTAGTTTTTGAAATTCGGCAAGTAGGAACATGAATGAAGCTTGGTCATTTTAATTTAAAATATCATTGCTTACTTATATATGCTCTGTTCTTAAATGTCAACATTTATCTAGTTTTAACATTTAACAGTTCTGGCAACTTTTCTTAAGATATATACACACAAATCTCTCTCTCTGTCTCTCCATCTCTCTCTCTCTCTCTTTCTCTCTCCCTCTCTATATATATATATACAGATCGAGAGAGAGAGAGAAAGAGAGCGAGAGATATGCATATATATATATTTGTAACTTCTTTGTAATATATATATATATATATATATATATATATATATATATATATATATATATATATATATGTGTGTGTGTGTGTAACTTCTTTGTAATATAGCAGGAAGAATCCTAGCAAAGTGCTCGATTAATTTAGAATTAAAATTAAAAATTAAGAGCGCAATATTTATTTATTTTGGTACAGAAAAATGTGTACAACATTCGTACCGTCGGTTTCAAGCACAGAAGGCTCTCTTCAGCTTCTGTTTTCATCTGTTTCGAAATTAAAAGTTTATTTTTTATCTTTTTAAATCTTCGGTTTTAAATATCAACTGTTACTTTTCACCCACCTTTTTTCAAACCTTATTAAACTTTCCTTACACTGAATTTAAACCAACATACATAACACTCTAAGCGAATAACGCGTCCAAACGAGAGTGCCACGTGACTTCACATTTCCGAAACAGATGACAACAGAAGCTGAAGAGAGCCGGGTGGCTAAGTCCTTCTGTGCTTGAAACCGACGATACAAATGCTGTACTAATTTTTCTGTACCATATATATATATATATATATATATATATATATATATATATATATATATATATATATATATATATATATAGTCTCGTAATTTTCTCAACCATTAAAACTATATTTAAAAAAAAAACAAAAAAAAACATAGTCCCAAGTCTTTCAGTGGAAAAATCACTCATGTAAGTCAATTTATTTTTTACAGTTATTATATTAGTTTGTTTCTAACACTATTTTAAGGGATCATCAGTTGTTTACCATGAAAAACTGTTTCGGGAATTTAAAAACAAGACAGTATTTAATTTCATGGCTTCCCAGCAGAGTTGATCAGACCCCACTTCCCTTAAAAGACAAAAACATAAACGTTCCTTATACTAAATCTACGTTTTGCTCTATATAAATGTTTTGCTAACTTATATTAGTCATTTAAAAAAAAAAAATTCTGTACCTGTGCTGTTCGTCGGTCTAATAAAATTTATCCGTTACTTACAAAAACGTTGCTTTATTTTAAAGTGTTTGGACGAATCCATTACACTATTATTTAGGTGATTAATGTATTATTTTTAGTTTCATATTATAAATATAAAAAATATCAACACATCAAAAAATAAAAAATAAAAAAATAAATATATATATATATATATATATATATATATATATATATATATATATATATACATACATACATATATATACCTTTAGTCCCTCCTTCTCTCCCTATTCCTCCTCCTTTGTTGTCCATTTCCCCGTTGTCGTCAACCTCAAATAAATATTAATCTTCCTTGTTCACTTACAGTTTTTCTAATCTGCGTTCACAACTATCGATTTTTTCCTTTTCTCAGTGTTTCAAATCGGCGTTTATAAGTTAACCGTTAATTTTTTCTCTTTGTCTTCTTTTTCTTCTTCTTTGCCCACTCCCAGTGTTTAAAATCAACGTTCATAACTGTCGATTTCTTCTTCTTCTTCTTCTTCTTCTTCTTCTTCTTCTTCTTCTTCTTCTTCTTCTTCTTCTTCTTCTTCTTCTTCTTCTTCTTTAACATTTTTTCTTTCTTTCTTTCTATTGTATTTTTATTGTTTTTCTTTTTCTCACTATATATAGTAGATGTGTTATATATATATATATATATATATATATATATATATATATATATATATGCTGTACTAATTTTTCTGTACCAAAATAAATAAATAAATAAATATATATATATATATATATATATATATATATATATATATATATATATATATATATATATATATATATATATATATATATATTTCTCTGTATCTCTATCGTTATTCATTTCGCCGGCAAACTTATCTATTTATTTATCTATAGATAGACACGAATCTATACTTGTGTGTGTGTGTGTGTGTGTGTGTGTGTGTGTGTGTGCTCGCGCGTAATAACAAGGTGAACCCTGAATTAAAGTATGATTGTGAATTGGTTTTTAATTTAGACAATCTATCAGTTGCTTCAAAACTTATAAAGAAATATCGAACTTGTGAATCGTTCATAAGTTGAGTGAAAAGCTAATATTTATATATGCTTCACACGGGGTAGATTCTCAGGACTTGGCGACGGTTGACAGATAATCCAAGTCTAAGTAAGTAATACAAGACACATATCTAACAGGATTACTACGTCATAAGAAAAATCAGCAATCAGTACATTTTTTAGTTGACTCCAATAACACTATATATTTCAAAATTTACTACAGGGTGGTACCTAAATAAGCGGGAAATTTGAGGCTGTACTTTTAAGTGTTAAAAATTTTTTAAACATTTTATTGCGTCTGCTTATTCACTTCTTCGATTTTCACGGACGACATTTTGAGAATCTGTGAGTGTATTATAAAATTAGTCTTTAAAAAAATTTAAAAAGTTTTTCATGGTAAAAAGAAATTTGAAAAATCTCCTGCTTTTCTAGCGACCCCCCTGTATTATACATTTAAAACTGAAAATGTTATCATTTAAATTATGTGAAATAAGCCAAACTGTGTAGTGTAGCTATTTAATTGCACTCTCTGGAGAAACGGGCGCAATAGCGATATATAGGTTAATAGCTGCATTAGTCACGTTACGACCACGTTGCCCCGTCTAAGTATTAATCATTCAACCGAGAATAATGCTATGAAGTTACGCGTAGAGCTACACAAAACACCGCCGTCGCTAATTAGGAACATTTTCATCAGCAACCCAAGTTTGCTTTATAAATGTATATGCAATCGATTATGCCGAGCCTATGTGCCTTTTCGACCACATTCAATGACTGAGGTGGGTGAACCAGCGACTTTCGCTTATTTTAGTCGCTAACTTTTTCATGTAACAAATCAAGAAACGCTGCATTACACCATTAAGATTGTGTATATTCAAACAACTATTATTTCTTTTTGGTGGATCGTAAAAAAAAATTAATAATAAACATAAAATTAAATAAATTCTTCTTTTTCTTCTTCTTCTTCTTCTTCTTCTTCTTCTTCTTCTTCTTCTTCTTATTATTATTATTATTATTATTATTATTATTATTATTATTATTATTATTTTAAAAAAAATTTTAAATGTAAAAATTAAAATTTAAAAAAAAAAAAACTTGGAACAGTTCTGAAAAAAAACTATAAAAAGGATAGGAGTAATTGGAATGAAAGGGAAGACTGAGACTATACAACAAACGGCAATGATGAAAACAGCTGAAATCTTTTTAAAAAATTCCTCGAATGCGGAAATCACCCAACATAAATTACTAAGGCTAACAAGCTACATGGAAGTTGCAGCAGAACTAAAACGAAACATTGAAAGGAAGCCCTCGTTAAGCAAGAAATCTCATAAACCCCCTTCCCCCACAAAAAAAAACAATGCGATGGGAGCAGCCTCGGCTGATACCATAGAAAATAGTCGTAAAATATCAAGGAGGATGGGAAGATCGAAGAGGGGAGAACTAACCAGACATTTACTGCAAAGTCTGGAGAGTACTGGGACTTTGCGGTGGGGTATTGTCACCCAAACCCTAGAGAAGACCAATGGTCGTTGCCAGCTAGAAATCAATAAGAAGCGGCTTTTACGATAATGCAAAATAATCTGCAATGATGATCGAAAGAGGTGGAGATCACTGGAAATCTGTGGAGAGTTGTTGTTACTCAGACTCCAGGGAACACCACCGGTTATTATCACTGATCTATTACTGATGATGACCTGTATGATAACTCCTAGTGAGTTGATAATAATAATAATAATAATAATAATAATAATAATAATAATAATAATAATAATAATTTTTACTCAATATGTATCTGCTTCGTTGTGTTGTAAATGTCCTTGTGTGTGTGCGAGTGTGTGTGATAGTGCATCTTATATCCCACAAAAGTTATAGTTAGGATCACATGTAAATTAAGCTTTGGCCTAGTGTTGCCACATACACAAAAATATAACATGAAAGTAAACATTATTGAGAGCTATGGGACTCATAAAAAGATCTGTTTCATGATTGGCGGTTCTATTTTAATGGCCAACATGGAGGAACCGGTCGGCACCCTGCGGATTTGACCTCTTAACATTTCAGAAACAAGAATATTTCGGTAAAAAAAAACAACAAAAAAAACCCCAGGTAAGTAACATCTCTAATTACAGGTTGGATCTTAATACGAACCCAGTACAGGTCCGTACAAATGCCCAGTGCAGCAAACCAACAACAAAAGAAGGAATAGACTACAAAGGAAAATAGATTTAATTCTATTACAAAAGCAACATCACAAAAAACGTTGTGACATGTTTATGGATTGCCATTTAACAGAACAAAAGACTGCAGATCAAGCAAGACCCATTCTCAAGAGGGAATGTTTTTCGAAACGAGCAGACTTGTACATCATACGCACTGAAACTGTTGACAACAATAACTACGAAACCACAAAACTGAGGTAGAACCAGCAGAAGTTAAACACATCGAAGAAATTATGAATAAGGACAAAACAAACCACCCATTCCGAAGGAAAGAAGAATAGAATATTTTTTTAATAGAAACAGTAGAAGTAAACGCCTCTTTTTCATATACCAGAACTGATACTATCACAGAACTAGACTACTTAATCCATGCAGGGACCAAATTCTTAATTACAAGAGTAAAAATGGCAATATAACTTCACCAAAAGAATAGACCGGCCTCGTCTGGATGGAAGACCAAATTGAAAAACCGCATCAACAAGCTACGAAAATAAACTAAATAATACATAAGGTCAAAGAAAATAGAACACGATGCGAGAGGAAGAAGATGAATAACAAACAAAAAAGAAAGACTAAATCAGAAACATGAAGAACTAAAACAAAAGATACTTGCAGGAGAGGTAAGACTAAGGCGATACAGATACAAATCTGAACAGTAAGAACACAATGGGATCTTTGAAAACAATGAAAGTTAGTTTTACTAAAACGTCAACGGAAAAAGAAAAAAAACAGAACAACTGAAACCCAACCAAAACGAATCACTTCTGGCAAAATATATGGGGAAAGCGACAGACTACAACAGAAATGCTAAATGACTGAAAAACCTGAATGAAGAACTTCAGGAAATTAAAGACGGGACAGAAACCGAAATTACTCACGGAACACTCGAGATGACCCGAAGGAAAATAGCAAACTGGAAACCGACAAGCCATGGCGGAAGACAGGCATATTGGTTTTAAATATTCACAACCATGCATGAAAGTCTAACGCAAAGGCTGAGATGTATAAACAAAACAAACGAGTTGACGACAAAAGGAAGAACTATACTAATACAAAAAGACAGTGAAAGTAATTACAGACTAATACTCTGTCTCTCAATAATCATAATAATGGATAATCCTAACGGCACAACCGAGAGAACAGATCTACCAGACTTTTAATACCCATAAACTACTGCCCGAAAAACAGAAATGATTGGACACATGACTTGTTATATGTTGATTACAAGCTTTTGTGAGAGGTAAAAATAATACATGAAAAACAACCTAGCTATGGCATTGAGCGACTGCAAGAAAGTCTACGATAGAATCCCACGAGCATAAATAATTGAATGCCTAAGGATGTACAAAAATTCGAAGAAAATTATAAATCTTATAAAGAAAGCAAAGGAAACATGAAAACTGAAACTGACAACTGGAGAACAACACCTGACTAAGATAATGATACAGACTCCGAAAAGTGGAGCATTCTTGATCTGTGCAAAAATTAGCCATGGTTAGCTTTGTCTAAATTTCCCAAGTGTCTATGGCGATCGGGAATAAACTAGCTTCTATGCAAAAGGAGAGATACTGTCTGGGAAGATGGCTTCGTGAGACCGACTAGGACAGATATTACACTTTAAAAATTGATTTGTAAATGTCAAAAAATTGTATGAAAAATGTGCAAGACCATTCAAAGTGTGAGGAGTGACGTCAGAGGTCTGTGGTCTTCATCTGTTTATCCTACTCTTAGACGCATGTTGACATATTCGTACAATCATTGTTCTCTTCATTCTTTCACCATTAAAATAAGAAATTTACCCCAAACGAGGCATGTAACCGCTGAAGCGTAAGGGACTACTGTGGTAGGGGCCGGATTTATAGGGGGGGGGGTCAACCGGGGTAAGGAGTTTGGCAGCAAGATTTTTATTCAAATTACATTTAAATTTCTGCATGTTGGTACGGTCGGGATAAACTGAGCAGAAATGGAATTCCAAAGTTACACGGTCAAAGGAACGAAGCTATTAGAGCGTAAAATCTTCAGACATCTAGTGGCCTCTACGGAGAAGGGGTGGGATTTTGCTGCTACTCGAGTAGGTCGAGGGTGTTTTCGTGAAAGGAGGGGAGTGGCGTGGTACATACGCACTAAGTTCATCAGAGCACATTCTGTTGAAGTACTTGTAAAACAAGCACAAGGATGTAACACAGAGGCGATTCGACAGGAGCTGGGGCTTTGCAGACAGTGCGGAACCTATTAGGTTATACATTATTATTGTGCACCCTGCTCAAGCGGTAGCGGCCTATAATGTGAAGGGGTGGGATTTTGCTGGTAGTCGGCTTTCTATATGGCCCCTATCCAGGAGATAAGACACAAGGTCAGATGCGGTTTTGAAAATCCAGCGCACATTCTGGCTTACAAAAACGCCTGTGAAACACCGTCGGCATTCCTTCAGGCGATTAGCAATAAACTAACCACTTCATAAAGAGAAGGTAAAGCCTGGGAAGTTGGATCTTCTAGGACTGAACAGAACTATACAGGGTGGGCAAAAATAAGGGTCCTATTTTTAAAAATTCATAACTTTTTTATTTATTGATTTTTTTTTATTTTTTTTTTTAGAATAAGTAAAGGACCCCTTCCGAAGCAAGCATGAGCCGTATTAGCCCTAAGGAACGTACCCTCATTTAGAAAACATTATTTTTGCTTAAAAAACTCAAAACAGTGTAAAAAACGATACTTTAGTTTTCGTAAGTTTTAAGAAGTGTTTTTCGGCTAAAATGTGCTTTGTTTATTTCAAAAAATCTCGGAAGTGTCAGTCTACACACACATAAAGTTTGGTGAGTTTAACTTTTATTTTGTGGAAGTTATTCAAATTCAAGTTATTCAAATTTAAAGATAGGACCCTTATTTTGGCCCACCCTGTACAACAGCCCTACAATGACAAAGTCACTGTCGGGCTGATTTTTCGAGGGTCGGGGGTATTTGTCCGTTATGGACAAATACCCCCGACTTCAGCAATTATAACAATACCACATTTACTCTCTATACTATCTTACTTAAACTATCCCTAATGATTTTAAATACTACCCTTTGATCGTGACCTGAAGGTCACGTACGAATAAAGGCGGCACGTACGTAATGTATTACGTGCTCAGTTTGATATAACACTCTTGGATTTATAGATTTCTGTTGTTTTGTTCGTGATTATCAAAGCTGACATCTGTAAATAGATATTTACGCACGTTTACGTCAGCTCAGCGTAACGACATATAAATGAAAAAAAAAAAGGTGGAGATTTAAGCGAGGGGGAAGGGGATAGGGGGTAGGGACAAGACAGACGGGGAGGGGGAGGGGTTGTGGTGTTTTCAAAGCTTTGCCCGCCCGAATGTCTGGGTCATTAGGTGCATTTCGAGTTCACTGAACCACTTGAGTGAATAAAAAAACTAATCTGTTAAGTGAGTGAGAGAGATAGAGAAAGAGAGATAAAGAGAAGGAGAAAAGGTGCAGAGAGAGAGAGAGAGAGAGAGAGGGGGGAGAAAGAGAAGAGGAGGAAAAAAGTAATCTCGGATAGTATAGATTAAATGAGTGGAAGATCTGTCAGTCTTTCTATCTGTCTGTCTGTCTGTCTCTCTCTCTCTCCCTTCCTTTATTTTTCCTCATTTCCATCTATCTATCTATCTATCTATCTATCTATCTATCTATCTATCTATCTATCTATCTATCTATCTATCTATCTGCATGTCCATATCTATCTATCTATCTATCTATCTATCTATCTATCTATCTATCTATCTATCTATCTATCTATCTATCTATCTATCTATCCTCCCTCTCCCCTTTTTCTTTCTCACTTGCCCCTCATTAATCTATGTATCTCTAATTATATCTTCTACCTCAATATTCTTTCAATCTTTCTATCCCTCTCGCTTTCTTACTTCTTCTTCCCGCTCTACATACTAGGTATAGATATATACTAGGTATATATATATATATATATATATATGTGTGTGTGTGTGTGTGTGTGTGTGTGTGTGTGTGTATGTGTACTAGGTATATATATATATATATATATATATATATATATATATATATATATATATATATATATATATATATATACTTAGAGAAACTACCCGCCCCCAGGACAGCAATTAATGTAGCTGTAGCCTTATCTACAGAAAAAAAAAAGTTCGTTTCACATTTTGATAATTTAAAGAAAACCAATAAAAAAAATGATTGTCGTAATGTTTGGTGAATTATTCCAATGGTTACATGTGTATTTTGTGTAAGTATAAAAATGACTTCCCAAGAATGAAGAGATCAAACGAAAAGTCGTGTCGATTTTCAAGAATAACCAACAGAGAAAAGACCTGAACGTCTTTTGGTACGAATATAGTCGGGATAAATGGAAAAAATATGTCGCATTTATTCATTTAGATATATATATATAGCAGGTAAAAATATGAAAATAAAATTTGATATCGATCAGATCAAATAGTCTAGATCGTTTCGAATAGGAATCAGTTTCCAAATGCAAAATTGTTGCTTCATATTTATTATATTCACGAGTGAAGTATTAAATTCAATATTATACGATTCTATGATTTAATAACAATTTCGTAACAAAAACTTTTACACAATTTTCTTAAATAAACACAGATAGTCAAGGCTGTTTACTTTAAACAACAATCCCCCTTCACTAGAAAGCCGAAACAAAAAGCGCACTCGAACGTAATCCGATCACTGAAAAATGTCAAATGGGCGATCAGAGAGTTCAAATCATTAGACATAAATAGTCTAACACAGAGAAAATGTCCAGGAAAAAAACAACGGTAAAAACCTGTAAAAACAAAAGAAAATAGTGTCCAAAGCACTATATATATATATATATATATATATATATATATAGTCATCCACATACAGACTGTTTCGCAGCTCATCAGTGCGGCTAGACCAGTTAATGTCTCAAGCCGGGATCGAAACGCAACCGTCGAGCTGACAGTCGGCGATGCTAACCCTTACGTCATCATGCGACACTGACTGAATGTAAGAGATATCTCAATGTAACGAAATGTAAACATTGCAAATGCCTGAGCTCGAAATTAGTTTTACCTAATGAGCATTGCCTTAAAGCTAATGGCCGTTGACGATACCCTTACAAAAATAATCTCTACCCGGAGGGAGCTTTTTATAGTCATCCACATACAGACTGTTTCGCTAGAAAGCTACGATCGGGATAGCGAAACATGTCTGTTTGTTATTCTGTTTATTTTTCTATCTACTTGTCGATCTATTTATCTATCTGTTACTAAGTGAACTCCGAATTACAGTATTATTGAGAATTTATTTTTTAATTTAGACAATGAATCGGTTGCTTCAAAAGTTATGAAGAAATATCAAACTATGAATCGTTAATAAGTTCAGTGAAAAGCTAATATTTATATACTTTTACCACGGGGTAGATTCTCAGGACTTGGTGAAAGTCTTCAAAGGTCGGATTGACGACCGGGGTTTATCGCGAGGGAACCTACATTGTGCATACTATCAAACAGTATCTGTTTCTGAGGTGAACTCACGGGGCGAGGCTCAGAATTCGCTGATCAATTCCTATGTCTGAATTACGCGAGAAATCCTGCTCGTCGAAGAAGGTAAAGACGTAAGAGAATTGCGATACCCTTATTTCATCAAGTCCCATTCAACTAGAAAGGCATTTTAATAAAACTATCTGGTAAGCATGGACAAAGTCAGTAGGTATGGTAGTTTGGTAGTTTTATTTTACGGCATATCAACCCTTTTTGGGTTATTTAATGCCGAATCTGGTCTTGTTTTCTTCTCTTTTTTGTTTCTTTCCCCTTTTAATATCTGTTTCTATTTAACCCATAGTTGGGACCCTAACAGGTACTACCACCCCGGGTCAGGGTGGACCTGGGAGCAATGGTAATTAAGAGGGGGCTCCACATTCCCCAAAGTCCGTAAGCCGGATCTCACCATCGGATGTAGTTTAAGGTCATATCCAGGACCGGGAGTAGGGTAGGAAAAATAAAAATAAAAAAGGGGAGGGAGAAAGGAAGAGGGGCTGTTGTTTTTGTTTTTGGTTTTGTAGAACATAATTAAGTTTTACAAACAAAAAAAAAACGTCAATGTAGGTGAATTTCGTCTCAGGGAGCCACAGGGCAGCCTGATCTGGTATCACCAGGCAAAGTCAGTAGAGAAGGGAGAAAACTAACCGGTTGATACTATATAAGCGTATTATGCCTCTTAAAGTTCTGATGTAGGCGACGTAATTAGAGACGTGTATAAGTCGTTGTTCTTAAGTTTAGATATTCGCTTAAATTAATATAATCTTCAATCGTCAATACCAATATATATATATATATATATATATATATATATATATATATATATATATATATATATATATATATATATATATATATATATATATGGGAAGAGAAGGATGAAAGTAATCCGACGTGATGGGAAAATGAAAAAGGAAAACCAAAAAATGGATGTTTTTTATGTGTACATCAACGTTTCGTCTTTATTTATAAGACTTCATCAGGATGATAAAATAGAGAAAAAATGTCATGCAAGTACAGATACATGTAGGGTAGACATATTGGGAAAAATAGAATGAAATAGTGGCCAACTGCTGGATGGACGTCCGTATTTGTTGGAGAAATAGAAATATGTCTACCCTACATGTATCTGTACTTGCATGACATTTTTTCTCTATTTTATAATCCTGATGAAGTCTTATAAATAAAGACGAAACGTTGATGTACACATAAAAAACATCCATTTTTTGGTTTTCCTTTTTCATTTTCCCATATATATATATATATATATATATATATATATATATATATATATATATATATATATATATATATATATATATATATATATATACATATAAATGCATGTATCTGTTCGGGGTGTGCCAAACTTATCAGGAACCTTGATGCCAGCAATGTAACTCGTCCCGACAACATTCCAGTCATTGTGCTTAAGAATCTTCTGCTGGAACTTGCCCCTATTATTTCAAAATGATTCAACCTTTGCTGAAAGGATACATCATTTCCATCTTATTAGAAAACTACGTTGGTCTGCCCAGTATTTTAAAATACTGGTGATTGGTCTTATGTATGTACAGACGGAGCAGTGACGTGTGTATTATGAGTACGCTGTTTGAATCTGTGATAAATCTGGAAATTTTCAAAAGCAATCTACTTAGTGACAATCAATATGGATTACGTCCTGCAAGGTCAACAGCTGGTGTACTAGCTGCAATATCACATAGGATAAGTGAATTTCTTACTCTCGACATATAAAAGACCTTCGATAGGGTATGGCACGAAGGGTTGCTCCAAAAACTTGCTCGCTATGGAATATCTGTCAATATCGTCAGAATCATCAAATCACTTCTCTCTGAGAAGTTTATAAAAGTAGTTGTTGATGGGAAGCACGTAGAACTTACACCGACGTTCCCCAAGTATCAATTCCGGAGCCAACACTCTTCCTGATCTTCATTAATTATCTGCCAAATAATATTTTGATATTATTTATTGACATCTAAGCCGACAGCACAAATGTCTACAGCATCACCTCGAAGGCCACCGGTGATCAAGATATTGCTGGTACTTTCTTTTCGTATTTTAAACTGGTGCTGCAATCGGGAAAATGTCTTTTCCTTTTAACACCTGTGAACCCAAGCTTCTCTCTTTTCACCAGCAATGCTCTGATTCTTACTTTGTCCCGATTTAAATGAATTGAAGAAGCGCTCAGTTTGGATAAGCTCTTAGTATTGAGTTTCACTCCAGCTCTAAAATAAATATATTATATCCAGTCTGTTTCTAAGGTCGCTGGAAAATGGTTAGATGATTCTACGGCTCCCAAAAGTAGCTGACTCCTGATGCACTTCTTTACTTATATAAGAGTCAGATACGTTCTAAGATGAAGTACTGCTGCCACATCTAGAGAGGTGTCGCTCAGATCACCCGTTCCTGAATTAGTAGAGTGCGAAATCGACTTCGAAATCGACTTCGAAATCTAGTGGGGATCATCTCTTTTCTTCCTTACAACCCATTTTTCAGAAAAAAAGATGTTGTTAGTCTCTCTCTACTTTATCGTTACTTCTGTGGAAAGTGCTCGACTGAGCTCCAATCTTTAATCCCTCCGGCTAGAACTTGTTTTATTACCACAACCGAAAAAGACTTTCATAACTTCCTCCATTTCCCTAGCGTCAGGGATAGTTTCCATGGACAGCGCGTGTTTGCTATGGTTTCCCGTCAGTGGGACACATTACAGTTGGACTGTTTTCCTGCAGACTGTAACATAGTTGTCTTCAAATCCCACACCAAGAAAGTGCTTGTCATGAACCGCGCTTTAATTAGTAAAATGTGTTAATTCCACTAATGGTTCCCTGTCTTTCGACTGACAGTCTCTCCATCTCATTAACATTTATCCTCGAGTGGCGCTTGGCCTTCAAGAATGTTGATTCAACAGTATAAAAACACTTCTAGGTTGTAAAATATGCCATTCACTTATATCTGACCAATTGTACAAAGGATTGAGATTGTATGCGCAATCTTTATGATGATAGGCTGTATCTCACCATCGTGATAATAGGTTTCTCCTACGGATTCTTTAAGGATTAAAAAAAAGAATTCATCCATACCTTCTATTGATGGTGTCATAATAAAAACACAGTTTTCTGGTCAGCCACTTAATCGGTTTAAATGGAGACTTTTTGCCAGCAAGCCTGGTAACCCCTTCTTTCTCTATTGGGCTCTTAAAGGGCTTACTTTTTGGCTAGCCTTTTTAGAGTCCAGAGAGTTGAAGGCTTGGTTTGTCTTGAAGTTATTCTACCTTCCTCTCCCTTTTTATTATTATGATTAGCTTTTCATCAATTGACTTGATGCCTTGTCAGGAGCGACTTCCATAAGAAAAAGTCATAAGTAGATTGAACTGAGCTTGACACCAAACCCTGTTCAAGGGCATCAACTGTATGAGGTAACACTGGTTTCTGATAGTTTTTTTTTTATTATTAAACTGGTCACCTCTTATGAAGGTGAACAGCTAGTCAACAATAAGGGTTAATGAGATGGTATGATTGTCGTATTTCCCATTCTGTCAGCGTGACTGATAGCCAACTCCACTGTCTTGGTGATAACCGTTTGGTCCTTGCGGGTACCACATTCGGATACAACTGTACAATCGACGCCGCGGCCTTCTTTAAGAGACGCTATCGTTTAAAGACTGTTTGTTTACAAAATATACGCATACAACACGGATTAATTTACCGACGAATCGTATACAAAACTGTAATAGTACCTACCTTTACGGACTACATGAACTCTTCCGCGTCACTATAAATACCGGGAGCACGTGACTCTCGTGTTGCGGCAACCCCATTCGGTTGATTGAAGACTTCGGAATGGAGTAATACAAGTCGAGGATTCGTACTCGACAATCAGTCCGGCAGGAACTGGGCCATTTCGATGGACTTTTATCTGCCGGGCTGAGGTATTCGGTCCTGTGTTGTACTCGGAGATGCACCATTCCAGGCTTTTCCTTGCCTCCCCTCTTTAAGGTGGCGTAAGTTAAGTGCTTACTGCCCGAGGCGCCCTGACTGGAAAATGCCGACGACGTTGTCCCAGGCTATTTTTGCTAGGCTAGATTGTTCCTTCTTTAAGAGCACTGGCTTGACGGTCCGCCACCTTCCGATCTTGTGTCACATATTCCTGCGGTGGGAAGGTATTACATAGTTGCATCAACCCCAGCCCGTTCGCTTTTTCAGCAACCTCGGTTTATTGAGGACGTCGGGATGTCGTAATACCAGTCGAGGAATCGTTCTCGACAATCAGTCCGGCAGGAACTGGCCCATTTCGGTGGCCTTTTATCTGTCAAGCTGAGTTATTATGTTTTGGGTTGTCCTCGGAGATGCACCTGCCCAGGCCTTGTCTTCTTTCTTTGGAGTGGAGTAAGTTTAGTGCTTACTGCTTGAGGCGCACTTACTGAGGAATGCCGACGACGGCGCTGCCGAGGCTATTTTTGCTAGGCAAGAATGCTCTTTCTTAAAGGGCGCTGGCTTGACTCTCCCCCACCTTCCGACCTTGTGTCACATATTCCTGTGGTTGGAAGGTATTACATAGCTGCGGTGCCACCAGCCCGTTCAGTCTTTCAGTAACTTCGGTTGATTGAGGACTTCGGGATGGGGTAATACGAGTCGATGATTTGTTCTTGACAATCAGTCCGGCAGGAACTGAACCATTTCGGTGGCCTTTTATCTGTCGCGCTTAGGTATTCGGGCCTGGGTAGTTCTAAGATGGTGCACTTTTTAGGTCTTGCCTCCCCTTTCTGGGGTAGAGTAAGTTTAGTGCTTACTGCCTGAGGCGCCTTGATCGGGGAATGCCGACGGGGCTGCCCAAGTAATTTTTGTTAGGCCAGAGTGCTCTTTCTTTAGGTGCGCTTGCTTGACTCTCCCCCACCTTCCGACTTTGAATCACATATTCCCGCGATTGGAAGGAATTGTATAGCTACGGCAACTCCAGTCCGTTCAATCTCTCAGCAACTTCGGTTGATTGAGGATTTCGGGATGGGATAATACCAGTCGAGGATTCGTTCTCGACAATCAGTCCGGCAGGAACTGGGCCATTTTTGTGGCTTTTTATTAGTCGGGCAGAGGTATTAGTCCTGGGTTTTACTAGGAGATCCACCCTTCCACGCATCGCCTCGCCTCCCCTCTTTGGGGGGGAGTAAGTTTTTACTGCTTACTGCCTGAGGCGCCCTGGCCTAGTAATGCCGACGGGGCTGCCCAGCTAATTTATGTTAGGCCAGTGAACTCCTTCTTATGGGGCGCTGGCTTGTTGTCCCCTAACTTCCGACCTTGTGCCACATATTCTTGTTATGGAAAGCAATTAAATACCTGGAACTACCCCAGTCTAATACTGGCTGTCAGACAGACGTTCAACCATTCTCTTTATATGCTGTATTTATATTTTCTCCAATATACTTTGTTTCACTTTATCCCGAATGTATGTCTTCTTTCCGGACCCCTTACAGGTCCACACCACTAAATATAGCCAACAATATAACCCCTTATGTATATCTAGGGTGTTGGCCTAAAATGACCCAACAACGCTTGACATGCCGTAAAATACAACACAACCAAGCATCGATCACATTCCAGATTATTTGAATCTTAAAATTTTACAGACATACACCTCCCTTCCAAAGTCGAATCTTCGCTCACCGTGGTAGGGGCAGTGGCAACGTTGTTTGTTTGTTTGTTTGTGCTTAACGACTTTTCAACCATTATAAGATCATCTACGGTCAACCTTTTTTTCTATTTTTTTTTAGATTCAGACATAATTTAAAATGTTTCTACTTTTTGAACGTGTTTTTAGAGTGTGGGATTTAAATATTCATCATGTGTGAGCGTTTTTTTTTTTGTTTGATTTTTTCCATTTTTGGTACGCCTTTTGTGGTTGTTTGAGATATTATTTGGGCCATTCTTTTGGAGGGAGTTTCCATTCTTTTGAAGAGAGACTTTCAAATTGTTTGTTAGAGTCGTTCTTTTTTAATTTCGGAAGATTCAACAAACAGTCTGAATATTGGAAGACTTTAAAATAAGGAGTCGAAGTCGGAGTCTGATGATTTTAAATTCTAGGAATGAGAGTCGGGATTTTTTAAATCCTAGGAACCGGGATCGAAATCGGAGGCAGACCTTATTCCTTTCCGACTCCTCACCTCTGCTCATAACAAGTATTCTTGACTAAAAGTAGCATTTGTTTTGAAAACATCTAGCAGACACTCAAGTTTCTTTTCATGCACTTAAAGACCACATCGAACACGTGTGTGTACAGATAGAAGTACGATGTCAATCCCCTGTGGTGTGGCAACATCTGTTCTATCCATTCAAAGATGGCTACTATCACAATAACCATGGTGAGATACTACCTAATATCATAAAACTTCCACCGGCATCACAGTCCGTTGTAGAGTTCGTCAGGTGTCAGTGTGAAGCCCATTTCACAACACTGCGTGACCCGTAAAGGTTAACTGCGAGCTTGATTCAGACTGTCATGTTGAAACTGACATATTTGGTTAGGAACAAAGTGCAGTATCTGTTCTGATACGACACTTCATTATTTCTGTCCTCAGTCAGCGAAGGGGAAACCCTTCTAGCCTGAAGCAATTCTTATTTTTGACCCAATCCCAAGTGCCCGTATTTGGACAACTAGATTTTCGCCACATTGAACACCGACCTTCTGTATAACTCTGCCCTTGGGGAGGCAAGTGAATAGATACTGTGGACAAAACAGATGATACACTTTGATCTCACTCCGAAGTGACACACACGCACGGAGGTCGCAAAGTTTCAAACATTATGTCGTATGCTTTGTTCGCAATTAGTCCCACCTGCAATTCTAAAAATAACATTTTCAAAAGTATACAAATGAAAATGTCTTGAACTTTTTGCGATGAGCAAAATGTAGTATCTACTGTGATACTAGATTTCAGCTTTTACGTCTTAGATCAGTAAAAGAGAAATCCTTCTAAACTGAGGCAATTTTAATTTTTGCAATTATCCACAGTGCCGCTTTTTGGGGAGCTTAATTTTCCCCACATTAAAAACGATCTTGTCTTACTACCTTCGTCGATAGGCAAGTAAATAGGTACATATACAGGGTGCGCCTCCCGCCATGGATTCGTTAATAAAATTTATAATTCTTTCTGCAATTTAACCATATGTGGTACCAATAAACTTCCGTCTATGTCTGACTCGTCCACCACTTTTCATTCATGAATATCCAACAGTCTTTGATAAGCACACTTGGATACGACGGGTAAATTTGACAATAACACTAACCACTTTTCTCTTGACCATCTTCGGTTGACAAATAGTCTGGGGATTGTTTTAATAGACATTATATTTCATTATCTGAAAAAAAAATGAGACTGATGTTAATGTCCGGTGAGTGTAAAGCCCCTTCAGGATCACACCTCTTATTGCTGAGACGATTATCACTGTGTCCCCACATTTTATTGAATGGCGATAAAACAGAAGCTGTTGAAAATTCCTGACTGAAACAAGGTAGACAGGTCAGGCATAACCAGGTGTTTATTTGTATCAACTTTGGTCGGATTGCGGAAAGGATTGTGAATTTTAGTAACACTACCATTGATCGCATTTTGAGGGGTCACCTTGTAAAACCATGATGAATATCGATCATAGACCCAGTAGATATCCTATGCATAAGACTAATTGACTCATCTGATAACTAATATGTTTACATTTTTTGTTATATACCTCATATATATACCTCCAAACAATTGCAACATCATGTCATGTAATATATTTATATTAGAATAATACAGACAATAGTTTGCAATTAACTGTTAAATGTAATTATGTTTCTATGTTGACTAGAAGCAAAGATACCGCAAAATGGCGACCATTTTGAAAATAAAAAATGACGGATATGGAGATGTAGTATGAAAATATCAATGTTAGTGTTTGGATTCTCCATGCCCTGTTGTCATATCTGGACTGGTGTACCACCCACTAGTCTATCCTTCTTAGACAGGGTAAGAAAAGAGTCGCTAATCCAATAGATCCATCACTACCCACCAAGCTTCAGCCCCTGTCTCATTGCCGGAATGCTGCATCCCTGTGCTTGTTTTACAAGTATTTCAATTGAATATGCTCTGATGAATCGGTAGCTCTGGTTCACCCTCGACGTAAATACACCCGACCAACTCGACAATCAGTTAAATCCCATCAATCCACTGTAGAGGTCCACAGATGCCGGAGGGCTTTCTACTCTAATAGATTCTTTTCTGAAGCTGCTAGCCTTTGGAACTCACCCTGCTCCTTGTTTCACTCACTCTACTGACATGCGGAAATTTAAGTGTAATGTGAACAAATATCTCGCTGCACAGCCTCTCACTTAGGATGTCCCCTATCATTTCTAGCCCCTAATCCACAGTAGCCCCTTACGTCTCAGTTGTAATGTGCCTTGTCTGGGGGTGAATTCAAGTTTTAAAAAAATGCTCTCAAAATTCCAAAGATGTACTTTCCCAAATTTCCAAAAACTTCATACGAAAATACACAATGAATTTAGTATCCAACCAGTGTAACTTGATATATATTGCAGGGTACAATAATAATGCAAAGAACTGCGTAAAAAAAGTGGGGAACTGTTCTATGAGTACATGCTTCAAAGACCCACAAAGAAGACTGTACTTACACGGCGTTGCCCGGTCGTGTTCTCTTTTTATATTTATAGTGAACATTATTTTCTCCAAAATGTGAAGATTTGGTACAAAGATTCATTATAGTTAACAACGAAAAAGAGGCGAGAAAAAACCAATATTCAACAAATAACTGTTACCTAAGAAATAAAAGTTACTTTTCTACCATTTTTTAGTTTTAAACTTTTTTTTTTGTGTTTTAAACTTTTTTTTTTGTGTTTTAAACATTTTTTTTTGTGTTTTAAACATTTTTTTTGTTTGTTTTAAACGTTTTTTTTTTGTGTTTTAAACGTTTTTTTTGTGTGTTTTAAACTTTTTTTTGTGTGTTTTAAACGTTTTTTATGTTTTTTTTTGTGTTTAAAACGTTTTTTTTGTGTGTGTTTTTGTGTTTTAAACGGTTTTTTGTGTGTTTTGTGTTTTAAACATTTTTTTGTGTGTTTTAAACGTTTTTTCTTTTGTGTTTTAAACGGTTTTTTGTGTGTTTTTGTGTTTTGAACGTTTTTTTTGTGTTTTAAACGTTTTTTTGTGTGCTTTAAACGTTTTTTAATTTTTTATTTGTATTTTAAACATTGTTTTTGTTGTTTTTTGCATTTTGTTTTAAACGTTTTTTGTTTTTTTTGTGTTTTAAAGCGTTTTTTGTGTTTTAAACGTTTTTTTTTATTTAAACGTTTTTTGTGTTTTAAAGCGTTTTTATTTTGTTTTAAAGAGTTTTTTTTGTGTTTTTTGTGTTTTTAACGTTTTTTTTGTGTGTTTTAAACGTTTTTTTTGTGTGTGTTTCAAAGCGTTTTTTTTTTTTGCAATATACGATTTCGTTCAAATCGGATATCGTCAGAGTCATAATCAAAAAATAGCTGCCACCGGCTTTCTAGAAATCACTGAAATCTTTCACTTATTTTCTTCATCATTTTTTTAAATTTTAAATACCCATCAATCAAACTTCAGTGATTTACGGAAATCTTTCCGTCTGCTATTGCGAAATGTAGCGAAATCTTATATTGAAGTAAAAACGTTTTGAAACAGTTTAAAACGCAAAACAAATCATGCAGGTAGATAGACAAGTAACTTTTATTGCGTTTGGTCACATTAATTTACAAAATATTTGTTCTTTCCATCCCTTTTTCGTTATTAACTATAATGCCCTTTTGCCCGTTTTTGTTTTTAAATATAATTTTCAAGGTTAAATATAATTAGTACAGTGTTGTTTTCTTATTAAGTTATTAATTGAACTAAATTATTTCAAGAACTATATATTTTTTGATATTGTCTCGAATAAAAATTAAAAAAAAAAAAAAAAAATTCGGATGTCGAGACTGCGAATGAAAGAGAACTTTTAGTTCTACAATTTGAGGCTGTAAAATGTTACTTATTTTAATGATTTATATCTCGTACTTCTAAGTATGTATTTTCTTTTATTGATGCCTGCTGTTAATAAAGTAATGTTGCTTTGAACGGTTAATTGCTATTAGCGTACCCCATCTCTCATCCTTCTCTCTCTCTCTCTCTCTCTCTCTGTCTGTCTGTCTGTCTGTCTGTCTCTCTCTCTCTCTCTCTCTCTCTCTCTCTCTCTCTCTCTCTATATATATATATATATATATATATATATATAACGTAAAATATAATAACACGAAATTACATGATTGTCGATGCAATAATTTATTTCAACCTTGCGGTTTTATTCAAGCATCAAATTAGACAATTACATTTTTGAGACTGACAGAAAACTGAATTCACCCTCGACAATGCAAATACAACCAGAGAGAGTGGTGGTCGCAGCCAATCTGAACACCCATTACAGAGCGAGTAGGAATTAACATCTTATATTTAACTAAGGCAATCGAAAGGGATCTTTTTTTATTATTAAAATAATAACGTCTGTGTTAAACGCACATATTCTTTCTACATTTACGACTTGGTGACATTGAACGTTCATACGCCTCCATACACACGCACACATATACCTATTCTAAACATCACACACACACGCCACACAATTTTTGCTAAAAAAAACCCCTAAAAAAACAAAAAAAAAACAATAAGATCCCTTTCGATTGCCTTAGTTAAATATAATGCCTTATGATCAGAGGAATTACATAGATGGATAAGTTGGCAGTGGAAAAGCTAAAATTCAAAATTTGAAAAAATATAAAGTAATGGAGAGTGAGAGTGTGCGTGTTAAAAATATGGAGTCTGTCCAGTTGCGAATGTCCGTAGATAAGGTGTCCGGTGAAAAGAAAATTTAAAGATGGGAAAAAGGGCTTTCGTGAAGGCTGCGTTGAAAATGTTCAAAAATGAAGTAAATCCAATAGAAAGATGTTTAATTCAATCGTAGATGGAACGCATTTATTCGGATGTACTTTATATTTTTTTTTAGTTTTGAATTTTGTCTTTTCAACTGCCAACTTATCCATCTATGTAATTCCTCTGATGATAAGATTTTAATCTGTGAAAAGCCTTGGCTTAAAGAAAGAAAAATAAACATATTTTTACCGAGTACACCTTGCATTGAACAATCGAAGTTGAAATAGATTTGTCATTCGTACATCTTTATATCACTTCTTTCATTTATCTTTATAATTGCTCTATCTCGTATATTGAGCTTAAACTATTTCACTAAAGGTTCTATCCTCTAAAAGTATACTTTTAGTTTCATATTTTATTTACGTATATATATATATATATATATATATATATATATATATATATAAACCTAACTTTATGAATATAAAAAAAATATATACATATACCTAATTTTACATATAGAGATATATCCCTCTGTTTAAATAAATAATCCTAACTTTTGACATGAGGAATTTATGAAAACTTAAACCCGTTCTTCTTTGTTTTCTGACGTAACAATATTTAATTTCAACTGTTAAAAATGTCATAATCCATTGTTTCATTTTTTTTACTGGTGAAAAATGCGGACAATTTGTCTGTCACTCCTTGACCAGTTTCATATTTATTTGTACGGGATTTCATTTTGATTTTTAAATTTATTATTTTTTTTTAGTGCTTTATTCCTTTAAACTTTATTTTCTTTGTAAAATCTCATATTTTCCTAACTTGTTTTGCTTTCCTGCAATAGCAGGGCTACCCGGAGCTGCCCGGGAACATGGATAATAGATTAGAAGAGTTAAAACAGTGTGTAACATGTTTTTTGTTTTAAACTTCTCCTTCCCTCCCTCTCTTTCTCCTCTCTCTCTCTCTCGCTCTCTCTCTCTCTCTCTCTACCTTTCCCATCCTTTGTGTCCGTCTTTCCTACAACCTGAGTCTCAATAAGATTTCACAGGATTTCAGTACTCCCCTTTGCCCATGAAGTGGAAGACTGGATGGTTCTCTCCCCTATCGCTCTTTTCATCCTCCCCAACACGTCATGCCCATTTTCTTTGGCACGAACAGACGCTGGTGTCAGCGTGTGCTTTTATTATTATTATTTTTAGTAGCAGTAGTAGTAGTAGTAGTAGTAGTAGTAGTAGTAGTAGTAGTAGTAGTAAAAGTAGGAAGAGGAGGAGTGTCATAAGTATCAGTATTATTATTAGTTTTGTTATTATTATTAATTATTATAATTATTGTTAATAGTAGTAGTAGTAGTAGTAGTAGTAGTAAATATATGTTCCCTCTGGTCGCATATTTTTGCTATCCTGAAAGGATGGCATCATGACGAACGTACATATAGTAAACTTCCCCCAAAAGGGGCAGTAATGCCTGGGAGGGTGGTGTCATGACAACCAAACAGATTCTACACTACACATTGAAAGAGGTAATGCCTGCGATGATTTTATCATGAAGTAAAGATATTGCACTACCCCCAAAGAAGGAGGTAATGCCTGAAAGAGAGGTCTCAGCACAACAAAAGATATTCTACTACCTTTATCCAAACAATAGTATCATGAAAACAGAACATAAACTACATACCCCCCCCCCACACACACTGAATTGAACATTGAAATATAGTACCTTAGTCTAGAATAGTATAGTAAACGGAATAGTACATTAATAGAAGTAATAGCATAGTTTCGGCTTTAGACAGATAGATACCAAATCTCCATTAGTAATACAAGATACAATAGTACATTAATAAAAGTAATAGTATATTTTCGGCTTCAGACAGGCAGATACCAAATCTCCATTAGTAATAGAAGATACAATAGTACATTAATAAAAGTAATAGTATATTTTCGGCTTCAGACAGGCAGATAACAAATCTCCATTATTAATAGAAGATACAATAGTACATTAATAAAAGTAATAGTATATTTTCGACTTCAGACAGGCAGATACCAAATCTCCATTATTAATAGAAGATACAATAGTACATTAATAAAAGTAATAGTATATTTTCGGCTTCAGACAGGCAGATAACAAATCTCCATTAGTAATACAAGATACAATAGTACATTAATAAAAGTAATAGTATATTTTCGGCTTCAGACAGGCAGATACCAAATCTCCATTAGTAATAGAAGATACAATAGTACATTAATAAAAGTAATAGTATATTTTCGGCTTCAGACAGGCAGATAACAAATCTCCATTAGTAATAGAAGATACAATAGTACATTAATAAAAGTAATAGTATATTTGCGGCTTCAGACAGGCAGATACCAAATCTCCATTATTAATAGAAGATACAATAGTACATTAATAAAAGTAATAGTATATTTTCGGCTTCAGACAGGCAGATACCAAATCTCCATTATTAATAGAAGATACAATAGTACATTAATAAAAGTAATAGTATAGTTTCGGCTTCAGACAGGCAGATAACAAATCTCCATTAGTAATAGAAGATACAATAGTACATTAATAAAAGTAATAGTATATTTTCGGCTTCAGACAGGCAGATAACAAATCTCCATTAGTAATAGAAGATACAATAGTACATTAATAAAAGTAATAGTATATTTTCGGCTTCAGACAGGCAGATACCAAATCTCCATTAGTAATAGAAGATACAATAGTACATTAATAAAAGTAATAGTATATTTTCGGCTTCAGACAGGCAGATACCAAATCTCCATTAGTAATAGAAGATACAATAGTACATTAATAAAAGTAATAGTATATTTTCGGCTTCAGACAGGCAGATACCAAATCTCCATTAGTAATATAAGATACAAGAGTACATTAATAGAAGTAATAGCATAGTTTCGGCTTCAGACAGGCAGATACCAAATCTCCATTAGTAATAGAAGATACAATAGTACATTAATAAAAGTAATAGTATATTTTCGGCTTCAGACAGGCAGATACCAAATCTTCATTAGTAATATAAGATACAAGAGTACATTAATAGAAGTAATAGCATAGTTTCGGCTTTAGACAAACAGATACCAAATCTCCATTAGTAATAGAAGATACAAGAGTACATTAATAGATGTAATAGCATAGTTTCGGGTTCAGACAAACATATGTCAAATCTCCATTACTCATAGAAGTATAATAGCACAATTAATAGAAGAAACAGTATAGTTTCGGATTCAGACCGACAGATACCAAATCTCCATTAGTAATAAATTTACTAGTTTGTTATAATAAAGTTTACTACATATCAATAATTGTCTCACGGTAGGCAGAAAGAAACACGAAAACTTCATTGTTATTTATTTTTAGTTCCTACCGTAAATCATTGCAATCATGCAATTCACTATACACCGCGTATCATTTGGCATTCGCACAAATTTCCCGTCTTTTTAGTGTGTAGGTGACATAAACCGGATTGTTGACAGAAAATTCATCCGGTTTAATAAAGAACTAGACAACCCGTGGCCCATTAGGTCAGTATTTGTTATATATATATATATATATATATATATATATATATATATATATATATATATATATATATATATATATATATATATATATATATATATATATATATATATTACGAACAAAAAACTACCCATCATCCGGCGGCTATTAACTTAGCCCGAAGTATTCTTTTTGAATGTCTAACTTACATGATATAGCTTTCATATAAATCTTTTATAATAAAAAAAAAACAAAACAATAGTTTTCATTTAAATTACCTCCCTTGAAAATTAATTCACATAATATTTTAAGAAAGGTTTTGATAATTCATCTTTTTTTACAATTGAATCACTTAAATTAATTACTGTTACTATCGACAAGGCGGGGGATAACGTTACATGACGATGCCTCATCATTTAAGCGGTGCTCTTCTGATATGTAGTCTACCGAATGTTTTCTAATCCAATACGCGATCTACCAAATTTTTAGATTTAGGGTTAGGGTTAATTAGTTAGGGTTAGTGTTAGGGTTAATTAGTTAGAGTCAGGGTTAATGGGTAGATCACATATTGGAATGTAACCAACTCGGTAGATTACATATTGGATTAGAACCCATTCGTTAGATCACATATTGGAAAAGCACCACGTAGGCTGATGGAGTCAGGTTGTATAAATGACACGTAACAGTAATTCGCTGTTGTCGTTTTGTTGCGCGCTGATTAATAGCAACGATTGTAAATAATGACAACACAACATCATTGGGGTTCATCAATGCTTTCATTTTGTTTTCATTTTCAGAATATACTAAACATACATATACCCCAAATCCAAATATTCATGCAAAATGGTGGTATCTTGAACTCCTCTGCTATCTCACGCATCGACCAAAACGAGTTTCTTGACATTTTAAAATGTTTTCTCTGGTTTGCTAGTTATAATTCAGGGGAGATAACTTGGGTATTGTCCAAGATAAAAAAAACTCCTGAATATTCTATGTCCACAAGATGTTCTGTATCTCAGTTGGTTTGCGGCGCTAAAGTTTGAAATTGGATTGGTATCAGTCTGTCGTGCTTCATCCACACAGTCGTGCTTGAATATTGCTGCAAATCTTTGCATTCGTGAGTAAATTGGGCCAAGATCTAAATCATCATCATCATCATCATCATCATCATCATCATCATCATCATCATCATCATGTTCGTTTGACATGTTGGCATGTGTTGGGCGGTATTAAAAAATGACTCCCAATCTACTCCATCTGCCAGGTCTTTATTTATCCCTCTTTCACTCAAGTCCATTTTTATCACTTCCTTCTATTCTTCCCTTGGCTTTCCCCTTTGAACGGGACCTGCTACTTTAACTGTTCTACATCTACTGCCCAAAGAATTATCATCCATTCTTTCAGTGTGGCCACACCATCGAAGTCTAATCTTCTGCACGCATCGACCTATACTGTCCAGATTTAGTCTTCCTCTGAGGTCGTCGGAACTAAGCATGTCTTTAAGGCTCACCTTGCACATGCATCGTATGATTCTCATGTCATTTTTAGGCATGCATCGCATATCCTCAACTCTAACTGGCCAGGTTTAACTTCCATACGTCATCACGCTACGTAGACATGCCTGGTAGCCTCTTTGCTTGGTCGACAGTGGTAACGCTATGCTGGTTATAAATGGCAGAAGTTCCCTGAACTTACTCCATCCACTCTTAACTCTTGAAATCAGACTAGCACCTGTTTCACACTTTGATCCAATGGCATCATCAAGGTAACAACACTTTTCGACAACTTAAAAAACTTAGATAATGAAATTGATCTATAATAATTGGTTTGGTTGTCTTTTTTACGGCATATCATCCCTGGTTATATTATTAAGAAGCACAATACCTTTGGCCACATGAGTCAGTGTATACAATGAATTGAACACAAGTTTGGTTATATTATTAAGAAGCACAATACCTTTGGCCACATGAGTCAGTGTATACAATTAATTGAACACAAGTTTTGTTATATTATTAAGAAGCACAATACCTTTGGCCACATGAGTCAGTGTATACAATTAATTGAACACAAGTTTTGTTATATTATTAAGAAGCACAATACCTTTGGCCACATGAGTCAGTGTATACAATTAATTGAACACAAGTTTTGTTATATTATTAAGAAGCACAATACCTTTGGCCACATGAGTCAGTGTATACAATGAATTGAACACAAGTTTTGTTATATTATTAAGAAGTACAATACCTTTGGCCACATGAGTCAGTGTATACAATGAATTGAACACAAGTTTGGTTATATTATCAAGAAGTACAATACCTTTGGCCACATGAGTCAGTGTATACAATTAATTGAACACAAGTTTTGTTATATTATTAAGAAGCACAATACCTTTGGCCACATGAGTCAGTGTATACAATGAATTGAACACAAGTTTTGTTATATTATTAAGAAGCACAATACCTTTGGCCACATGAGTCAGTGTATACAATGAATTGAACACAAGTTTTGTTATATTATTAAGAAGCACAATACCTTTGGCCACATGAGTCAGTGTATACAATTAATTGAACACAAGTTTTGTTATATTATTAAGAAGCACAATACCTTTGGCCACATGAGTCAGTGTATACAATTAATTGAACACAAGTTTTGTTATATTATTAAGAAGCACAATACCTTTGGCCACATGAGTCAGTGTATACAATGAATTGAACACAAGTTTTGTTATATTATTAAGAAGTACAATACCTTTGGCCACATGAGTCAGTGTATACAATGAATTGAACACAAGTTTGGTTATATTATCAAGAAGTACAATACCTTTGGCCACATGAGTCAGTGTATACAATGAATTGAACACAAGTTTTGTTATATTATTAAGAAGCACAAAACCTTTGGCCACATGAGTCAGTGTATACAATGAATTGAACACAAGTTTTGTTATATTATTAAGAAGCACAAAACCTTTGGCCACATGAGTCAGTGTATACAATGAATTGAACACAAGTTTTGTTATATTATTAAGAAGCACAATACCTTTGGCCACATGAGTCAGAGTATACAATGAATTGAACACAAGTTTTGTTATATTATTAAGAAGCACAATACCTTTGGCCACATGAGTCAGAGTATACAATGAATTGAACACAAGTTTTGTTATATTATTAAGAAGTACAATACCTTTGGCCACATGAGTCAGTGTATACAATGAATTGAACACAAGTTTTGTTATATTATTAAGAAGCACAATACCTTTGGCCACATGAGTCAGAGTATACAATGAATTGAACACAAGTTTTGTTATATTATTAAGAAGCACAATACCTTTGGCCACATGAGTCAGAGTATACAATGAATTGAACACAAGTTTTGTTATATTATTAAGAAGCACAATACCTTTGGCCACATGAGTCAGAGTATACAATGAATTGAACACAAGTTTTGTTATATTATTAAGAAGCACAATACCTTTGGCCACATGAGTCAGTGTATACAATGAATTGAACACAAGTTTATATTTTATAAATATTTGTATTTTTACCAGCAGTATCAGTGCATACGATAGGACGACTAAAATAAACTGCCTCTCACAGAATCGTTAATAAAATTCATAATCTATTCTGCAATCCAACTATATTTGATACAATTAAACTTAAATGTATGCCTGGCTTGTCCACCAATGTTCAGTTGTGGATGTGCAACACTCTTTATTTTATCGCCATTCAATTATATGCTCCAAATGTGTAAAACCCATTCAAGATTACACTTCCTACTGATGAGACGATCACCATAGTATCCCCGCAGCCGTAATGAATATGTAATATACGATTATCTCTTCTTTTCCTTACAGCTTTTTTTTCTCATAGAAGAGACGTTGCTAGTCTTTCTCTACTCTATTGTTAGTTTCATGGAAGGTGCTCAACTGAGCTCTAATCTCTGGTCACCCTCCTTCCTGTAAAACATTCGCAGCAAAAACTCGCCGAACTACAACCACTGAAATGTTTTTCCTTTCCCCCTTTGAGTAACAAAACGGTATTTCCATAAACAAATTTCTTCCCTAGAACCTCTCCATCTGTGGCTTGCAATACAAAAGGGTTACTTCCTCGCTGACAACAACGTGGTCGTTTTCAAGTAAATATTAATAAATATTTGTCGAGCTGTTTTCTGAAGTAATCAAAATCAGCTTATCTCACTCATCGTTCCCAATCCTCTCATATTATTTTTCATCATCCAACTGACAATCTCATTAACTCGTATCATCGAGTGGCTTTTGGCCTTAGTAAATGGTGACTCATTAGTATCTAAATAAACAAATGCAAAAACATTTTTCAACTATCCTAATTATATTAACATGAAAACGGCTTGTGTTTATTTAATTCTGTGATACAACACAACATTTTGAAATACCGTATATATGGTAACCTGCAAACAATCACGAACAGCTTCAGGCATTCCTAATTTTCATATTTATTTTTAAACCGTTTCTAATAATATTCTGTAATATACATTTGCAATTTGTATCATCATATTTTCTTAGATATACGCAATAGTATTGTCGGTAGTAAAACGTTTGATGTAGCTGGGATGCTGAGAACAGGTACTACACTTTGATATTAGCCTAAAGGCAAAGGAATTATAAAAATAATGTTTTGTGACTAAGAATTTTAAAATAAATTAAAAAAATTGATTTAACCTATTATTATATTATCTTTTAATGGGGGTTAGTAGTGTAGTATCGGTTCTGTTGTCATAATACCGTCCCCCGGCCTGGCACAGCGCTAGGAAGTAAGTGTAGTATCTGTTCCGATGGATACTGCACCCTATAGACCGGTGTCGTCTTGTCCTTCGGAGCTTGATTCCACCTGTCTGTGGGTTTGTCCTCTGCAGTTCTAGGAGGTCCACCCTCCCAGGCTTTGCCTCCCCTCTTTGGTGAGGAGTAAGTTTATTGCTTACTGCCTGAGGCGCCCCCACCGGGGAATGCCGACGGGGCTTCCCAGGCAATTTTTAATGGCCAGAGTGCTCACTTTCTCGAGCGCTGGCTTTTCAAACCCCACTTTCCCGACCCGATCTTGGGTCACATCTTACTTTGTGGGAGTAAGATAAAACTGGCCTTGTGCCTAACTCCTGGAGAAGAGTAAATAAACATAAGACCGTAACCCGGGGAATTACCTTGTCCTTTTTAAGAAAATGGGTTAACCCTCTCAGATATTACATCCTCCTTTTTTTGAGGGGGTGGGTGGGTGGTGGTGGTGGTAATGTATCTGTTAAGTTGTCATGAGACCATCTTCTCAGGGTCTAATTTCTCGTTTTTTTTTGTGTTGGTGGCAGTTATGTTTCATCT
>OY744528.1:35570154-35575154 GCA_963556195.1 Sepiola atlantica
GTGGGCCTGATCTTATACCAGTAATAGTAAAAAGAAATACTCTGCTGAACTGGCGCCTGTCCTCTGCAAACTCTACAACAATCGCCTTGCCGAATCTTGCTTCCCTGCTAGTTGGAAAATTGCCTCTGTGGTACCAGTCTTCAAGAATTCTGGCGATAAAACTCACCCTCAGAAATATCGCCCCATCAGTCTACTTCCGCTCTTTGCTAAAATCTTTGAATCTTAAATCAATCTATCGATAGTTCAGCACCTGATTACTGCTAAATTTATTTCTGACGATCAGTATGGATATTAGCAAGCACGGTCTACTGCGATAATCCTAACGGTCATCTCCGAACGCATGTACCATATACTAGACAAGGCAGATGAAGCTAGGGCGATAGCGCTTGACATATCCAACGCCTTTGACAAGGTCTGGTATAAAGGATTTCTCATGAAATTAATTCAGATGGTATTACTGGACGAACATTTAATATAAGTAAATCCTTCCTAACGAAAAGAAAGATCCAGGTTGTCCTCGATGGCCGTTCATTCAAACAAGGTGACATAAATGCAGCAGTACCTCACGGATCGATCTTTGAACCTTTATTGTTCCTGATTTTAATAAACGACCTCCTTGATGACATTATATCTGAGATAGGTATATTTGCTGAAGACACCATGCTCTACTCTCGTCATGTGGGCAAAACGGACGCGCACATATCCGAGGAAATGGATGAATCCTTAGAAAGTGATCTCCAGTCTGTTGTGAAATAGAGTCCTGAATAGATGGTAGCATTTAATGCTGATAAGACTAGGCTTTTTTCCTTCAACAACTTTCTCTCTCTCTCTCTCTCTCTCTCTCTCTCTCTCTCTCTCTCTCTCAGACAAGGTTTAAAAAATAGTCGCTCACTGTCCTCAAAGCTCCAGCCCCTGTGCAATCGCTGCAATGTTGTATCCTTGCGCTTGTTTTGCAAGTACTTCAATGGAATCTGCTACAATGAACTTGCTGCTCTGTTGCCCCTCGACGTAAATACACTCGGCTAACTTGACAATCAGCTAAATCCCATCCATTCACTGTGGAGGTCCCCAGATGCCGGAGAGTCTTCTACTTCAATAGCTCCTTTCCTCGTGCTGCCTGCCTTTGGAACTCCCTCTCTGCTCCCTGTTTCCCAAACTCTACCAACATGCAGAAATTCAAAACAAATGTGAACAGGCATCTCGCTGCACAGCTCCCAATTTAGGGTGACCCCCAAAACTTTCACCCTAATTCTCAGTAGTCCGTTACGTCTACAGTGGCAGATTGCCTTGTTTGAGGTGAACTATGTTAGAAAAAAGAAAAGAAATAAAATTATGTCACCGTTGTTGTAGCATTATCTACCTTTCCACGCATACATACATACATACATACATACATACATACATACATACATACACACATATATATATCATATCATATCATATCATATCTTGATTTTACTTTTCGTTAGAAAACATAACAGCGGTGTAAAACTGTTATATATATATATATATATATATATATATATATATATATATATATATATATATATATATATATATATATATATATATATATATAGTAATCCAGGTAGGGTAAAAATCAACAGGGTAGAAATCCAAAGGGAATCAAACCGGGCTTATAAAAGAGTGCTCAATAAAAAATATAGAACTGTATTGTGAATGCTTTTATTCAAACATGTACAAGGTCTGCTACACTGGCATGTCAATGTTATCGATCTACAGCTCTCAAGAGCTGAGGTTTCATCAGGCAGAGAATTTTTTTATGATCCAACCTGGTCGTTGAATTCCAGGAATTCAACGACTAGGTTGGATCATAAAAAAATTTCTGCCTGATGTACCTCAGCTCTTGAGAGCTGTAGATCGATAACATCGACATGCCAGTGTAGCAGACCTTGTACATGTTTGAATAAAAGCATTTACTATATATATATATATATATATATATATATATATATATATATATATATATATATATATATAGAGAGAGAGAGAGAGAGAGAGAGAGAGAAAGGGATATATATATATATACAGAGAGATTCCGAAACTAATTCTTCAAAATTAAAAAATATTTGAAGCTATCTATATTAAAACCCAGCAACTTACAATAAATAACATTACATACGAAACTAGTAAAAAATATGTTAAAATTTTAATGTACATATCATTTATTCTGTGACTTTAATTCTCTCGCTCTCCGGGAACATATATTGTAAAGTTCCTATCCGGAACGAACATTGGTTGATATTAACGGTCTAACATACAGCAGTTTCAGTTGTTCTTGTTTTTTTTTTAAATTTCTCCAGTTTTTGATTTATTGTTTTTTTCACCTGAAAATGATTCGATGAACAATCGAAAGTACTCGTGATATATACAGAATATGTATTAATCATTTTGATTTTGAAACAGAAAATATTTTTTTAAAGATTGAATACAATTAAAAAAGGTATAAATAAAAAGAAGAATTCTTGCTTAACAAAGTTTGCATGAATGATAGTACGCTTCCTAAATACACACACACATACACACATACACACACACATACACACACACACACCCATATATATATATATATATATATATATATATATATATATATATATATATATATATACATCAATTATTTTTTACGTACATAAAAGAAATTCATGAAAACGTGTTCCTGGCTATGAACCGTCATCAGCATAGCTACCCTGAGCAGGGATCGAACCCTCAATGTAATTATCTATAGGCTGGTACTTTACCACCAGACCTAGACGCCCTGCCCATTACATGTACGGCTTTTTATCGCCTATGATGTCACACAGCTTTTTTTTATTGTTTTTATTGGTGATAGAGCACCGGTGCGTGTTTTTATTGTGTTTTTGGTATTTTTCCGCCTTTTAAGTGGTTAAGAATATGTAGAGTAATGCATTCAGTCTCCCTTATCGTGCCCATGGATTTCTTTTCTGTATGTAGAAATTAATTAATAAATTAGGTTAGGGCGTCTTGGTCTAGTAGTAAAGTACCAAACTATAGACGATTACATCGAGGGGTCGATCCCTACCAAAGGTAGCCAAGCTGATGACGGCTAATAGCCAGAAACATGTGTCCATGGATTTATTTTATGTACGTAAAAATTAATTAATAAATATATTTAAAAATATATTAAAGCGGAAAAATACTTTAAAAAACACACCGGCGTCGTATCACCTTTAAAAACCATAACAAAGATGCGTGTGTATATATATATATATATATATATATATATATATATATATATATATATATATATATATATATATATATATATATATATTGTTAATTTTACAGTTAATGACATGCCACATATTGGTGGTTAGTATATCATTGTTCATCAATTTACGAGGCCTGTCTAAAAAGTATCCGACCGTTATTTTTTACGCGTGAAATATAGACGATAGGGCGGCGCCACTCTACACAGTAAAGGAAGGCACATTCATGTGCATGCGTGAATTTTATCGCCGCTTTCCTGTGTGGTAGTCGCTGCTTGTCGGTCGCTGAGTGAGATGCTAAACGTGTTCGTCTGATTCTCTGAAGATGACAGAACGTGTTGAGCAAAGGTACCACATCAAATTTTGTCAAAAGCAGGGTGATTCTCAAAGCAAAACAATTCGTAAGATTCGGCACAAATTAAAGAGTGGTTCAACCGATTCAAATATGGCCGCACATTAGCTGAAAGTGACCATCGTTCTGGCAGGTCCCAAACTGTTCGGAGTTCAGCTGCTGTTGAGAGGGTGCGAAATTTGGTGATGGAAGATCGTCGTTCAACCGAGGTCGGAGTGAGTAAAGATTCCGCACATGCAATTTTGCGTGATCATTTAACATGCACAGAGTGGCTGCGAAATTTGTGCTCAAGTTGTTGTCGAAGGAACAAAAGGACCTTCGTTTTCTAAGTTGCACAGGACCTTCTAGAAACCGCCAACACTGATCCTGAGTTTCTGAACACTGTGATAACTAGAGATGAGTCATGAGTGTACGGGTATGACACAGAAACAAAAAGACAGTCGTCGCAATGGCAGCATCCCGAGTCTCCAAGGCCAAAGAAAGCGCGACAGGTGCGAAACAAAATCAAAGTGATGCTGATTGTCTTCTTTGATATCCGTGGAATTGTGCATCACGAATACGCACCGGAAGGACAAACAGTTACAAAGGAGTACTATCAAGATGTTCTCCGGCGTCTCCGTGACGCAGTTCGATGCAAAAGACCAGACATGTGGAAAGCGAAAAACTGGCAACTGCATCACGACAACGCCCCCGCATATTCATCCCAATTGATCCAACATTTCTTGACCAAACATGGAATGCCAGTCGTTCGCCAACCTCCATACTCGCCAGATATGGTTCCTTGCGACTTCTGGTTGTTTCGAAAATTGAAGACGCAACTGAAAAGTACCCGTTTTGAAACTAGAGAAGATATAATGCCGAACACGACGGCAGAGATGAACACCATTCCAAAAGAAGACTTCCAGAGGTGTTTCCGGCAGTGGATTGATCGTTGGGCTAAGTGTGTGCAAGTATAAGGGGCCTAGTTTGAAGAGGATTAGGGTCCCAACTCCGTCATGTATTTGAAATATTTTTTCTGGTCTAAGATCGGATACTTTTTAGACGGGCCGCGCATGTTTCTGTGCAGTCGCTCCTATCTCTTGGTATGAATATTGTGACATTTATTTTACACTGTGCAACATCCTACTAAGCCTTTCTCTACACCGCCATTCTAATCCTACAAGGCAATGCATTCCTCTGAACGAAACTAACAAGTGCGTTCTTTCTCTTTCTCTTTCTCTTTCTCTTTCTCTCCCTCTTTGTTAATTTTTTTTTTTTTTTTAGTCTGACTTTTTATTTTATTTTATTTTATTTGTGAATTTTATTTTGTTTCTGTTTTACGTTTTTAATGAAGACACGGGATTTGAATGGCCAGGTTGAGACCAGGCCAGGACTGGAACAACAACAAACAAAAAAGG
>OY744528.1:35580154-35610154 GCA_963556195.1 Sepiola atlantica
ATCTTATAGCGCATATCAATGGTCATGCAATAAGGTTTACATAATATATATATATATATATATATATATATATATATATATATATATATATATATATATATATATATACATAAGACAGAGACAGAGAGATTTTTGTAGGTATAACATTTAAATATACAATCGAACAATATTGGACGCACTGCCATTAGCATCAATGGTGAGGTCATTTTTTTTTTTAATTTTTACTATTCTAGAGATACCAAAGACGAATCACTTCAGAAGTTTTTTTTCACTATAATGATGTTGAAACAAATTTTTAGTAAAACGAAACGAAGACAAAAAAATCTACCTAGACGTCTTTCAGTTGCCCCTTTTCAAGACAGCCGTCGAAAAAGGAAGGGGAAATACGATTAAAAACGTGGCAAAAAAAAAACATAAATAAGTATCGAGGATGAGAAGAGAAAAATGTATTTAAAATGTTAACCCATGAGTTTCAAATTGTGGGTGTACACATTTTGTTTGCACGGTTGTCGGAGATCAATCGAAACCGCTTCGAGAATTTCTAAATGGTTTTTTGAACGAGCTCTGTGTAAAATAAAGAATGACTCACCAGTGCAAACTTGGCACTGCAATAAATGATCATTCATTACCGAATCGTGGGCTTGTGCCTGTCTGTGCCTACGTATGGAAGAGGGGGACATGTTTAGTAATACTTGCCTCTAAGCGTTGGATGTTACACCTCACGTAGTCAGCCCCGCACTGACCAAGAAAACAATAAACAACTATGTTATACTGAGTGGTGGGACACCATCTTTATGAAAAGAAGGGAAAGCACTTTGTGTCCTTAACAAAAATGTCCTAAAGTTATTCATCTTTGATCTACCTCTTCTTGTGATTCTCTGTCCCTCTTTAAGAATAATATAATTTTTTAAAAGGAGACTAACCTCACCATATATGATAATGGCAGTATCGATTATATATATATATATATATATATATATATATATATATATATTACTATTTCATGTATCCACATAAACTTTTATTAAGAGATATAATTTTTCATGTATCTGTTTTCAGTATTTACTTCAACAGTGCTCGATACGTAAGTAGAGCTAGGTAGTAAGTTATGAAAATATATTTATGGCAATTAAGCTACACAGAGGCTCCCACGTTTCATCCCCGGGGGAATCTTCAGGCTAATATATATATATATATATATATATATATATATATATATATATATATATTTAGGCAAGCATGCATATCTAAATGAATACAAGTTAAAGTTTTTTTCACAATTTATCCGAAATATATTTATCTTAAAACACCTCAGGCTTATTTAATTCAATGATGCAACAAAATATTTTCAAATATCGCTACACTACATTAGCATACTTATTTTATAAGCAGTTTCTGATAAATTAATATTTTGGACGATTCATTTGTATATTGATTCTTCTATTTTCTTATATAAACGAAATAGTTTTGTTGATATTAGTATTATTATTCTCAGTAATTATATTAATGAAAAATGTTCCAATGAAATAAGTTTAACATTTGAAATGATAACTTCCGGTTAGATTATTTTGAAATTCAAATGACAACTTCCGGTTAAGTTTACGCGCGAGTACATTTGCACGCATCAAAAACTAAGTTTACTTTGGGATAATTTCCTTCAAAATTAAAACTTTGCATTGAATGCAATGAATAACAAAGTTTTTAGTTTAATAATGAAATGAAGAGTTCGAATGCAAAACGCGATAAACGCCATTTACAAAGTCACGAAACTGTCCCTACAAAAAGTGTTGCGTTTCAACACTCGACGACACCCAAAACTACGTGTTACATTATATAATACCGAAATATTTTTTATTTTATTTCAATTAAAATCAGCTTTCATTCGAAGTCTAGATTTAATATATTCGTGTTTTTATTATTTAAGGTCTCAATTTAAAATAATTGGATTTATCGCGTTTTGCGTTCGAACTCTTCATATATATACGTTTATTTTAAAAATGAAATTACTTGTGCGGTGATGATGCTGTTGTTGATGATGATGATGATGATGATGATGATGTCCCCCTCCTGTCATTTTTCTAAATTAATATATATATATATATATATATATATATATATGTGTATTCAAAATTTAAAAAAATCTTAATTCATTTTTATTTTATATTTCTGTCTTCTAAATGAATAAATGCGAAAGTGTTTTCCAACAATTCTAACAATAGCATCAAAACGGCCCATTTAATTCTATGATACAACATGTTGAAATAGCGTATATATAGTAATCTGCAAACACCAACAAACAGCTTTGGGTATTCTGAATTTGCATATAAATGTAATAAAGGATTCTAATATATTAACATTCTGTTATATACATTTCCTATTTTTATTGTCATATTTTTCCTTTTATATAAGCAATAGCTTTTTCGATAGTAATATTATTATAATTATTAATATTATTAAGCAAAGTGATTTAATTAAAAAACAAGATAAGATTTTTTTTAAACCGTATCCTACTTTTTTTAAAAACCTTCTTAAAATTTCAGTTTTCTTATTTTACAATGGAGATAATGTTTATATATGTTCGTTTAACATGATAATACCATTCTCTCGGGCTAGCAAGAATATGTGACCGGAGGAAGTGATTCTCGAAGCACGCGTTTTTATTTACGAAATAAAAGAGCAAATAGTTACAGCCAAGCATTTTTTCTGAAAAACTATTAATATCCATAGTCTTAAATAAAAACATGTTTTACTTCAAATACAAAACAATAAAATTGAATTTTCTGTTTAAATTGTAATTTTTTTATTTAAAGTTTTCTTTCACTTTATAATAAACCCTGTTATCAACATTTCTACCCCCCCAATCAATAAGTAAAAATACTAAAAATAACAGCCATGCTGGCTTTTCTTGATAACCCATTCTCTTATTTTATTTTCGTTCAATTTACGTGATTGAAATAGGAAACGCAGACTATTCTGTCAACAATAGCGTCAATTCCTATTTCAGTCACCTAAATTATTTAGGATAAAATAGGTTTCGGCATTACTCATGAACAACTTTTATTTTACTTAAGCCATGTTTTAGTAAAATAAATATTAAGTTTCATCGTGTACGTAAAACGCTGATTAATATTAGGTCGAAAAATATAGTCGTCATCTAAACAAGTAAAAAAGGGACTAGTAAAAAGAGTAAAAAAAAAAACTCAAGTTTATAAAAATGTCCTTTTAACTGGAAAATTACGAAAGGAAGTTATCGTTCTTCCTTAGCCAGCATATCTCTTCTACTATAAGAGTGGAGTTGATTTTCCTCCTTCGAATTTTTCTAGAGTAGGCAAGAAAACTAATGCATGAAACGCTTCGATAATCGCCACTTTATACGCCTATTTACCTCGACCGTGTTCTTGGCAACTTAAACATTTTTTTAAAAATCTAGCATTAATTCCTATTATTTATACCCAACAAATACGTCTCCCAACTCGGTACTCCAAAGAGAGGGTAGCACATTAAATTCTCACTAACATATTTTTACCTGTGACTCCCCTCAAACACTGCTTAGAGATTATTTCATTTGTGAAATACCTCGATAAAATCGTAAATTATCTTTACATCAAAGTTCATATTTTGTAACACAGGAGGAAGACGAGGTATACAGGCGATTTGTAAACCCCTTCCAAATCCCAGTCATTGAAAAGGGACATCCCTCTATTTTATTTCTTATCAAATGGGATTAACTTAAAAAGAGGATTTTTAGATATTTTTCTCTATCTTTCTTCTACGTCATTCTTATTTACAATCTAACTCAAAGTACATAATCTAGAAACGTTTTATTTACCTCCTCGCCAGGAGGTTAGGAACAAAGCCAGTTTTATTTTACTCCCACAAGGTAAGATGTGACCCAAGATCGGTCGGGAAAGTGGGGTTTGAAAAGCCAGCGCCCGAGAAGGTGAGCACTCTGGCCATTAAAAATTGCTGTGGCAGCCCCGTCGGCATTCCCCGGTAGGGGCGCATCAGGCAGTAAGTAATAAACTTACTTCTCCCCAAAGAGGGGAGGCAAAGCCTGGGAGGGTGGACCTCCTAGAACTGCACAGGACCATCCCATAGACAGGCGTAAATCCAGCCCCGAAGGCCAAGACGATACCAGTCTATGGGGTGCAGTATCCATCGGAACAGATACTACACTTTGATCTATACACATACTCACACGCATAGCTAATTATCCCCAATATTTATAATAGAATCTCCAAACTAAGTAAATATACAGCTCTACTTACCATTGAGCACTATTATATAAACACAGTAATATTCACATGTTTCATCACCATAAAAATGCATTCTTCATTTACGTCCTTTATGTTTCTCATTCTTTTAACAATTTTGTTTCATGATCACATAAATATTTTTCCGCGCGTTTCAGTAAACCAGCTTCGTCTCTTCAATCGTTTGCACCGACGATAACACAAGAATATAACAATACTTCAAATTCCACCGAGCCTACGCCGACAAAGACTATTTGCCAGCTAAGAACCACATTGCTACGTTTAGCAACGAACATCGTACAACAGCACGTGAATTTGGCTTTTAGAGAAAGAAAAATTAATCCGCACAAATTGGGATTCATTTGTAGAGCGTCGTTCCCATTCTGACACATCTGAAATAACGTAATGAGAAACCTCTATCACTAATGGAGATTTGCTATCTTTCTGTCTGAAGCGTAAATGCTACTATTGCTATCTTTTAACGCACAAGTGAGTTTACTATATTATTTTAGGCGAATGTACTATCTTTCAATGTTCAATTCAGAGGTCGGTGGGGAGTGTAGTATCTGTTCTGTTAACATGATGCCATCAAGCTACACATTAATCGTCCGTTTTTTGGAGATGGTCTGGGGTAGTATCTGTAGTTGTTATGGAACAATATTCCCAGGCATTACCTTTTCATTGTGGAGAGGGGGCAGTATAGCATATGTTCGTTCGTCATGAAACCATGCTCCCAGGTACTACCTCCTCGTGTTGTGTAGGTCGCAGTATAGCATATGTTCGTTCGTCATGAAACCATGCTCCCAAGTATTACCTCCTCGTGTTGTGTAGGTCGCAGTATAGCATATGTTCGTTCGTCATGAAACCATGCTTCCAAGTATTACCTCCTCGTGTTGTGTAGGTCGCAGTATAGCATATGTTCGTTCGTCATGAGAGCATTCTCCCAGGCATTACCTCCTCATTGTGGGGAGGGGGCAGTATAGCATATATTTGTTCGTCATGATATCATCTCTCAGGCATTACCTCCTCTTTTCTTATGGTGGTGGTGGTGGTGGTGGTGGTGGGATCGTGTAGTATATGTTCTATGGTCATGATACATTCCTCCCAGTGATTACATTCTCTTTTTTTTTTGGCGGGGGAGTACTGTATTATTTGTTCTGTTGTCAAGATACCGTCCCTCCAAGCATTATCTCTAACTTTTGAGTGGGAAAGTGCAGTATATGTTCTGTTTCGTTGGGGTAGTATATCTTGATTCGTCATATATACTAAAAAATATGCTCCGTCTGGTCGCATATTGATGCTAGTGTTTCTAAGAATCGTTAACTATCTTGAGATGATTTTATCAGCAACTGATGAAGCAAAATTCTTTTCTACAAATTCCACTTTCTGCGATCAGGGTTAGCAACTTCCGGAATCCCCTCGCGTCATGATTGTGAATACTCTTAGTGAGATACATATATCGGTCCGACACGTTGCAAAACATATCTGGAACCTCGATGTCAGCAAGGCAACTGGTCCTGACAACATTCCAGTCTTTGTGCTTAAGAAGCTTCTACAGGAACTTGCTCATATTCTCGCATTCTTGTTGTATAAAGGATAAATGCTTTCCATCTCTTTGAAAAACCTCGTTGGCCGGTCACATATTTTAAAAATACTATTGATCAATGCTCAGCATCTCAGTACAGCCCTACCAGTCTCCTATGCATCATGAGTTAGTTGCTTCAATCTGTAATTAATCAAGAAATTGTCATTGATCCGAGCAAAAAATAATCTACTTAGTAACAAGCAATACGAATTTCGTCTGATGTACGTACGGTCATGTCGCATAGAAACAGTAGATCCCTTGACGGGGCCTTTGTTTCTAGAGCAATAGTTCTCAACATGTCAAGGCCTTTGATAAGGTATGGCACAAAGGGTTGCTTCAAAAACTTGCTTGCTATGGAATATCTAGCAATGTCATCGCAACCATTGAATCTTTTCTCACTGATAGGTTTATAAAAGTAGCTATTTATGAGCAGAAGTCTGATAGGTCCATAAAAGTAGCTATTGATGAGCAGAAGTCTGATAGGTCTATAAAAGTAGCTATTGATGAGCAGAAGTCTGATAGGTCTATAAAAGTAGCTATTGATGAGCAGAAGTCTGATAGGTCTATAAAAGTAGCTATTGATGAGCAGAAGTCTGATAGGTCTATAAAAGTAGCTATTGATGAGCAGAAGTCTGATAGGTCTATAAAAGTAGCTATTGATGAGCAGCAGTCTGATAGGTCTATAAAAGTAGCTATAGATGAGCAGAAGTCTGATAGGTCTATAAACGTAGCTATTGATGAGCAGAGGACTGATAGGTCTATAAAAGTAGCTATTGATGAGCAGAAGTCTGATAGGTCTATAAAAGTAGCTATTGATGAGCAGAAGTCTGATAGGTCTATAAAAGTAGCTATTGATGAGCAGAAATCTGATAGGTCTATAAAAGTAGCTATTAATGAGCAGAAGTCTGATAGGTCTATAAACGTAGCTATTGATGAGCAAAAATATGAAGCACATAGTATCAACACAGGCGTACTCCCTCTGACCTGACCAATCTACACAAATAGTCCTCTTCGATGTTCCGTTTTGAGATAAATTATTGAAATCTACGCAGACGATACAACTGTGTATGGCAGCACATTGAAAAGCATTGGTGATCAAGATCTCGCTGATCTTCTCTTTTTTGATCTGAAGCACGTGGTACAATGGGAGAAAAAGTTGCTTGGTACTTTCTGTACTTTTAAAACCAAGCAGCAACAACTGGATCCTTGTTTTGCTCCAGTCGACATGAATGACCCTCTCCTCGAGGAAGCTCCCTACTTTGATAAGCTTCTAGGACTACCTTTCTCTCCAGACTTAAAATTGAATGCTTAGATCTAATATGTTGCTAGGACCACTGGAAAGATGGTTTTCTCATTTTACCGCTCCAGAAAGTACCTGGCCCCTGATGCAGCCCTCTACTTATATAAGAGTGGGATACGTCCTAAAATGGAGTACGACCGCCACATCTTGCGAGGTGGCGCTCAGAGCACTATTCTTTGCCTCGGCAGAATTCAGAGTCGACTTCGAAATCAAGTGAGGTGTTATCACTCCCGTCCTTTACAGGCTCTTTCTGACAAAAGAAACATTGCTGATCTCTCTCTCTCTCTCTCTCTCTCTCTCTCTCTCTCTCTGCTCAATTGTTATTTCCATGGAAGATGCTCGATTGAACTCAAATCTCTGGGTCCTCCTTGTAATAAATTCACAGTAAAGATTTGGTTTTGCTAATTGCTTCCTCAGTGTGCCAAACGTCAGGCGAAATTTCTACGAACAAGGCTTCTTCCCTCTACCTAGCTAGAAAACTTCTGACATTTGACAGTGTCCTATATCTCTACAAAGCCACCATCCACCCATGCATGGAGCGTTGTTGCTACATCTGGGCTGGTGCACAATCCACTCGTCTCTTCCTCTTAGACAAGGTCCAAAAAAGAGTCGCTAATCTAATAGGTCTCTCACTATCCACCAAGCTCCAGCCCCTGTCCCATCGCCGCAATGTTGCATATTTGTGCTTGTTTTACAAGTACTTCTATGGAATGTGCTCCGATGAACTTGCTGTTCAGGTGCCCCCTCAACGTAAACACACTCGACCAACCCGACAATCAGCTAAACCCCATCCATTCACTGTGGAGGTCCCCAGATGCCGGAGACCCTTCTACTCCAATAGCTTCTTTCATCAAGCTGCCGGCCTTTGTAACTCCTTCCCTGCTTCCTGTTTCCCTGACTCTACCGACATGCAAGAATTTAAAAACTAATGTGAACAAGCATCTCGCGGCACAGCTCCCAATTTAGGATGACCCCCCCCCCCCCCCCCAAAAAAAAAAAAACGTTTACCCTAATTCTAAGTAGCCCGTTACGTCTACAGTGGCAAGTTGCCTTGTTTGGGGTGAACTATGTTAACATAATTTTCTCTTTTAATCACAACTTGATTGTCTTCAAAGTCAATTTGCGCAAAAGATGTCGAACTTTGAACCGTACTCACAGGTATTCGATATTGCCCTAACAATCATTCCATCTTCATTTAACCCTCACCCTAACCTTTAGTCGTGATCCTCGAGTGGCATCAGATCTTGATAAGCCGTGATCATTCTTAATTAAAAAGAAAGAAGAAAAATATCAACGGTATTTATTCCTCGGAAGAGATGTAGAAAAGAAAAATAAGTGCTTACCTCCTTTTGCATTGTCGGAATGGTCGGAGGTTGGGAGTGAAAGAGCATCGCACAAAAGGTGTCGAACTTTGAACCGTAAAAATGCCTGAGCAGCCTCGTTATCATTCTCCGGTAGCAATAAACTAACACCTCCTACAAGAAAGAAGGGAACACCTGCAAGTGTCGACCTATTAGAACTGCACAGAATCATACCTCAGCCCGACAGAAGCAAAGCTATCAGCGTCAAAATGACACAGTCTCTGCCGGACTGATTGCCGAGGTCGTATCCTCAACTAGTATGCTTGGCGTCTGAAAAGAGGATGCCTTTTGCTCTCAACTATATCTGCTTGTGGAGTTATACTACCTCACAACAGTGAATTTAACTATATATATATATATATATATATATATATATATATATATATATATATACATACATATACATATATATATATATACATACATATACATATATATATATATATATATACATACATATATATATATATATATATATATATATATATATATATACATACATTTACACACATATATATATATATATATATATATATATACATACATTTACATATATATATGTATATATATATATATATATATACATACATTTACATATATATATGTATATATATATATATATATATATATATATATATATATATATATATATATATATATATATATATATACTCGGCAGCTCGAGTATTAAGAAAAAGTCAAAAGTAAGAGTGTAATATTTATTTATATATGTAATTCCAGAAGATTAAGACAACATCGGTACCGTCGGTTTCAAATCCAAAACAAACGGGACCTATAGTTGGCCTCCTATACCGGACTCTCTTCACCCTCTTTTTTATGTCTGTCTCCTCGGAAAACGGTCAAGGAAGGTTAACGTATATATTTGTAAAAGCGTTAAATCTCTTTGGGGAACTTTGACCCCTCCCACGTTTGTTTTGTCCTACGCTGTGACCTTGTAATCGTTTTCAAACAACTATTTGATTAGAATTTATTTATTTTAATCGCCTATAGGTATATACTGGCACTTCAATTTCCTCCTGTGCTCTTTATTGTCGTTAATATTAATGATTCATTCATACTATCGGTTTCTCCTGACGAGATGATAGTCGAAAGAGCTCTAGAAAGTGTTCCGCGAATTATTTTCAAAAGTGTATATCAATTTTGTACCTCCAAACATTTATTATATATATATATATATATATATATATATATATATATATATATATATATATATATATATATATATATATATATATATTCTCTCTATATATATATTCTGTATATATATATATTCTCTCTATATATATAAACATGATTTTGTTACATTTCAAAGGCCAAGATTTTATCTATTTTACGAAACATTTTTTTTTTCAAAACAATCACTTTTGGTACAATCTTACAGTTTCGGTTCGTTCAGCAGTGGACTCACCAACATCTGATCTTTCCTCTCATCAGAAGGACAAAAAAAAGCTCTCAATTCGAGAAAATTATACATAGCAGTGCATAAGAAATAAAAGCCCGAAAATCAAAACAAACTCACATAAAATCCCTTCAATCTATAGCGTCGTTAAAATCACCACCTCGAGCAGGCAGCCATATTTAGAAGCAAAGCTAAGAAAATACACACAAATATTAATTAAGATCCAAGAGAGAACAGTTCGTTTGTAGAATTGCTCTATTTCGTGTATCGAGCATTGCCTATTCAAGATAGGATATTATTTAATGATATAATTTGTATCTTTATTCCCCACTTCACACACACACACACACACACACACACACACAAATGACATATAAATGAGTTTGAATTACCTACTAAACACCGTCCTCGAGTGTTTTCGGTATCTCTGTACAAGGGTGTGTCAGTACAACTTGACATGAGGATACTTCTCCCTACAAGTAAACCCTGACCAAATATTCAAAATAACATTTTATTCGAAGCCAAAATAAGATATCCTCGACACGGCTATACACTGGCTAATACGAGCAATGGTGCTCCTTCTCTAAGTAATGTTACCTCATGTAACACCACTTATACTCTACCATACTAGATGAATTCTTGTCCTGGAATCCAGTAAGACCAAGAGACCACTAAAATATATACTATAACATAGTTAACTGGTCAATTGGAAAGGGAAAAATTAATGTTCTTAACTTCTTTACTAACTTAACGTTTAAGAGATAATAGAAAACTTTAATAGACTATTCCAATATATATGTATCTTATATAGCGACCAAGTCTTAACCTCAGAAAGGGGTCCCTTGATTTCTGAGAACTTCGACTGAAGTAAAATGAAACAAAGATATATATATATATATATATATATATATATATATATATATATATATATAGAGAGAGAGAGAGAGAGAGAGAGAAATATATATATATGTATATATATATATAATAGAAATATATATATATATATATATAGAATATATATAGTAGAAATATAGTAAGACAAAACAGGATGAATGATTCGAATAAAACAATTAATCCCCAAAAGAATAGTCCAAAATATAGTACACCAAATACCTATCCCCATAAAAAAAAAACTTGGGGAAATTCCTTGGAGGAATGTGTTTCCGTCATGCTCTGCACTAGACTAAATAAGTAAACACTATTACAAATATAAACCAGACAGGAGGTGGGAGTTGTTGTGTGGGGGACGGGTGTTGGGTGTGGGCCTAACAAAATTAGGGTAGGTGCGCCTATGTGTGTGTGTGCGTGTGTGTGTGTGTGTGGAGTGGTGGTGGTGAGTATTGGCTGTCTAGTTTCTCTTCTTGTTACGTCGGGGACACACATTTCAGTGTAATTGTCTTCAGTTTAAATTGCAAGTTCTGACCTAAAAAGAAGAAAAGAGAAGGGGGGGCAGATAGAAAGAAAGTGAAGAATACGGAAGACAGAAGGCAACATATAACCAAAGAAACGGCGTAGTCACGTTGACACACCGGTTCTCGTTAGATCAGCGAAGTTAAGCAACGTTGAGCCTGGTCTTTACGAGAGGGGTGACCATTTGGGAATATCAGACTGTATGGGGATGGACGGCGATACCTCTCTGCAAAATCTGACGACGTCGAAACGGATTGCGGACTTACAACCGCAAGTAGAGGTTACCTGCTCTCTCTCTCTCTCTCTTTTTCTCTCTCTCTCTCTCTCTCTATATATATATATATATATGGCGCTTAGAACACTTTTTCCTGTGTTGACAGTGTACTGAACCGACTTCGAAATCTAGATGGGGATGCCCCCTTCTCTTTCTAACAGCCTATTTCTCACAGAAGAGACGTTGCTGCTCTTTCACTACTATATCGTAATTTTCATGGTAGGTGCTCGAATGATCTCCAATCTCTGGTTCCCTTATGTAAAACATTCACAGCAAAAACTCGTCTAGCTACAACCACTATAAGTAATTTCCCTTTCTTACTCTGTGTACAAAAAAAAACTAAACAGAACTTCCATCAGCAAAATTTCTTCCCAAGGAATATCCGTTTTATTCGTTTTCGAGTCCAATATTAACAGTACGTTTTGAACAGCTGTCTTAAATAATAAAATCCGTCGAGTTTTCAATCATCGTCTGAAATCCTCAAGGTGTTGTCTCACCGTCCACCTGATAAACATACATATCCTTATCCTCGAGTGGTCTTTGGACCTTGATAAGCGAGAAGTCTCAACCCACCCTTTCTTCTTCTCTGCACCCTTTCTCTCACAGATGTGATGTTTCTAGTCTCAGTCTTTTCTATAAATACTATTATGTCATGTGTTCTTCAGAATTATGTCATCTATTTCCTGCTTCCTTTGTTCCAGCTCGTTTAACTCGTTGGTCTAGTGGTCTCCATTAATTCACTGTTTCGATACCTCATTGTAATACAACTTCCTATTTCAGTAGCGTCTTTCCAAGAACTACAGGCTTGTATATCCTTCTTCCTACTGACTGTTTTATGAATGATTCTTGGAAAAAAATATATTTATTGAACAAAAATAAATGATGTTGCAATTTTACATGTATAACAAAACACTACAATATATGAATCTAAATAATCATAATACACTAGAGAATCATAAAATAATTTTTACTTACCATTAAATGACCACTTTAAAAAGTGTAGGCTCATGAATTAGGCCGACTACACACCAATGACACTCGCCCGTGATATCGAAGATACTGATTACTTATTTAGCGAGTATGCTAATGCAACATCATACTGATACCTACTCACACTTGTCAACAGGCTCGTTGCAGATTTGAAACAAGTTGCAGTTTGACACATTTTCGTTGAATATTATATTAAATAGAAATTTTGTTGGAATGTGTCATATTTGAAACAAAAAGCATTTAAGGGATAACACTGACTTTTTAAAACTTTAACTTCCGGTTGAATTATAAAAAATGATAATAAGCACATTCATAACTTTGCTTTCGAAGATTATTTTAATTAAAAATAAAGGGTGGGAGTAAATAACCCACTTATTTACAAAAAGTTTTACTAAATGTCTAAAAATAATAAATTGTATTTACAAGAACTCTTTTGTAATAGACATATTTTTGATTTAAAACAGTTTTATTTACAAAACATTTTGTTTTGTAAAAAAAAAAATATTGTACTTTTTATGAATTTCCAAAGTCTATAAAACGAGATGTGTTGTAAATAAAACTTTTTTTCAAAATTAAAAATGTGCGTATAAAAAAACATGATTTCAAATAAAACTATGCATTTTTAGGCTAGTAGTAAAAAATGTGTCGTAAATGATACCCTTTTTTTAATTAAAAAATATCTGCCTTGGAAATGTTACAAATGTGCGTAGTGTTTTCTTTATAATTCGGCCGTAAGTAAACAAAAAAAGCAGTATTATTACAAAATGTACCCATTTGGCCGCTATTCATTCTGGGGTGCCTCACATCCATTTGATCCGCATACACTTTCTAAACAAGTATTCTGTATACAATAGTTTCTATTAAACCCATAGATTGCTTGCTTTCGGTATTGACAAACTGGAAAACAGTTGGAGGTCGAAACTAGCAATCTACTCGTTATCTAATTTTATTTGGTAACTTTATTTATTTATGTATTTATTTACTTTGTTTATTTATTTATTTATTTAATTTATTTATTTATGTATTTATTTACTTTGTTTATTTATTTATTTATTTAATTAATTTATTTATTTTGTTTATTTATTTATTTATTTTGTTTATTTATTTATTTTGTTTATTTATTTATTTTGTTTATTTATTTATTTTGTTTATTTATTTTATTTTATTTATTTATTTTGTGTATTTATTTATTTTATTAATTAATTTATTTAATTTATTTATTTTATTTATTTATTTATTTATTTTGTTTATTTATTTTTTGTTTATTTATTTTATTTTATTTATTTATTTTGTTTATTTATTTATTTTATTTATTAATTTATTTTATTTATTTATTTTATTTTATTTTATTTATTTATTTATTTATTTATTTATGTGGGTGTTTTAGTTGTCCATCTTTGATGCAATTGAACATATTCTTCTTGTAAATAAAATTCATCAAACACTGCGATTTCAAACCCCATAGAAGAAATGCATAATTTTGGTAAAAATGTCTTGTTTAAAAGAAGATTATGAACCAGCATTATGCTCATCCCCTGAAATGTATTGACCTTGGGCCTAATTTGTTATTAAAATTTGTAATGTAAATTTTATAATGAATAAATATAGTCACTTACATTTTGTTGTAGAGACCGAATAACATCCGTCTTACAATGGACTATTTCGCGGCGTAATAGTCGATATGTTGTTTAGTTTTACGGCATGCCAACCGTCATTGGGTCATTTTATACATATGTTTTCATGTGATTGGTTTCTAGATTTAGTTGTTTTGTAGGCGTATATTTTGTAAACAAATAGCCCGTAAACGATAGTTTTTATTCAATCCATAGATGGAAGCCCGACTCCTAGCATTCTTACGAGTTCGACTTCGACTCCTTCCAAAACATTCAACTCCGACGCCGCATTCTTGCTATGGACACCCAAAACACTGTACATGCAAAAATGAAATTTGGTAGAAGTTGTGTAATCTCCTTATTTACTTGCCTCCTCACGAGGGCAGAGTTACACGTAAAGTCGGTTTTTAATGTTGGGGAAATCCAGCTCCCCCAAAATGAGCACTCTGGATTGCTCCAAAAGTGGAAATTACCTCAGTCTCGAATGTTTCTTCTTCACTGACCGAGCACAGAACAGATGAAGAGATGTGATGGCGCTCTTCAGTTCAGGAATAGTTTGCAAGTTATTTTGATGGACATTATCTTTGAGATAACACCATAAATACAATTCTGGAGGGTTATGGTTCGGTGAGTGTGAAGTCCATTCGAGATTACACCTCCTATTGATGAAATGATTACTAAAGTTTCCTCGCATATCACTAAAGGACAATAAAAAGACTGTTGGATATTAATGAATGGATTTTGGTCGACAAGTCAGGCATAGAGTAAAGAGTATTTATAATTAAGGAAGGATGCTGTGGTACAGTGGATAACAACGCAGACTGACAACACGAGTGTGCGAAGTTCCATAGTGCCACTTTCACTTAAGGATGTTGGCAACCTTCACGTGAGTACCAGATTCTAGAAGGAGTCGAGGAAACCAATATCAACAGCAGAATCAAATCGGTCAAAGTGAGTGCTGATCCATAAGAGTTTACGTTTGTTTGAACGACATATGATTGAGTCGCAGAAAGGATTGCGAACTTTCTTAATGATTTTATGGGTGCCATTGTTTTGGGGGCGCCCTCAACTTGGGGTAAAAACTGTGACTTGCTTAATTTTTGATGACTTTTATATATAGTCTATTTGAAATCTAATACCGAGAACTCTTTCTCACAGAAGAGACGTTGCTAGTCTTTCTCTACTCTATCGTAATTTTCATGTCAGGTGCTCGACTGCGCTTCAATCTATGGTCAGCACCTCTCTTGTAAAACATTCACAACAAAATCTCCTCAAGCTACAACCATTGTGAATAATTTCCCTTTTCTATCGCCCTCTCTCTCCCCTCCCTATTGTCTCTCTCTCTCTCTCTGCCTAAAACTAAACGAAACTTCTATGAACAAAGTTTCTTTCCTAGAACTACCCGTCTGTGGAACACAATACCGCGCGACTGCTTCCCAGCTGACTACAACGTAGTCGTTTTCAAGGCCAATGTTAACAAATTCCTGTTGAGCCGTCTTCTTAAATAATCAAATTCTGACCAATTTCCACCATCATTATCAATCATCTGACACTCATTAACCCTTATCCTTGAATGGCTTTTGGGCTTTGATAAGTGGTGACTCTTTAGTAAAAAACAAAGAATAAATGGCAGGAAAGTCGTATTAAGAAGGGCAAAACTCGCTGGATCAGGTCAAACGATAATGATAAATGTCAAGAGGCTCATCAGTTTTTTTTCCAGAAATACGCATGCATAATATTCGTCGATATTTTTCAAATAATTTTTCTTGTATCCTATCGGCTACCCACTTATAAAGGTCAAGAGCTATATGAGACTAAGAGTTAATAAGACGGAAATAATTGCCAGCCGAAAGATGAGGAACACTATGGAAGTAGTAACATTGATCAATAGTATGAACTGTGTTTGATTACTTATGTGGAGGTTTACGACAAGACTATGTTAATACTGGATTCGGTTGCTTAGTGGTGGCGTAGAGCTTATATAGTTGATAGGGTTTGGAAATAGGGTAGGGACCACGTTACTCAAGAGATTGCAAGGCAGTCTAGTCTTATGTCCGGGACAAATTCTATTTAAACTATAGATGTACTATATCTGCGGGTCAGAGTTCATCTTGGAGTAGTGGTAATTAAGGAGTGACTCTACACCCTCCCTCAAAGTTCCAAAATAGGGACTCACAACTGGAAGCAGTTTTGTGTAATACTCAGTAAGATGGGGACGTAGAACTTAACTAGTTCATGAGATTTGATTTCCTCTACTGTTGCCCATCGACCCAGAACTGAACCCTACCCGCACTAACGAATTCAAGCCGAAATAAAGTTTTCATCATTTTTTCAGCCCAGCTTTGATCATTTTCAATAGCACAACGTTTCAACCACACCCACTAGACGATCTATCGCTGTAAACATTAGATTACTACGAAATATTTAACACAAAGGCGACGTTTAAACTATTAGCGTTCAAACTGGTAGCAGTATCAGATTCACAAGTAGTTGGTCTTCGACTATGAAAATCGGTATTGGCTAGCCATGTCGTGTGACCTAGCTCGAGATCGGTTGGGAAAAGATTGGTGTATAATTAAACGGGCAAGGTTCATATCCACATTTGCGCTGCTCCCTTTCTTTTACTTTTCATCATTTAAGTTTATCGAGTACGTTTGACCGCTTTCAAATCCTTGATAAACTTAAATGATGAAGAGTAAAAATAGGGAGCTGCGGGAATGTGTAATTGGATATGAATCCTGTCCGTTCAATTATACACCTATCTCTTCCCAACCAGAATAATACACAGAATAAGCGAGGTTTGATGTTTCTCATTTCAATTTTTCTAAAGATCTAAAAAAGCTGGCTCTTGAAAGAGAGCGCAGCTGAAACATGTATGCACATATGTAACCAATAATGTTTTTATAAATAAAAATGTATACTAAAAACAGCTCTACTTGCTATTGATCACTTTTTATAAACACTGGAGTTTCATTGGATTAACATCTAAGAAAAAAAAATACATGTACTATATATATATATATATATATATATATATATATATATATATATATATATATTAGTGTTGGGGCGATTAATCAATCGGTATTAGAAAACAAAAATAATACATATACTATATATATATATATATATATATATATATATATATATATATATATATATATAACTCAATGTGTGCGTGTATTTGTGCCATGTTTGTGTGTTCCCTATAGAAGAAAGGTTTAGAGAATCTACATAAAATCTAAAAGTGTATTCTTATATAAAATTTAGACGATGAAAGTGCATCCTTATGATGAAGACATACCCATTTTAAAACTTCAAATACATCCCAATTTTATGAAATTTAAATCATATGCATAAAGTTTTATGGGGAAGTAGTCCTGAATTTCTATGTGTCATCCTAACCTAAAGGAGCTATGAGGCCAAACATCATTTAAAACTTCAAATTTACCCGATTTAGATTTAGTTTATATCATATGTATAAACCGGCCCGGGAAAGACAATGGAAGTGGTCCTGTATCTCTACGTTATCCTCTATGCACCGAATATCTACGTGCCCCACTTTCTAAGTGACCCATGAAGATAGAACCCCGTTGAAACTTCCAATACGTAAATACGATTTTAATGAAATATAAATCATATGTATACAAAACTAATTCAGGGAGTTTTCCAATATCGCAGCTTCTTCCGACTATGCTAGGGGGTAAAACGGGATGAGGGGGCAGTAAACAATTAAGTAAGTGACATAGTCTTATGAACATAGTGAACAAGTACATAGCAGCGATCTTTGTGTAATCCCGAGCAACGCCGGGTCCCCCTGCTAGTATTCATATAAAGCGACGCGTCTCTCTGTCTGTCTATCTGTCTGTCTTTCTATTAATACGAAAACTAACTAGAGAGTCTACCTTATATATAAGTTCATTTACATGTACAATGTGCCCATGAACATAATGAATGTAGTACTTCATCTCTAGCTGCCCGTTTTAAGGGTGCAAATGACCCTTTTCCAACATGTTGCACATTGAAATTAATATATTTATAAGTGTTACTTTAAGAGTATTAACACATATCTGAATAGCTAAGTTGTTAAGATATCAGGCTGGCAACATCAGGCTTGCTGTTAAACTTCACTCTCCTTAATATACTATTGCATATGTTGTTATACCACACTTGAAGCCGGGCAACGTCAGGTAACCCTGCTCGTGCAAATTGAAGTCGAGTCCTGTTCGGGGAGTTAAAAATAGACTGTCACGTAGCTATATGCCATGTTCTGACAACGGTAGTCTACTGTCTGTGCCTTAATTCTCTTTCGTTACGTGGTGATTTATCGTGGCCGTTTGATTAGAGCGCTTGCTTTCGGATTCTAGGGTGATTCTGTAACTTGGTTCGAATCTTGCGACTGTCTGAAATTATTATCTCCTACACTGATGAAAGCATGAGCTTGAAACGCTAGCGTATGTAGGTATATATATATATATATATATATATATATATATATTTATATTTGTGTCTCATTAATTAATCAACTGTTTGCAATATGTAGAAATATGTGTAAAAGAGAGTTGGAAATAATATAACTGGTTTATTTATTTATCTGTGAATGTATTTATTTATATTTATTTAGTTCATTATTTGCGTATTATTAATTGATCGATAATTATTAAAATATTTATGTATATATAAGTGTATGCATATATATGCAATATGTTATATATATATATATATATATATATATATATATATATATATATATATACAGGGTGTCCCAAAATAATGTATACACTCTTTGAATCGTTATAATTCGTTCAATTTACTGATTTTGACTTGCAAACAAGGTTGATAGAACAGTAGAAGAGTAAGAATACACATTCAAAAATACTGACACTAAAATTAACAAAACCATAGAAAATTAACTTTTAATAAACGTAAAGGCTACAATGTTTAAAGCAAGAAACCTGAAGCAATTGCAAACAAATGGGAGTAGCAATTGTAGTAGAATGTGCCCAAGGAGTAAATGTTGCAGGACGTTTGTAGGTACAATTATTCACGTCTTCACTATATGGAAAGTGTATTGAGCAGAACGGGTTGGGGTTAGGGTGAGGGTTCATTTTATGAACATTCTGAAATTATCCTAAATAGCCTTTATCTTTGTTAAAAGTTAAGTTTCTATGTTTTTGTTAATTTTACTGTCAGTATTTTTACGTGTATATTCTTACTCTTCTGTTTGTGTATCAATCTTGCAAATAAAAATCAGTAATTTGAACGAGTTATAACAATTCAAAGGGTGTATACATTATTTTGGGACACCCTGTATATATGAATTTAGGAAAACTCGTCACAGGAAAATTGGGCAACGAAAAATTGGTCACCGGAAAATTCGTCACTTTGGCCAAGTAGGAAAATTCGGCAATTATCGAATAAATATCGATTGAAAATAGATTTTAGAACCGTTTTTACAGGAGATATACTTGTAAATACGAGACTACCCACCCCCCAGTGGAGAACATTTTTTTATATTATTTTTTTGGTACTTGTGCAGTTTACGAACCGGGCTATTTTTTAGATAAGATTTTCAAGTTAAATTAAATTTTTACGATATCTTTTGTTTATTAAATTGTTAGGTGAAAGTACAGAATAGTTAACAAAGCACCCCCTCATTCTCCCCATGTAAAAAATCGTTGTCTAAATAATGTTATTATTTCAAGCCTGTTTCGTAATTAAGTTACGAGATGAAATCCATCATAATTCATTTGGATTTCTTCGTAAACAAGTCAGCCATTTTAAATGACAAAACATCAATTACTTCGCGTGTGTGCAAAACTTGAAAGGAATTTATAAACTATGAGTAAAAAGTCATTTAAACTGGCTTTAAATTCTTAGAAAATTTCCATGTATTTAAAAAAAAGCAAAATTGTAATTCAGTGTTTTTTTTTCATCTTGCCTAAAACTTGTTTTAACTAACAACTTCATTCAATACTTAAAAAAATAAATTCTTCTTTCAGACAACGATTTTTTACATGGGGAGAATGGGGGGGGGGCTTTGTTAACTATTCTGTACTTTCACGTTGTAAAGAATAACCCGGTCCAAACCTTTAATTTCGTAACGTAATTACGAACCGGATTATTTAGAAAGCCATTCTTAACACACAAAACTGCACAAATACCAAAAAATAATATAAAAAATGTTCTCCACTGGGGAGGGAGGTAGCCCCGTATTTACAAGTATATCTCCTGTAAAATCGGTTCTAAAATCTATTTTCAATCGATATTTATTCGATAATTGCCGAATTTTCCTACTTGGCCAAAAGTGACGAATTTTCCGATGACCAATTTTCCGTTGCCGAATTTTCCTGTGGCGTGTTTTCCGGGCACCGTATATATATATATATATATATATATATATATATATATATATATATATATATATATATATATATATATATATATATATATATATACCCTAAAGTGGAATGAGAAACCGATAAATAAACTAATGAGAAGGATCAAATCCGGGGAGAATTGGGAGGAACCATTCCCTACATCCGGAATATCATTGCCGCGCAAAAGACCGAAACGCGTGAAAAGGAGAGAGGGGGTGGGGTTGAGGGGTGTCAAGGTGGTGGTGGATTAATGAAGAATAACGTTTGAACGACGAGGGGTTATTTACCCGCTTCTCAGTAAAGCAAGGTAATACATTAAATCCTTATCTACTTGCCTCCCCACGAGGCCAGAATTAGATACAAGGTTTTTGTGGGGGGAAGTTCAGCCCCCCAAAACAAAAGGGCCACTCTTTATTATGACAAACATAAAAATTGCCTAGAATGATGTGCTTCACTGACCCATGGCAGACATTTTCTTTTGTGTGTGTAGTGGGGGGGGGGGCAGCTTCTACAAAATATGAACAAGACTGGACGGCTGCAAAAATTTCCGTAGTTGGACCTGTAGACATTCCTCGAAAGAGGGGGGTAATGCTTGGGAGAGTGGCCTCCTAGGATTAAACAGAACCATCATTTCGATACACAAGTCGGACCCTCATCTAGTGAGAAAGAGCCCTGTGCTAGAGCGAGTTCGGCAGGAACAGATACTACACTTTCAGTCATTTTAAATCCTTCTAAAAGTTTACAGATTATGCACAAGGCCACCATATGTCTATCATACTCTCAACTTTGACCCACTCTTTTCATTCTTTCACGATTTGTCCATCACTTTCACTTCAGCAGTCACCAAAATACCACATTTACTCTACTAAATTATCCCCAAAGTTTTTAAATTAATTCGATTCACAATTTCAGTGAAATAAAATAGGAATGTGGCAACAACAAAAAAAACGCACCAAAACAACAACAACAACAACAATAACAACAGCAACAACAACAACAACAACAACAAAACACAATTAAATTCAGGCGCAGGTTAGTTATATCGCTCATAACCTTTTCTGAGAGTAGACCCATCAGCTGTTTTCCGGTTTGTCTCGAACCGAAAATAAGCATGGCAATCTCGAAGTGGGAGTGAGACTTAAGTGGAAGTGAAAAATAGAAATGGAATTAGAGAATGGATGGTGTTCTTCCAAGATAAAAACAGAACAATTTGGGGAGGGGAAGGGCAACAAAGAAATGGGAAATTAGCCTCTTGGAGGATTTTATTGTTATGAAAATTGCCGCGCAAACTAGCCGAAGAGAGTTATTTCTCCGCAATTGATCGAACGGACACCGTTACTACTGCTACTGCTCACACCGTTGCTACTGCTACTACTGCTACTGTTTCTTGTTAATGTTGATACGGTAACAGCTGTGACGTCGGCAGCCGAGAAAGAGGGAGAGTGGCGGGTTGGACTGGTTGCGAAGTTGTCTGGGGTAGAGTGCACAGACCCTGAGTAAATTCTATTCTCTCTCTCGCTGGTTGGAGTCTCTTAAAAGTACACATGACTCCCACCAGCCGCTGCGGCGCGCAGGCAAGCCAGACAAGAAAAACGGACGCTTTTGAAAGTCGTCAAGCGGACACACACACACACACACACACACACACACACACACACACACACACACACACACACACACACAAACACAAACACACACACAAACACACGCACGCACGCGCATGCGCGTGCATGAGCACACACACACGCTCACACACGAAAGGTTATGCATACAGATAACTACACACACGCACACGTAGGACGAAACACGCGAAGAGAGAAACGGACGCTAGAAAGACCTCATATACACGCAGCCACACAATACGAAGACACACGCGCACAGACACACGCGTTCGTACACAAGCAACACCTGCATACGCACAGGAACGCAACACACGCATATACACATTTTGGGCTAGGATCAAAGCGTAGTATTCGCTTGTGCGAAATGGGTCAAAAGTCGCTAAACAGACACACATATACACGCACGCATACATGCGCAAGCACACACACACTTAGCACGAAACAGACACATGCCAAGACAAAAACAGACGCTCAAAAGACGTCGTCAACTGACACATACACACATAGGAACACAGAGACACATTCGCACCAACACACGCATGCGTATAATGCAACACACTCTGACATGCACAGCCACTCACACATATACAGACTTCGGGTTAGGATCAAAGTGTGGTATTTGGGGGTATTATTTACCTTATCTTCAGGAGGTTAGGCACAAGGCCATTTATCTTACTCCCACAAGGTAAGATGTGACCCAAGGTCGGGTCGGGAAAGTGGGGCTTGAAAAGCCAGTTCCCGAGAAGGTGAGCACTCTGGCCATTAAAAATTGCCTTGGCAGCCCCGTCGGCATTCCCCGGTAGGGGCGCCTCAGGCAGTAAGCAATAAACTTATTCCTCCCCAAAGAGTGGAAGGCAAAGCCTTGGAGAGTGGACCCCCTAGAACTGCACAGGACAAACCCACAGACCGGCGGAATCAAGCCCCGAAGGACAAGACGACACCGGTCTATCTTTGCAACAAATTTGGTGATATCTTAAGTCGGACGGCCCCCTAGAGTAAATGTGGTATTGTGGTGATTGAGATGATTCTAGTTAACAACAAAATAGACATTGCTATCACTATAGACCGAGAATGGTCAACGATACGCATTTTCCCTACACTTCATATAGCCTTGTCCCTAATTTGTTTAAAATGTAATTTGTTCAATATTTTCTGCAAATAAATATTTGAAAGTGTAGCATCTGTTTAGACGAATGGGTCAAAATGCGTCTAGTTAAGACTAGGTTAGACAAATGATTACCAACGACACCCCTCCAACTCGACATTTTTAGGGCCCTGTCCTGTGCCTGATTTGTAAATATTTTTTTTTTTTAAATGGAAATCGCTCCAAACAAAGCATGGAGCCACTTGATGTAAGGAGCTAAAAGAAAATACCACTTCAAGGTCAAAAACTAATCAATTGTTATATGAATAGACTCTGACCCAGAAAACAGCAATGTTTTCCCCTTTGTCAGAAACATCGCTCATGGAATGTGAGAACTAAAAGACAAAATAAGGGAAGCGAGAATTACGAGGCCGACGAAAGCAAACCGAAGGTCCTCTTTCTACTCTCCACACGAGTTTACTGTTTATTTTGCAAATAAATAATTCGAATAATTAAAAGTGTAGTATCTGTTTTGACGTATGGGTCAAGATGCGTCTAGTTAAGAGTAGAAGAAACAGAGGATGACCATCAACCACACTCCCCACTTTCCATAATTTTGATGGCCTTGTGCCTAATTTGGAAGCATTGTATTTGTTCACCCTTTTTCTGATAATAGTTCAAATGTAGTATCTGTTGTCATCCGCCAAAGAAGATCTCCTCAACAGTGGACAATTGTTATTCTTGTCTCAATCCATCATTAAAACACGACTTGTGTACGGGGGACAAACAATTAGCTACTATCATTCACATACATAGCCACACACACATGCATACATAAGACTTGATGGACAATGTTTTTAAGAAGAGGAGTGGTCTCAGCAACAAGTGAAGATTCTGACACACATAAGTAGAGAGTGTGAGTTACCCGACATCTATTTATAAGGTTCTGCTGGGGACGCCTACTATACAATGCGACACAATTGAGTGTGTAAATATCTCCACTGAACCATTTGTAAACAAATTTAATATCCGGTGTAGCAGCAATTCCTGGGAACATATACCAGAAAGAACAGTTGGAAATAAGTCATACACAATCCACTATGACTATGCAATCCTTACAGATACATAATTAGAAAGCAGAGTTGTTAAAACTGACATAGTCATACGGGGCGAGAGGAAAAGAGTAGCAACCCTAGTTGAAGTCAGTGTCTCTAATGATGCTGGCTTACACAGAGCTGAGAGGGCGAAGATAAGTAAAATACCAAGGCCCTATGTACGACATGAAAAGAAACTAGAAAATTAGGAAGATATCAATCAGTAATCATAGGATATAACCGGCCCCATGAAAAATAATTTTAAAAAGTACCTGGCGAATATACCCGGGGAACCAAGTGAAAGAGAGATACAAACAATTGGGCTTAAAGGGACAGTTAGAATCCGAAAAAAAATCTCTCGGTTGGAGTATCTGAAATAGCGGATACATGTCTGGCATCCGATAGGATGCCTCATCTTTAGCAGAAACAGAAAGATAAGTACATTGAACAAAAAAGGTGAAAGAGACATACTTGTCGTTGCGTATTCATAAACAGTCGAATTCATCACAGACTTCTTCTCAGACAGTACCTCTCTCCTAACGCAAAAGGAGAATGGTGCAGTTCATTTCTAGTATTTACCTTCCTCCCAAGATGTGACACAATGCCGGAAGGTGAGGATTGAAAAGTCAGCGCACAACAGAATGCATTAGCAACCCTGTGGGCATTCCCCGGTAGCGATAAACTAGTTTCTTCTTCAAAGAGAGAACGTAAAGCTTGGGAGGTTGCACCTTCAAGAACTGCATAGAACCACACCGCAGCCCGACAGAAGAAAGGCCGCCGAGTTTTAAAATGGCCAAGATCCTGTTAAGCCAAATTGTCTTTTTTTATTGCTTCCAGCATATTCTGTCGGGTGGATTCTCTGCGAAATGCTGCGGGATTCATTGTTTGTTGCGTGGGGGAGTCCTAATCTGTGAAACAACTCAGATATTGTTTTTTACCGATAACGCGCTGACTTATTCTCAAATAACCATAATCTTATATAATGTATTGCTCTCATGGGGAGACAGGTAAATTTCAACAGACTTTTTTTGTTGCAACCTTCGTGCTAGGATCTAGGATGAAAGAACGAGTAGGGATCCTTTTTTCTGTGAGATGTGTATATTTATTTAATCTCTGTTCCCATCCAGATTGTTTCTTTTTGGGGGGAGCTCGATTTTTCACATTACAAACCATATTTTTCTTCACTTTCCCCTCGTGGGGAGGCTAGTATGTAGAAACTGATATTTATTAGTCACAATGTCTCTTTTTGACGCCTCTCATTTAGCGTGAATGCCGAGGACACAGTGAAATTTGTGTCGAAAGTCACTGGTTTTATGTCTCTTTTTTGAGTTGCATATTTTTTTAAGTTGTTTTTTTTTTTTACCACGTATCAAGGCCAAACGACATTCGAGGATAAAAAGTCAATGAGATGGAATTATCGTCAATTGGGAAGATGAATAGCATTATGAGAGGATTTGGAAATATTGGTGGGTTGGATAGTACAGGATATCAAATTCAGGGGTAGATCTTTTAGAGGCTTCTCCATCAACACTTGCTAAATGTCGAGATATTTTCAAGTACCATGTTGCGCATGTCTGTGTGTCCCTTGAAGTACTTCCAGCGTAGATGACTGGGTCCGTTCGCTGCCATGATGATGTTTCGGTTTTCGGTTCGATTATTTTGTCTCTGGATTGATTCCCGTCGGTTAAAAGACTAACGTGTTTTAAAGTGAATCTACCTTCCTTTCCCGTTTTTGTTATTATGCAACTTAATTTTATTCCGTTTTTTTTAGCTACTTACGTCAAGTGGTTTCATGCCTCGTCTGGAGCGACTGCCATAAAAAAAAAACAACAAAAAAGAAAGCTCTAAATTCTAGTCGGAACGGTCCATAACAAGAATCTGTTGACATTGTATTTCAAGACGACCCTGTTTTAAACTACAGGAAAGCAGTCTCGCGGCAATGTGGCCCGTAGACGAGAAGCCTACGCGAAGAAGCTTTGCTTGTGGAAGTTCGCTTGACGCGAGGCACGAAGAGGAAAAACGGGAAGTTTTTCGTTGTGGTAGCAAAGAGAGTTCTTGCCGTGAATGCTTTACAAAGAGGAACCAGAGATTGGAGCCCAGTCGAGCATCTTCTATGTAAATAAGGATGGAGTAGAGAGAGACTAGCAACATCTGTTCTGTGAGATAATTTCCACTAGTTTACAAAGTCGATTTTGAACGCTGCCAAGGCAACGAAGAGTGATCTGAACGGCTTCTCCCCAGATGTTGGAGCATATATGTCTCTTATATACGTAGACGATTGCTTCAGGTGCCGGGTACATTCTAGAGCGGTACAATGATTCAACCGTTTTTCCAGCGGCCTTAGCAACAGATTCGATGTTAATCTTCCGTTTTATATTTAGAGTAAATGTTCTAGCAGCTTATGACAGCGAGGATTTCCTCAATGTGAAAGTCATCCCTTTCGACTGGAGGGGGGGGGGGGCAACGATTCAAGCTTCGGTCATGGAAGAAAATAAACTTGGTTTTAGAAGGGTTACTTGTCGCTGTTCCAATGCCACACTTCATCTTTTCTCTCCTCGGTCAGCGAAGGGGAAATCTTTCTAGACTGAGGCAAAATTTTTAGTCCTAATCCAGAGCACCTCTCTTTGGGGAGTTGGATTTTCCCACATTAAAAACCGACCTTGTGTCTAACTCTGTCCTCGTGGGGAACCAAGTAAATCAGCTCAATACCTATTGACAACGATTTGAACATAAAGAGATATTTTACGCTTAGCTGGGTGAAACGTGCGGCGTCATAACTTTCTCGAGAGTTTTATTTACTCCTCCCCAGGAGTTAGGCACACGGCCAGTTTTATCTTACTCCCACAAGTAAGATGTGACCCAAGATCGGGTCGAGAAAGTGGGGTTTGAAAAGCCAGCGCTCGAGAGGTGAGCACTCTGGCCATTTAAAAATTGCCTGGGCAGCCCCGTCGGCATTCCCCGGTAGGGGCGTCTCAGACAGTAAGCAATAAACTTACTCCTCCCCAAAGAGGGGAGGCAAAGCCTGGAAGGGTGGACCTCCTAGAACTGCACAGGACAGGCGTGCAGTATCCATCGGAACAGATACTGATCGGGCTGGGGTGCACTTTGATCTTAGCCAAAAGGCCAAGACTGGTTCGAGAGTATTAGTGATAAAAATTACAAGATATATGTTAGGATTCGAACACGGCATAGCCGACTCCATAAGCCATGACGATATACATATGTCATCCACACACCTGCACAAATGTCTCTGAACCCATCGCCCATAACACACACACACACACACACATACACACACACACACACACAAATACATACTGTCATAACCATAAGAAGCAGAAAAAATGTTAAAACACCCACATACAGACAGATACACAGAGAAATGTAAATATACAAACACGTTCATATGTGTTGGTTTATATTTGGTGGCCTCATCTCTTCTACTGATGATGCAGAGGCTAACGAGGACCCAGTAGACATTTTCAAATAGCCTTGATCGCTGGAAAACGCTTCTTTTTTATTATACATTTTTATTTATACAAATATTTTTGGTAACATATGTGCATACATGTTTCAGCTGCGCCCTCTCAGAGAGAGCCAACTTCCTCAGACGTTTAGAAAAAATTAAAAATTATTTTCAGGTTATTCATTTTTTATAAAGGTCTGAAGAAGATAGCTCTCGAAAGAAGGCGCAGCTGAAACATGTATGCACATATGCAACCAAAAATATCTGTATAAATAAAAATTTATACTAAAAAGACAGCTCTACTTGTTATTGAGCACTTTTTATAAACACTGGAGTTTCATTTGATTCAAATCTAGGAAACAAAAATAATACATGTACTATATGTATATATATATATATATATATATATATATATATATATATATATATATATATATATATATAATGGTAATAATCCAGGTAAAAACGTCCACGGGGTGGTAATCCAAAGAATTTCAACCGGGTTTATAAAAAGTGATCAATATCAAAATAGAGCTTTATATATGATAATTTTTATTTACACACACATGTACAAAATCTGCGACACTGGCATGTCGATGTTATCGATCAACAGTTACTATAAACTGAGATCTCATCAGGCAGAGTTAGAATCCGATCTTAACCTCAGATCATATTTGGAGAGAATGAAGTGGGGATAAAAAGAAGAAAAGAAATTTAACATTTCAAAATTTAGAGGGGTCACGTGGTTTAGGACCGTTAAAAATCAAAAAAGTTAAAATCTAAAATCTAAAATCAAACAAAACAAATAAATAAGACTTTGTATATGTCTGTGTAAATAAAAATTATCATATATATATATATATATATATATATATATATATATATATATATATATATATATATATATATATATATATATATATATATAAATATATATATAAATATATATATATATATATATATATATATATATATGATTATTTTTATTCATACAGACATGTATAAAATCTTCGACACTGGCATGTTGATGTTATCGATCTACAGCTGCTAAGATCTGAGATATAATCAGGCAGAATTAGCATCCAATTCTAACCTAAGATCATATTTGGGAAGAACAAAGATCTAAATCCTCTCCAAATATGATCTGAGGATCGGATTCTAATTTTTCCTGATGAGATCTCAGTTCTTAACAGCTGTAGATCGATAACATCGACATGCCAGTGTCGTAGATTTTGTACATGTCTGTATGAATAAAAAATATCATATATATCAAAGCTCTATTTGATATTGAGTACTTTTTATAAGCCCGGTTGAAATTCTTTGTATTACTATCCTGCGAATGTTTACTTTACCTGGATCAATACACACACACACACACACACACACACACACACACACATATATATATATATATATATATATATATATATATATATATATATATATATATATATATATATATATATATAAATATATATATATATATATTTATATATATATATATGGTTAATACAACAAAAGATATAAGAGGCAACTAATATCTTTAATTAGTGAACATCCGGATAAAAATGAAGCTCAATATACTGGATAGAGCATTAATAGAATTAGATAAAGTGAAAGAATAAAATAAGGTGCGGTAATGGTCCTCTGAGGAGAAGTTTTTTTTTTGAAAACTCATGAGTTAAGGACTTTAAAGTACTTTGCTTGAACTTGGAATTGCAATAAAATTTGATTCGCACCTTATTTTATTATTTCACTTTATCTAATGCTATATATATATATATATATATATATATATATATATATATACATATATATATATTTATATATATATATATACATATATATATATATATATATATATATATATATATATATATATATATATATATATATATTAGTGTTAGAGCGATGAATCAATCGAGAATAGACAACATCGGAATCAGAAATATTTGACCCTTATTTACTATTCCCATAACGATTCTTTTTTTTTTCTTGACAATAAAAAATGAAACAAATACAATATATTTATTTATTAGAAGATTGTTTATTTACACTAGAAGACTAAGGGCCGCAGGTTAGGAACCCCATTCCAAGAGTTAGCATTGACTCTCCGAGTCTAATTTAATTAATTTTATTGGTAATGAT
>OY744528.1:35615154-35622654 GCA_963556195.1 Sepiola atlantica
ATCGGAATCGGAATTTTTTTTGGAATCGTCCCTTCACTAATCTATATAATACTAAAAGTCTATTGTTCTTGTATGTTTGCAATCAGCTTTCAGCTTTCCGGTTTTCAACATCCGGTTGCGCATGCGTAAATAGCATCGTCTTCAATCTGTTATTCCAATTCCGTTATTCTCTATTATGATTAACGAACGCATGAAATTTTTCATTCTGGAAATTTTTAAACAATTTCATTTAATTTCATCAAATAGTTTATTTGTTTTCTTCACGGCTAAAAACATTCAACGGGAGGACTTCGTAAAGTCTGTCGCAGTTTCAAAAAACTCCTCCCTTTTAAAAAACAAAAACAAACAAACAAAAAAACAAAACTCATTATTAATATCAGCCATACTAGCGGTCGGTGAACGAAACCACCTCCCACTTTCCCTCTCATAGATTTCACCACTCCTACTCCCTCTGTTTTCGTTACGTACGCGAGAAAGCCTGCTGTACCCCTTCCTTTCTCAAATCGCCCTAACCAACCACTTATAATTCAGTAACTGTAATTAAAAAAAAAACAATTATAATAAACAGAACGACTCATAGAAATCTATCTATATTCTTTTTTCATTTTAATATACTTTCATAGAAATGCTTCTGTTATGTAAAAAAACCCTATTTTCTTTATGCCACAAGTGTCACGCTCATACATGAATTCCATAGCTAATATAACAAACTGACCCAACGGGTCACGGGTGGTCTAGTATATATATATATATATATATATATATATATATATACATAGTTTTTTTCTGTTGAACACTGTTGTGACGGTCGACTACAGCTGTCCTCTTCCCTTGACACATAAATAGGATTTATTTCTGATCTCGTCCGTAGCAATTAATGTAGCCTCATTGATCAACGCGCTCGGAATTGGAGTTAAATATGACTCTTGTTCTGGGGTTTGAATCATATACAGTTATTTTAATAATTAATAAACCTGAAATCATCAGTATGGAAGGAAACAAATCCTGCCGGTCACAGTGTTCGAACCTTAATACGAAAGTTATATTTAACTCAGTAGTCGGAGCGCGTATTTAAAAAAAATCATATTTGAATAGTTTTAGTAATTTGTGTGTTGCAGGGAAGTGTTTATCTAGTGGGTTGAGAAAAAAGTGGCTTATTCTTGTCTTGGTGTTGAGAGAAAAAGGTGGGGAGAACAAAATTATTGATCTCTTCCTATTTCGGTTGTTTGATTTAAAGGTGGTGGTGGTGGGTGGCAAGATACTTTGTTGATGTATTTTAGAGTTTCGTTGGGTTTGTGGAAAGGTTTATGTGTATTGTTTGCAAGGTAGAGTCTAGGAAGTCTACTTGGAGTCAATTTATATTGATTGTGATTTTGAATCCGAATTCTTGTAAAACCTTTTATTAGGCCTTTTCTAAGCTTATCTAAGGTATTCCCGTCGCAATTGCGTGATAAGCACAGGCCGTCATCTCTGTATAGACCGAAGAAATGGTCTGGGAATTTATTTCAAAGTGTTTCCAGCAGAAATAGGCCGACTAAGTCGCAGATAAATTAAAACGGATAGACACGCAGTTCACCACCTTTAACAATACGGTTTGTTGATATCCAGACGACCGGCCCCTGAAATCCGATTATAGACTAACTGACTTACAATATTTTTTAAGAGTGTTTTTCATTTTTGTTTTTATTTTATTTTATTTTACAGATATGCCACTTAGAATACACTATGTAGGCGGAATATAGAAAAAAGAAAAACACTTTTTGACACAAAAACCAAATAACATTTTCTTAACTCACACGGGAGGCACTATCTTGTTTTTTTTTGCAACAGTATCAACAAAAGCTGGTGAAAGTTTTGCAAGTCAGGCCCCTTCCGAACTCGAAATCAACGGGTTTGATGTTGTACTGATTATATATATATATATATATATATATATATATATATATATATATATATATATATATAGGAAATGAAAAAGAGAAAGCCAAAAACTATATTATTTAGTTATTCATCAACGTTTCGTCTTTATTGTAGACTTCCTCAGGATGAAGAAAAATGCAGAAAAATCATACAGTCATTAATTTTGATTTGCCTGGAAATGTTATAGTTTCGGCATGGCTGTGGATGAAAAAGGCAAAAATGAAAGAAGACGATTTAAGTTAACCCGTTATCAGCAGCAGTTTACACAGTTCAGAGGAAAGGGGGAAATAGGGTGACAGCTGAGAGTTATTAATTTTCATTTCTATTTTAGCTTAGGAAAAGTGTCTAGGTCAAATGTGTCAAAAGCGAGCGTGGTTGATAGTGGATATGGGAGAGGGGGCGGAAGTCTGACTTATTGTCATGTTTCGAATTTAAAAGGAAAAAAGGAAAGAAAAATTATATATATATATATATATATATTAATGTATACGCGTGGAGAGTTTTTCTATTTTAAAACGCACATTCTGATTAAAAACGAAAGTTTGTGGCAAAAGAAGAGAAGGAGGAAATAATACCTATTAGTACATTTATTCAAGTGTGAGTGTATTATTTATTCCTATTTATTTAATTACTTTATTTGTGTCTCATTAATTAATCAATAACTTTTTTGCAATATGTGGAAATATGTGTAAAAGAGAGTTGGAAATAATATAACTGGTTTATTTATTTATCTGTGAATGTATTTATTTTTATTCATTTAGTTCATTATTTATGTATTATTAATTGATCGATAATTATTAAAATATTTATGTATATAAAAGTGTATGTACATACATACAGGAAATTTTTGCTACTATGTTAGCCTGCTTTTCCACATTTCCTTAACAAATTTGACACACACTCACACACACACACACACACATACATATATATATATATATATATATATATATATATATATATATGAGGGGGAGATACGTACACGTCAACATCAACACCCATGCACAGCTACACACACACACACACACACACACACACACACACACACACACCTCACAGACATGGAATGTGTCTGTGTCTGCGCACGAGTGTAAATTCGGTCTCACACCCACCGACTTTGCAATATATGGATTGAATTGACGCATGACATCACGAATCGACCTAACCGGCGTAATTAAACAATTATATGTCTGCGTTTGCGTGCCAGTGTGTCTGCCCGTGCGTATTTGCGCAGAGAGAGGAGAGTGAGAGAGAAATAGAAAGACAAAGAGAGAGAGAGAGACGGAGGGGGGGGAGAAGATACATTTAAGGAAAGTTATGTATTCTTCAATTGCCGTTTCGTTCAATTATGAACATTATAGACAATAAAAAACAAAGACTGAAAGTAAGCTGCACTATTTCCTTTTCCGTTGAATCCCCGTCTCATGTAAAACATTCACAGCAAGAACTCGCCTAGCTACAACTACCGCATATAATTTTTCACCCGCTTTCCCTATCTCTTTCTCTCTCTCTTATTCTCTCACTCTCTCTCTCTCGCTCTCTCTTTCTCTCTCTCTCTATACAAAAAAACAAAAAACAAAACGGGACTTTCATGAATTTTCCTAGAACATCGTATCTGTGGAACAAATACCACGAGGCTGCTTCCCAACCGACTGCAACATGGTCGTCTTCAAGTCTAATGTAAGCAAATACTTGTTGAACCGTCTTCTTCGATACTCAATTCATCTTAAGTAATTTTCTGCCTATTCCACCCATTGTTTCCAAACCTCTCGTGGTGCCGATCGCCGTCCAACTGACGACCTCTTTAACCCCTATCCATCAGCCGTTACCCATTAATAATAATAATTAAAAAAAAACAATTGGTTGAAATATGTGAACCCCACCCTTCGTCCCTGTCAGATAAAGGCTTGAAGAGGAAAATTCAATCTCAAAAGAAAGAATGACAAAGTCTATCAATACAAAAATAATTAATTTTTATTCACAACTTGTTAAGACAACGAAAGGTAAAGAGTTCGTAGAATACGAAAGTTCAGAGAGTCTCACTAACGTTCCGTTGAAAGAAGAGTTGTGTCGTGTGCCAGGATAAATTGAGTAAACGTGTTCATTTCGGTTGGCGCCGCGTATGTTTATGTATGTTTGAATGATATAGGCATGAAGGTGTGTATGTATATTAGTGTATTATGTATTTGTGCGTATGCATTCGTTTAGCAAGGTGTATATTCAGAGTCTGGACCATTTAAAAGCTAGATGGCCTTTCTTCTGTCGGGCTGAGGTATGATTCAGTGCAGTTCTAGGATGTTCACCCTCCCAGGCTTTACTTTCTCGCGCTTTAAGAAGAGGTTAGCTTATTGCTGATTGCTTGAGGCGCTCCTACCGGGCAATGTCGACGGATAGGGGGGGGGGGTAAATACTAACAAATTGCTGGTTGTAGCTTTTGCAAATGCGAAGCAAGAGAACCTTACATAAATAGTTATCAGCAGTAAAATGTCGCCTACCAAAGACTTTTACATTCAGAATATGGGTTTAAGCTATGCATATTTGTTTAGGTAAACGTAGTTAAAAAAAAAATACATAAAAACTTATATTCAGCCCTCCAAAAATAATTTGGTATTGAAGCCTAAGAGCTTCTGTGACGGGGATTGATTTGTAGGAAAACGATCTAGGCAGGCAGTTGAGCAGCAAGCTGTTTGCTCATATTACATTTTAATGTCTGCATGTTTGTATGGTTGGGAAAACATGGAGCAGGAAAGGGAATTCCAGGAGTAAACGCTCCGATGGAAAGAAACTATCATATTATAAAATTTTCCGTCATCTATGGGCCTCTACAGTGAAAGGGCGAGATTCTGCTACTAGTCTGGTGGGTCGGGGATATTTTTGTTGAGGGGGTACAAGTGTAGTAAGTTCATCGGAGAACATTCCGTGGAAGTACTTGTAAAACAAGCACATGGATGCAAAACCCCTGTGATGCGACAGGGGCTGGAGCTTGGCAGACAGTGCGGGGGCCTATTAGGTTAGAAATTCTTTTTTGCCCCCTGTCCACGATGGAGAGGCTAGTGGTTGGTGCACCAGCTAAGCAGTGACAATAGTACTCCATGCACGAGCGAATGTTGGCTTTGTCTATATTTGTTGTCAACAGGATTTTTTTAATAACAGATCTTTTCCCCCACATCCCCTTTCTCACATTGCTAGTCTCTCTCTACTCTATCGTTATTTCCATAGAATGTGCTCGAATGAGCTAAAATCTCTGGTTTCTCCTTGTAAGACATTCACAGCAAGAACCTGTCTTACTACCACAACAGTATCAGACTTTCCATTCTTCTTCCACGGACGAAGCTTTATGCAAAGGCTTCCCGTCTATAAAACTCGTCACCGCTGGACTGCTTCCATGCAGTTTACAACATTAAAAAAAATAACAGATTCCTTCCCTACAGCTCATTGCTCACAGAAGAGACGTTGCTAGTCTCTCTCTACTATATTGTTATTTTTAGGGAAGATGTTCAACTGAGCTCCAATCTCTGGTTTCTCTTTGTAAGACATTCATAGCAAGACCTCGTCTCTATCACAAGTTTGTCTTGTAGACCTCACATTCCACGAATGATGTTTCTGACAAGGTTGGGGGTGCTGTTTTCTGAATCTATCCATCTAACACTTATCCATCGCTAGTTTTTTTTACTTTGAAATAGTTTTTTTTCGCTGCTTACATCAAGTGGCTTCATGTCTTGTCTGGAGCAATTTCCATAAAAAAGGACTTTCCTTTCTTCCTTTATGTGTCTATACGGATCTTCTTTTCAAGGGCTTCCCATCTTAAGAATACAGCACCGCGGGACTGCTTCCCTGCAGATTACAACATGGTCGTCTTCAAACCCAATATCAACAAATACTTATTATAACCCCCCCTAAGTATTCAAACTTAGTTTATACCATTGATTGTTCCTCGTCTTTCGGCTGACAATATTTTCATCTCATTAATCATTATCCGCAAATTCCTTTCAAGGGAGGTAACTCTTTTCACATTAAACTATGACAAGTGATGATCCAGCAGTATAGAAAGAACACACAAATACAAGAAATAATAAAAACAACTAATTTGTCAATTTTCTATATGTAAATGAAATGAAATTATTTCTTATCATATCTCATTAAAATTTAATATTTTCTTGCATTAATCACACAATTAATTACATTATTTTTTTGTTATTTATAACTAGTTTCACCTACCCGAGATTCATTAATTTCATTATATATTTTTTAAACTTTGGTAGCGCATTAAAAAAATTATATAGGATGCACATGTCTTCCAAACCTATCTATTTGTTCACCAACAGCATGTTCGAAACACCTACAAGCCGGGCCCCAAAAAACACTTTAAAAAGATAATTTCATTTTTCGTTCAAAATGAGGCTCTAGGCGAGATATTGACAAAAAAAATAATCCAAAACGGTCATGTGATGTGTTGACAGACACGTCAGCACGTCCCCCTAAAAGCAAATTCACTTTTTTATCCTGTCGCTTGGTATAGAACAAGGACACAGCCGACAGGTCTGAGTCAAGTCAGAAGACAGTCAGTAAATACTACAGTTCAGCCCGGGGTATTTTACCCCACCTAATAGACCAGTATCGTCCGGGCCTTTGGGTCTGGATTTACGCCGGTCTATTGGGGGTTGTCTGGTCCTGTGCAATTCTAGGAGGTGCACCCTCCCAGGCTTTGCCTCCCCTCTTTGGGGAGGAGTAAGTTTATTGCTTACTGTCTGAGGCGCCCCTACCGGGGAATTCCGACGGGGCTGCCCAGGCAATTTTTAAATGGTCAGATTGCTCACCTCTCGAGCGCTTGCTTATCTAATCCCACTTTCCCGACCTTGTGCCACATTTTACCTTGTGGGAGGTAGATAAATAACAGTCAGTAAATACTACATTACGCCCAGCTCCCTCGCTAGGGGTAGCAAATGATTTCTCAACTCACTTACACACAAGTTCACACATATTCACACACTGACAAAAGAACGATAATAAGATATACACACAAAGCTACATTCTGTCACACACGCATATTCACACTGACCATGAAATCCCCACAGCTATCTATCTGGAAAACCCAGCTGTCAAACCTGACATTGTCATATGAAACAAGAGAAAGAGAGTGGCAACTTTGGTTGAGGCCAGTGTCCCTAATGATGGTCCCCATAAACAGAGTTGAAAGGGAATAAAAAATATCAAGGTCTAATGTATGATATTAAAAGAAACTGGAACCTCAAAGAGATCTCCATCATTCCAGCTATCATAGGAGCCACTGCACCCATGAAGAAGAACTTTAAAAAGTATTTAGCAAGTATACCTGGTGAACCAAGTGCAAGAGAAATCCAAACAACTGAACTCAAGGGAACAGCCAGAATTCTGAAAAGAGCTCTCGGTTGTAGTCTGTAAATAGCGGTGGATCGTATGGCATTTGGAAGAATGCCCCGTCACCAGCAAATGAAAGAAAATGAAAAGAAAAAAAGAGAGAAAACAAACATAGATACATACACACTTCGGACATTGTACAAACACGAGCACTTTTACGTTTTCTAACGAACAATTGATTCA
>OY744528.1:35630154-35712654 GCA_963556195.1 Sepiola atlantica
CTAAACTTGGCCAGTCTAAGAGTGCGTTCGTGAAGCTGTCTTCTATTCTTCAGTCTCGTAACATCTCGCTGAAAAAACAGATGTAGTTTACTTTGAGCGTACGTTTTGTCCAATCTTACTTTATGTACGAAAGACTTGGACTATATGTTCTAAATGAGAAACTAAACTATTTTTCCGTGGAGACGTGGTTTATTCGCCGGATGCTGAATATCAAATTAAAGCATCATGTAACGAATGAGGAGGTGTAAAGGCGATCTGCATACAAACCTAGGCAATTAATGCAGCCTTAATGAAAGGACAAATGACTTTTATCGGCCATATATATAGACACAAAGTTCTTACTAGTAGAGTGTCTCGCTAAAAGCCAGTGGGAAAACCAAGATATAATTTTATGGGCAATATGTGTAGATGGACAAACCGGAATGCAAATGGGCAATTTTTGTCAATGGATAATAGGACAATGTTGAGGACCATAGTCGCCGACGCCTTACGAAGGGTACGGTCGAAAGCAACGCCTTCCGATATCGATGATAATTTTTAAATCGACGAAAATAACAACACTCCACGTTGTATTATATAAAAAAAACTTCTTTAATGATTCCAGTATAAAGGCACGAGTGAAGGCAACGGCTTCGCATATCGATGATAATTTTAAGATTGACGAAAATAACGGCATATATAAATATATATATATATATATATATATATATATATATATATATATATATATATATAATTTTAATAACAACTATTTTTAATAGTCAGAGACATATATATGTTTCATGTTTGAACCATAACCATCAGTGCGGATAAAGTAACTCTATCGCCGGCCGAACGATATGAACCCCGATCCAAGCTTCTTATCGCTAGGCCGTCGTGACTACTACATTTCAAATGCGAAAGAAATAAACCCTGTATTTATTTGAAACGCAGTAATAAACAGATAGTTTTCTATCTTCCCAAGAGAGAGAACTCAGAACGTTTCCAGATTTTAATATTTTATTATACTTCTCTCAAAGTGCTCGACTTAAACGGAGCTTAATAATTAATTTGAAAAATATTATTACTTCTTATATCCACAGACATATATATGTTTCATGTTTTAACCAACAATTGTCAGTGCGGATGAAGTATGTATTACTGAAAAGCAATGGATCTTGCGTGTCCTTGAGTGTATCTGTTTTACATTCTCGCGTACCTCGTTGGGCCATTTTGCGCCACTGTGCTCTCGGGGCCTTTTCCAACTGTCTCGGTCGATGAGTCGGGAACAAAGAGATCTACAAAGCCTACAACCGTCCTGACGTCACTTCCGCTGCCCTTTCTAGGTAGCCCTCATACTCTCTGCGCCCACCACTATCTAACAGCTGAACTAGAAATATTATTAACTGAGATTAGAATCATATTTTTCAATTGGACACACATTCTTGTTAGTACTTTAATGTAAATTACACACTATCAACTTCGGTTAGTATTTGTCAGTCTATAAAAAGCATAAAATAACAAGCCGCGCATGCGAGGTCCCCCTCTGTATGTGGCGAGTCTAAAATGCAATAAATTTGGGCAATTTGGGGCATTTTTGACCCCCCTTTGACCCCCTGAGGGCGAGAACCAGAATTTTTCTGAGGTCAAGGATGCTCATGTTATATCCAGAACAATTGCCTCTACATTTTGGCCAAGTTTAAGAAAAATTGAATGTATGAATCAAACGTTATGAGAGGAAAGGGGCATTTTTTGCCATTTTAGGGGGCTTTTGACCCCCCTGGGGGCGCGAAACAGATTTTTTCAATGGTCAGCGATACTTATTTTCTATTGGGAACAATTGCCTCCACATTTTGGTCAAGTTTCACAGAAATTGAATGGATTGAGGAAAAGTTATGGGGGGAAAAAATGTCATTTTTTGCCATTTCGGGGCCTTTTGACCCTCTGGGGGGCTAACCAGATTTTTTTTCAAAAATCGGAGAATGTCACTTTCTAACCTGACAAAAGTTACAACTTCATGCAAAATTTCAGAGAAATTCAATGGATGGTTGCGGAGAAAAATCCCGACGGACGGACACACGGACGGACACACACACGGAAATGCCTCAAAACATAGGTCTCCCGATTTTATAAATCGGGGGACCAATTATATACAGGTTCTGAAAAGTTCAGTAAAAAACTATTATATATCCCTTCTATTAAAACAAAAACCTATGGTATTCAGTCAATCAGATATTTTTGTCCAACACTTTGGAATACAGTTTTTAAATCGGGTAGCATTCAAGTCAATGCTGATTGTAAGAAGAATGTCAAGTTATCTTTTGTTAAAAGCTTTCATCATCTTAAGAATGCGCTCAAGAAACATTATCTATACGAATATTCTCTAGAATACTGATGCTATAGCAATTTGACGTTGGATTTTGTCATTTTTTTCATTATTTATCTGTCTTGTTTTATATCTACTTATTCTATCCATTTTCCAAGATCAAAGTGTAGTATCTGTTCCGATGGATACGGCACCCTATAGACTGGTATCGTCTTGGTCTTCGGGGCTTGATTGCGCCGGCGTATGGGTTTGTCCTGTGCAGTTCTAGGAGGTCCACCCTCCCAGGCTTTGCCTCCCCTCTTTGGGGAGGAGTAAGTTTATTGCTTACTGCCTGAGGCACCCCTACCGGGGTATGCCGACGGGGCTGCCCAGGCAATTTTTAATGGCCTGAGTGCTCACCTTCTCGGGCGCTGGCTTTTTAAGTCCCACTTTCCCGACCCGACCTAGGGTCACATCTTACCTTGTGGGAGTAAGATAAAACTACCCTTGTGCCTAACCTCCTGGAGAGGAGGTAGATAAATACTCTATCCATTTTCTCTAAAACATTATCTTATTGTAAGGTATAGCCACACCCTCTCCATTTTTCTTTATTGATTTAAAGAAATAAAGGAGTGTAATTGAGGGCAACCCCCTTAAGCATGAATTAATTTCGCTTGCCCTATATAGTGATATATTTCGTGTCTATTGTATCTAGATTAGAATATGTATGTTTACTGTAGTTCATTTTTATCTTTTTTTGTATTAGGTTTTAAGTACTTTTTAATAAATTTAATTTAATTTTAGTTTCATTAATAAATTCTCTAAAAGTAATACAATCCCGTCATTGCTTTAGTAATACTCTCAAAAATAAAAGATATTGACCATCTTTTTATTATTAAATACTCTCCAAACATACAATGCTGACAATTATTTTAATTAATTCTCTAAAACGTAAACTATTGACATTTCTATTTATAAATACTCTAACACCCATACAATATTGACATTTATAACAAATACCCCCCAAAACATATAATATTGACAATGTTTTTATTAGTAGTCTGAAAAAAATAATATTGACATTTTTTATAAATATTCTCAAACCAGGACATGACATGCCCTCCGTTCAGTCTAGAAAGACTATGGTAAGGGGCCGGCTGCGCGTGTAATTGTGAAGCAAGGGTTGCGCAATTCTTAACAACACTTCTCCTGAGTCGGCACTGCTTGATTCCAATGGCAAGCAATTCAAGACGACTGGAAACAATGCCGAGATAAGCAGAGAGCACATACAGTACCTGGTATTCCCAAATGGTCACCCATTTTGTACTGGGCAGGCTCGACGTCGCTTAACTTCGGTGATCTAACGGGAACCGGTGTGTCAACGTGATTGTGCCGTATATAAGATATAAGATGTTGATATTTTTATCAATAAATACTCTTCAAAACATATAATATTGACAATGTTTTATTAGTACTCTAAAGAAAACTTTAAATCAATAAATACTCTCAAAACATATAATGTCGACATATTTTAATGCTCTCATACACATAAAATATTGACATTTTTACTTAATAAATAATCTCAAAGATAAAAAATATTGACATTTTTTTAATTAATAAATAGTCTTAAATATAGTGTATATTTACAATTGTAGATTAACAAAAACGCCTTATTTCATTCGAAAATATATTTCATGTCTTTATAAGACTGGAGATATTTTATTTTCAGACAATAATTTTTCTATTATTACCATTTTATTTTCAAAGATTAACTTCTTAATCTTTTTATCATTCATACATTTTTATGTTTAATTAATTATTAATACATTTATTTTAGATCGATTTTGTTTGAAGAATTATTTTTGATAAAATAATTAATTTTATTTTTCAATCAAAATTTGACCCTTTTAAAAAATGAAAAGTAAACTTTATTTTTCAGTAGTTAATATAACTTTTAATAGTTTAATATAATTTTAATAGTTTTTTTCATTCAATACTGGGACACGTCCGGTCTTCCTACTAGTATATCATAAACTCTAGATATCCTCGAAGCCAAGATTTAATAAATGTAATATATGCCCCAAGAGAAAATATTACGAATTCTTTGGTTTCATTAGATATCTCAGGCATGCATATGTAATTCGAGATTTCTCAACCAAAATATACTATACTATAGATATTTCGTAGGCTAATATACACATTCTAGAAATCCAGTAGAATAACATATAAAACAGGAAATATCTCCTAGTTTAATGTATAACGGACTGATATCTCATCAGGGCTAAGATATAGAAAGTTTGAGATATCCCTTAGTCAAGATATGACACACTCGATATATTCTCAAAGTTAATATACAGGGTCTTCAAGAATACATAATTTATTTTAAAATTTTAATAGCATTAAAACTGTATTTTTGATAAGAACAACACTAAAGAAGAAAGAAACATTCGTTTTACTGGATTGCTGCGTCAATTTTATAACGCTATCTTGTTTTACGTACTGTACTACGCCATCTTCTTTTTGCTTTATCGCCATCTTGATGTATACAACACTAGAGCGTATTAGAATTCTTATGGCAAAGTGGCGCCTCCTGATTTTTTTGTTTGATTTCCTAAAAGAAAAAAATTTCAGAAGAAAACTACAAACGATTGATATATTAAAATCAGTTATTGAAGAAGAAAGTTTTAGAATAACCCAGGAAATTAAAACAATTGACTTTTCAGAAGAAAACTACAAACGATTGATATATTAAAATCAGTTATTGAAAGCCAAAGTTTGAGAATAACTCAAGAAATTTATAAAACAATTAACTTTTCAGAAGAAAACTACAAACAATTGATATATTAAAATCAGTTATTGAAAGCCAAAGTTTTAGAATAACTCAGGAAATTAAAACAATTAACTTTTCAGAAGAAAACTACCTACGATTGATATCTTAAAATCAGTTATTGAAGAAGAAAGTTTCAGAATAACTCAGGAAATTAAAACAATTAACTTTTCAGAAGAAAACTACAAACAATTGATGTCTTAAAATCAGTTATTGAAAGAAGAAAGTTTGAGAATAACTCAGGAAATTAAAACAATTAACTTTTCAGAAGAAAACTACAAACGATTGATATATGAAAATCAGTTATTGAAGAAAGAAAGTTTGAGAATAACCCAGGAAATTAAAACAATTGACTTTTCAGGAGAAAACTACAAACGATTGATATATTAAAATCAGTTATTGAAGAAAGAAAGTTTGAGAATAACCCAGGAAATAAAAACAATTAACTTTTCAGAAGAAAACTACAAACGATTGATATATGAATATCAGTTATTGAAAGCCAAAGTTTGAGAATAACTCAGGAAATTTATAAAACAATTAAATTTTTAGAAGAAAACTACAAACGATTGATATATTAAAATCAGTTATTCAAAGCCAAAGTTTGAGAATAACTCAGGAAATTAAAACAATTAACATTTCAGTAGAAAACTACCAACGATTGATGTCTTAAAATCAGTTATTGAAGAAAGAAAGTTTGAGAATAACTCAGGAAATTTAAACAATTAACTTTTTACCAGAAAACTACCTACGATTGACATCTTAAAATCAGTTATTGAAGAAGAAAGTTTGAGAATAACTCAGGAAATTAAAACAATTAACTTTTCAGGAGAAAACTACAAACGATTGATATATGAAAATCAGTTATTGAAGAAAGAAAGTTTGAGAATAACCCAGGAAATTAAAACAATTGACTTTTCAGAAGAAAACTACAAACGATTGATATATGAAAATCAGTTATTGAAAGCCAAAGTTTGAGAATAACTCAGGAAATTTATAAAACAATTAAACTTTTAGAAGAAAACTACGAACGATTGATATATTAAAATCAGTTATTGAAAGCCAAGGTTTGAGAATAACTCAGGAAATTAAAACAATTAACTTTTCAGAAGAAAACTACCAACGGTTGATGTCTTAAAATCAGTTATTGAAGAAGAAAGTTTGAGAATAACTCAGGAAATTAAAACAATTAACTTTTCAGAAGAAAACTACAAACGATTGATATATTAAAATCAGTTATTGAAGAAAGAAAGTTTGAGAATAACCCAGGAAATTAAAACAATTGACTTTTCAGAAAAAAACTACAAACGATTGATATATGAAAATCAGTTATTGAAAGCCAAAGTTTGAGAATAACTCAGGAAATTTATAAAACAATTAAATTTTTAGAAGAAAACTACAAACGATTGATATATTAATATCAGTTATTGAAAGCCAAAGTTTGAGAATAACTCAGGAAATTAAAACAATTAACTTTTCAGAAGAAAACTACCAACGATTGATATCTTAAAATCAGTTATTGAAGAAGAAAGTTTGAGAATAGCTCAGGAAATTAAAACAATTAACTTTTCAGAAGAAAACTACAAACGATTGATATATTAAAATCAGTTATTGAAGAAGAAAGTTTGAGAATAACTCAGGAAATTTATAAAACAATTAAATTTTTAGAAAAAAACTACAAACGATTGATATATTAAAATCAGTTATTGAAAGCCAAAGTTTGAGAATAACTCAGGAAATTAAAACAATTAACTTTTCAGAAGAAAACTACCAACGATTGATATCTTAAAATCAGTTATTGAAGAAGAAAGTTTCAGAATAACTCAGGAAATTAAAACAATTAACTTTTCAGAAGAAAACTACCAACGATTGATATCTTAAAATCAGTTATTGAAGAAGAAAGTTTGAGAATAACTCAGGAAATTAAAACAATTAACTTTTCAGAAGAAAACTACAAACGATTGATATATGAAAATCAGTTATTGAAGAAAGAAAGTTTGAGAATAACCCAGGAAATTAAAACAATTGACTTTTCAGAAGAAAACTACAAACGATTGATATATGAAAATCAGTTATTGAAAGCCAAAGTTTGAGAAAAACTCAGGAAATTTATAAAACAATTGAATTTTTAGAAGAAAACTACAAACGATTGATATATTAAAATCAGTTATTGAAGAAGAAAGTTTGAGAATAACTCAGGAAATTAAAACAATTAACTTTTCAGTAGAAAACTACCAACGATTGATGTCTTAAAATCAGTTATTGAAGAAAGAAAGTTTGAGAATAACTCAGGAAATTAAAACAATTAACTTTTCAGAAGAAAACTACCTACGATTGACATCTTAAAATCAGTTATTGAAGAAGAAAGTTTGAGAATAACTCAGGAAATTAAAACAATTAACTTTTCAGAAGAAAACTACAAACGATTGATATATTAAAATCAGTTATTGAAGAAAGAAAGTTTGAGAATAACCCAGGAAATTAAAACAATTGACTTTTCAGAAAAAAACTACAAACGATTGATATATGAAAATCAGTTATTGAAAGCCAAAGTTTGAGAATAACTCAGGAAATTTATAAAACAATTAAACTTTTAGAAGAAAACTACGAACGATTGATATATTAAAATCAGTTATTGAAAGCCAAGGTTTGAGAATAACTCAGGAAATTAAAACAATTAACTTTTCAGAAGAAAACTACCAACGGTTGATGTCTTGAAATCAGTTATTGAAGAAGAAAGTTTGAGAATAACTCAGGAAATTAAAACAATTAACTTTTCAGAAGAAAACTACAAACGATCGATATATTAAAATCAGTTATTGAAGAAAGAAAGTTTGAGAATAACCCAGGAAATTAAAACAATTGACTTTTCAGAAGAAAACTACAAACGATTGATATATTAAAATAACTTATTGAAGAAAGAAAGTTTGAGAATAACCCAGGAAATTAAAACAATTGACTTTTCAGAAGAAAACTACAAACGATTGATATATTAAAATAAGTTATTGAAGAAAGAAAGTTTGAGAATAACCCAGGAAATTAAAACAATTGACTTTTCAGAAGAAAACTACAAACGATTGATATATTTAAATCAGTTATTGAAAGCCAAAGTTTGAGAATAACTCAGGAAATTAAAACAATTAACTTTTCAGAAGAAAACTACCAACGATTGATATCTTAAAATCAGTTATTGAAGAAGAAAGTTTGAGAATAACTCAGGAAATTAAAACAATTAACTTTTCAGAAGAAAACTACCTACGATTGACATCTTAAAATCAGTTATTGAAGAAGAAAGTTTCAGAATAACTCAGGAAATTCAAACAATTAACTTTTCAGAAGAAAACTACAAACGATTGATATATTAAAATCAGTTATTGAAGAAAGAAAGTTTGAGAATAACCCAGGAAATTAAAACAATTGACTTTTCAGAAGAAAACTACAAACGATGTATATGTGAAAATCAGTTATTGAAAGCCAAAGTTTGAGAATAACTCAGGAAATTTATGAAACAATTAAATTTTTAGAAGAAAACTACAAACGATTGATATATTAAAATCAGTTATTGAAGAAGAAAGTTTGAGAATAACTCAGGAAATTAAAACAATTAACCTTTCAGTAGAAAACTACCAACGATTGATGTCTTAAAATCAGTTATTGAAGAAAGAAAGTTTGAGAATAACTCAGGAAATTAAAACAATTAACTTTTCAGAAGAAAACTACCTACGATTGACATCTTAAAATCAGTTATTGAAGAAGAAAGTTTGAGAATAACTCAGGAAATTAAAACAATTAACTTTTCAGAAGAAAACTACAAACGATTGATATATTAAAATCAGTTATTAAAGAAAGAAAGTTTGAGAATAACCCAGGAAATTAAAACAATTGACTTTTCAGAAGAAAACTACAAACGATTGATATATGAAAATCAGTTATTGAAAGCCAAAGTTTGAGAATAACTCAGGAAATTTATAAAACAATTATACTTTTAGAAGAAAACTACAAACGATTGATATATTAAAATCAGTTATTGAAAGCCAAGGTTTTAGAATAACTCAGGAAATTAAAGCAATTAACTTTTCAGAAGAAAACTACCAACGATTGATGTCTTAAAATCAGTTATTGAAGAAGAAAGTTTGAGAATAACTCAGGAAATTAAAGCAATTAACTTTTCAGAAGAAAACTACCAACGATTGATGTCTTAAAATCAGTTATTGAAGAAGAAAGTTTGAGAATAACTCAGGAAATTAAAACAATTAACTTTTCAGAAGAAAACTACCAACGATTGATATATTAAAATCAGTTATTGAAGAAAGAAAGTTTGAGAATAACCAAGGAAATTAAAACAATTGACTTTTCAGAAGAAAACTACAAACGATTGATATATGAAAATCAGTTATTGAAAGCCAAAGTTTGAGAATAACTCAGGAAATTTATAAAACAATTAAATTTTTAGAAGAAAACTACAAACGATTGATATATTAAAATCAGTTATTGAAAGCCAAAGTTTGAGAATAACTCGGGAAATTAAAACAATTAACTTTTCAGAAGAAAACTACCAACGATTGATATCTTAAAATAAGTTATTGAAGAAGAAAGTTTGAGAATAACTCAGGAAATTAAAACAATTAACTTTTCAGAAGAAAACTACAAACGATTGATATATTAAAATCAGTTATTGAAGATAAAAGTTTCACAATAACTCAGGAAATTTAAAAAAAACTTTTCAGAAAGAAACTACAAACAATTGATATATTTAAATCAGTTATTGAAAGCCAAAGTTTGAGAATAACTCAGGAAATTAAAAAAAAAATCAGGAGAAAACTACAAACGATTGATATATTAAAATCAGTTATTGAAGAAAGAAAGTTTCACAATAACTTAGGAAATTAAAAAAAAACTTTTCAGAAGAAAACTACAAACAATTGATATATTAAAATCAGTTATTGAAGAAAGTTTGAGAATAACTCAGGAAATTTTAAGAAAATTAACTTTTCAGAAAAAAACTACAAACGATTGATATATTAAAATCAGTTATTGAAGAAGAAAGTTTCACAATAACTCAGGAAATTAAAAAAAAACTTTTCAAAAGAAAACTATAAACGATTGATATATTAAAATCAGTTATTGAAGAAGAAAGTTTCAGAATAACTCAGGAAATTAAAAAAAAACTTTTCAGAAGAAAACTACAAACGATTGATATATTAAAATCAGTTATTGAAGAAGAAAGTTTAACAATAACTCAGGAAATTAAAACAATTAACTTTGCAGAAGAAAACTACAAACAATTGATATATTAAAATCAGTTATTGAAGAAGAAAGTTTGAGAATCACTCAGGAAATTAAAACAATTAACTTTTCAGAAGAAAACTACAAACGATTGATATATTAAAATCAGTTATTGAAGAAGAAAGTTTGAGAATAGCTCAGGAAATTAAAAAAAATTAACTTTTCAGAAGAAAACTACAATCGATTGATATATTTAAATCAGTTATTGAAGAAGAAAGTTTCAGAATAACTCAGGAAATTAAAAAAAAACTGTTCAGAAGAAAACTACAAACGATTGATATATAAAAATCAGTTATTGAAGAAGAAAGTTTGAGAAATACTCAGGAAATTAAAAAAAAACTTTTCACAAGAAAATTGCAAACGATTGATTTATTAAGATCAGTTATTTGAGAAGAAAGTTTGAGAATAACTAAGGAAATTAAAACAATTAACTTTTCAGAAGAAAACTACAAACGATTGATATATTAAAATCAGTTATTGAAGAAGGAAGTTTGAGAATAACTCAGGAAATTTAGAAAAAATGTCATGCAGTCACTGGTGAACAATTTGCAGAAATCCATGGCAAGTAGGGGACACACGGTTTAATAACATACATTTTTAGTATATATTGTTAATTGTATATGAGTTTCGTTATAATCAGAAATACAGTTTTAATGTTATACTTCATTAGTTAATACAATTTTTAACAGTTTAATATCATTTTAAATAGTTTAATATGTACCTGTTACAATAAAAGTAGTTTGATGAATGAATAATATTTCTTTTCCTACTATCTCGATATCAATAAAGTTAGGAATGTGTATATATTTATATATCTATGTACAGTATAATCTGCTAATTTAATACACTTTTGTAATATATATTATAAAAAAATTGAGTAACATGAACACATTAATTTTGAATATATATATATTCCCGGCAACCCGGTGAGTAACATGGTCACATATTTCTTTTGTAAACTTTACCCTTTAGGATGTGCGCTCACCCAAACTCGGCCACGCCCCCTAGAACTTTAAAAATAAGTTGCATACAAAAAAAGTGATAGACAAAATAATTGTTCTACATCAAGTCGTGTAGTTATATTAAGTAAGAGAATTTTAAAAAGATCTGTGCACGCATATGAGCGTCGATAATATGTATGTGCTGGTAAAATCCTAAACTATTGATCTTATGATTATGAATTATGGAATACGTATTCTAGGCAGCTGGGTGAGTAACGTGAGCACATTATTTATATTTTGTATAATCATATACTTTAGTGGGGTGCTACTGAAACCGTACCATACTCCCCAAAGAAAGGGGGAAAATAAAATTTGAAACTAATGCTATATTTATTGCTTGTACCCGTCCTCGGACGGGCATTTTAAAAGTTTAAACTAAATATTTGAGTTGAGATTCACATTCTTAATGTCTAAATATTAAATCTGATTTTTAAAAAGATGTTTACAGTAGACGCATATGTTTGTCAATAATGACCATACACACTGTATACTTTAAGAATACTCTTTTGTTAGCGTTTGGTTGTCTTTAAGATAAATTGTATATTAAAAAAAACGAAGAAAAAGAGAAGATTAAAAAAATATATACAGTATGTCTACGATGTCGTTCCGTAGATATGAGTCAAGATACAGTTCTTTGTCTTAACATCAAATCATGGAGTCCGGCTTTGCTAAAGCGGTGTGATTTGATTGGTTCTCGTTTTGATGACGTGTCAATCGGAAGCCTGACAGTATTGGACGCGATGCGAGTAAATACTTGTACCGGGCATATCCGGGATTAGGAAAACAACATTATTTATCCCCTTTATGGAGTAATGAATTCCAAGTGAAACTACCAATTTTCTTTTTTATCTAGAAAGAATGAAAATTGCTTTTCCATATTGGTTACTTTGATTTGGCTTACGATGAACGTGATGGCCAGCGGACATACACTCCTATTAGAATTCGAAACAGTGATTTCGAAAGTGTCGCCTCTGTCCCTCTCCTTGGGGTACGCCAAGATCCGTCAAATGCGGGAAGGGAAAGGAAAAACATTTTATAAAAAGTGTTAGGCACTCAGCCTAAAATGATATGCAAGGGAGATAACTTTGCATCGCATTAAAAGGCAGAGTTCTTTGTCCTTGGGTACGTGGTCGGCCGGACGTGATAACAGTGATTGTAGAACATGACGGCCGTAAAACAAATGCGGATCGGACAAGTTACTTTGCATTGCTTACAGTCGAACGTTTTGACCGCTGGACTCTTCGGTCTTTTTCAAATTACCTGTACAGTCTTGTAAACACTCCTTCAAAAAATGAGAACACTTAATGCGACAGGCAAAGAAGAAGATAATACATGGGAGCATATCATTCTCAGAAAGAACAGATAATATATTTAGATGCTAGTAAAAAGGCCGAATATCATGGTATATGCTACATGATTTGCGTTTAATGAGTGATATTGACATCGTGTCAAGGTTCTATTTATAACTATATACCAAATTCGAGATACCCCTTATGACAGGACGATAGAACGATAGCATATTCTCTCCGGAGACCTTCACCGCATGATTGAGTACAGAACTTCTGTCCTGGAGGCGATTGTTCTATTATGTCATCACGTGAGTGGATTAGCAGGTTATACTGAAATAATCGCTAAATATATCTCCATGGCTGTGGGGTTTTTTTTTTGGCAAAGGGGAGGGTACTGTCAACCTACATAAAACACTTAATATTACCAAATAGTCACTTATCTGGAACTGGCCAAGCTCAACGTCGCTTAACGTCGTTAAAGTTACGGAGACAAGAATAGAAAAATATGTTGAGTCAGTATACATGCATGTACGAAACAAATGAGATGAAGTCCTGGTCTTGATCTTGCCTCTCGCCCAAATCATGGCGAGAAAGGAATATGACGTCTTGTCAACTCGACGCTGGAATTCTGACTGTTTTTAGAGAACGGGAAAACGGTTTGGGCGGAAGTTGCCTCCAACGCACAAGTGTGTTCTTACAGGACAACATATCGATGACACCAGGAGTGAGAACATGCTAGCGAAACAGAAAATAGATCGTAATTATGCAACTGTTACATATTCTATTCTAAGATTGATCAAGCTCGGGATATCACCTACGATAAGGTTTATAATACATTCGATATGCCACAGGAAAAAACAAACAAACATATAACATAACCAAGATATAAAATATATTTTTAGTTATTACCTAGGCCAAGTAATAACGAATTCGTGATATCTCTTAGGTCTAGATATAACAAGATTATGATTTTCACCAGGGCAATATGTTAAATATCGACATATCACTTAGGTAAAATATTTTACCGAAGATATAACGAATTCATTATATAGCAAATTATATAATGAGGCAATTATCAAAAATCTGTGTGTGTGTTTCCTATATAAAGAAAGTGCAAATATAGGTAAAAATGTCCGGTAAAGACGATGGAAGTGGTCCAAAAGCTCTAAGTGACTCTTATGGAGATAGAGCCTCCTTAAAATTTCAAATATATCCTATTTTAACGAGATTTAGATAATATGTATAAAATACTGGTTCCGAATCTCTACGTGCCCCCTATATGTCCAATCTATATATGCCCTATCTAAAAGAGCTAGATGACGGTGATGAAGTGGATAATGACACGGACTGACGACCTGGGTGTGCCAAGTTCGAATCCAGCTGGTTCCACAATACGACTTTCACATAGGGACGTTGGCAACCATAACGTGGTCCTTCCTGCAAGAATACCAACAACAGAAGCAAGCCGGTCAACAAAGTTATCCCATGTTGATTCATACGAATTTACTTTTTACTATGGGAAATAACCCGCTTAAAACTTAAAATACGTATATTCGATTTTAATGAAATTTAAACCACGTGGGTAGGACACTAATTTAGGATTTCATTTTTAAATTAAAGATAAGTCCCTAAAGAAATTAAATCAGATAAAACATTTTTACAACAGTATGTATGTTTATATAATTTCAGTTTTATAAACAGTCTAAACAGCAATTTTAAAACTGATTTTTCACTATCTTTTAAGATAAATGTTAGGACTATTTCTCATCATTTCACTAAAGTAACCATTAAATTGAATGTTTTTCTTGCGATGAAATAACAACAGTAGTAATTGTCAATAATTTCAACTGCTACATGTAACGACGAATTTTAATGAAAAGTTGAATTGTTTTTACAAACAAACATTGTGAGGTAATCCGGTAGAGAGTTATATTTTAAAAAAGTAGACATAAACGTGGTTCAAAACGAATTATTTGTACTTAAAAACATAATTTGTATTTATTTTTGACAATAAAAACAATACGTAAATGCATTTAAATGGACATAGAAATTCATCGTAGTTACTTAGTCTATGGTGAAATAAAACTTATTTTTATCGTAAGTCGTGGCGAAAATCGCCGTATGAATTATTATTTATTTAATTTTAAAAAGTAGTCAGAAGTTTTAATTATTGGAAAAATGTTGAAATAAAAATAAACTAGTAGTTAAGTTGACTCGTGGAATCTTCACTGTAACTGTAACATTTAGGTTAAATAAACATGAACCGGCAAAATAACAGCCCCATCGTTATTCTGCCGGGACCGGCAAAATAGCCTATTCGAAAATAATTAGTCATTTTGGGGGGATTAACACTAATTCGCAATTTCCGATTTCAGATGCGGCGACCATGATAAAGTGGAAACTTTCTATTTTACCGAAACTTAGTATAATTTTAGTGTACTATTTAAAGAAATGATTGAAAAAAAGAAATTCTATACATATTATATGTTTGTATGTTTCTAAGTAAGAAAATATTCTGCAATAATTTCATCAAACAACTTCAATTAGTCGCGTGTTGCCTTCATAACAACACAAATTGACGTTTTTTTGTTTTTTTTAATGGAAATCGCTCTAGACAAAGCATGGAGCCACTTTATTTAAGGAGCTAAAAATACTAGCCAACGCTAAGTGTTAGATGGATATATTCCGATCTGGAAAACAACATTTTTCCCCCTTTGTCAGAAACATCACTCATGGAATGTGAGGACTAATGGACAAAATAAGGGCAGCGAGAGTTACGAGGCTGCCGAAAGTAAATCCAAGGTCCACTTTCTATTCTCCGTCTACTAGTATATAGCAGATGAGTTGACAATATATATATATATATATATATATATATATATATATATATATATATATATATATATATATATATATATATATATATATATATATATATTAATGCATGTGTTGTTGAAAACGACAGAACTCTTCTGTTTAGTGATTCCTTTTTTTTATTTTTTCCATTCGTCGAATGATCTTTTTGACGTTGAAATAGAATACATTAATCTAGGATCCATGTGTTTGGGTAACGTTTTCGATTCTCTCCGGAATCATCTTCAGATCTTTAATGGCAAAAATGAATAAAAAAGCGAATTTTTTCACGTTTATCAAATTAACAAAGAAATAAGTTTCTTTATTCTTGTTTTTTGATGAAAAAAAAAAAAAATATGACTCAATACTGGTCACCCCTGAAGAAGGAATTTTATTCCGTAATCGATAGGATTAATGTAAGAAAAAAAAAAATAATAATAAATTAATCTTGTATTGCTAATTTGGCTTTTATTTCAATTTTATTAACTTTCCATGCAATACTTAAAACTTGAACGAAAAACACACACATTACTCGACAGCGTGCCAACGCATCTCTCGTTCTACACCGGTTTTGAATTCTACCGCCATTTCATAACATCAAGGCGATGACGTCGCACCATCAAAGACGTTTATCAAATTAACAAAGAAATAAGTTTCTTTATTCTTGTTTTTTGATGAAAAAAAAAAAAAAATGACTCAATACTGGTCACCCCTGAAGAAGGAATTTTATTCCGTAATCGATAGGATTAATGTAAGAAAAAAAAAATAATAATAAATTAATCTTGTATTGCTAATTTGGCTTTTATTTCAATTTTATTAACTTTCCATGCAATACTTAAAACTTGAACGAAAAACACACACATATATATATATATATATATATATATATATATATATATATATATATATATATATATATATATATATATATATATATATATATATATATATATATATATACATATATATATATATATATATATATATATACATATACATATATATATATATATATATATATATATATATATATATATATATATATATATATATATATGGGAAGAGAAGGATGAAGGTAATCCGACGTAATGGGAAAATGAAAAAGGAAAACCAAAAAATGGATGTTTTTTTTATGTGTACATCAACGTTTCGTCTTTATTTATAATGGAGAGAGAGAGAGAGAGAGAGAGAGAGAGAGAGAGAGAGAGAGAGAGAGAGAGAGAGAGAGAGAGAGAGAGAGAGAGAAACTGAAAAAGGAAAAGCCAGAAACTATTATTCGTATATTCATTTGTATGTTTCGTCTTTATTTCTAGGACTTCCTCATGATATAGAAAAATGAAGAAAAAGCAGACAAGTATCAATTTGATTTGCGTGAAAGTGGCGAGCTTCGACTGGTTTGCGATCGAAAGAAAAGTAAAAAGTGAGAAAGGCAGAAACAAAACTGCGCGTCAAGCAGCAACAGCAGTCTATAGAGTTTTCAGGAGGTGGGAGCTGGTTTAAATGTTTTTTTTTTTACTCGGCATTGAAAGAACGGATTTTGCCTCGGTCATCGTGTCAAAATGAACGTAGGGGCGATATTAGAAGGGTCTAGCTAATAAAACAATACAAATTGACCGACATTGCCATTAAGAAATCATAACTTTGACACACCTGCCTTATACTAACACTATCTATTGTTTATTGTGTGATTGCATGGTTATTTGTGTGACGAGGGTGATTATTGAATGTCACCATTTCGCAATTGCTAAAGTTTCCTTATTACCATGGATGGTTGTTTGAATGACACGTCGATGAGGGTCGCGTTTTGAATGTACCAAGACCCACAATAACATTTAATTTTCTCTATATATATAAAACTCAATCTATGTGTGTCTGTGCCTGTGGTGTTTGTGTGTTCCCTATAATAAGAAACGTCAGAAAATCTAGATCAAAGCGAAAAGTGTATTTACCGGGGAAGACAGTAGAAGTGTTCCCGAATCTCTAAGTGCACCCATAAGCAGGCTATGAGGGTATAAGCCCCTTAAAACTTCAAATATATTCTATTTTTATGAAATTTAAATCATATGTATAATATTTTCTGGGGAAGACAATGGAAGTGGTCTCGAATATTTAGTGCACCCCCTCCAACCCAAGGAAGCTATGTGGGGTCGAACCTCCTTTAAACATCAAATAGATCTTATTTTGATGACATTTATATCATATATATTAAATTATCCGGGGAAGACAATGGAAGATGTTCTGAATCTCTACGTTCCCTCTGTGTGCCGAATATGTACGTGTCTCCACCTCTAAGTGACCAATTGGGAAAAACTCTCTTAAAACTAACAAATATCTACATCCGATTTTTATTAAATTTAAACCATATGTATAAGACATTAATTTAGAGTGTTTGCAAACATTTTAGCTTCGTTCGACTATATTAGGGGTCAAAGCGTGAGGAGGGACAGTAAAAACAAAAAAATTAACATGGTGATATGAGCATAGTTAAAAAGTACATAGTAGTGATCCCGAGCAACATCGAGTCTTCCTGCTACTATATACTGAATTGAGTAATCGACAAAGATGCATTTTATGAATGGACAAGATAAAAAAATATGTGTAATGAACAAAACATATTTATATATTTACAAATGTTTCATGAGACAAGTGTTTGTGTTTGTGTATAAAATGTTAAATGTGTTCGTGTGTAGAAAGTTCGGAGTGAGAATAAGTCACGATTGTTCGAATTATGTATGCATGTGTTTCGAGTTTAATTTCATGTGTGTCTTTCCCTTCGGTGTTGGCTGTAATTGTAGAGAGAACAAGCAGCAGTAATATTTAATGGGCTCTTCGGCGTAGATAGCGATCCTTGATTGCATCCTCTGCCTCTTTTGGTCGTGTTGTTTTTATTTCCGTGCGGCCCTCATTACAACATTAAACAACCCACATGCCCCTCATAGGGATCCTGAGTTCGTCATGCATTATCTAAATAGAATTTTAGAGGGGGGTTAAAGCAACGCCAGTGCTTTTCTCTGGCGACTCTGATTGCGTGTGGGGTTGTTGGCACAAAGACAGTCAGCAAGACACAAGTTTTTCAGCAAAAGAAAAGTAGTGTCTTACAGAGAGAGTTTAATCATACACTCGGATTACCGACGGTGTAGACCTACGAAGAATAATACGGACCTGCCCACATCCGAGTTGGCGTGCCAGAAAATGATTAACAAATAAAAATCTAAATTAGACACCTTTACAAAGAGTCTATCTATTTTTAAACATTGTAAATTCCAACGGGTTTAGTACCCAGTACTACCTAAGTAAAACGATAAACACAATCTCAGAAAATTTGTAAAAAATATCAAAAGATAAACCCATGTCCACCTCTACAATAAATTAGTAAACGAACCTTATTCTCTTTTTCTTTGCTTAGCAGGCGTGTTTCAAAATTCATAATGATTGGTGAATTAGTTTAGGAGTGAATCTCATAAATAGGTAAACGAACTTTATTCTCTTTTTCTTTGTGCATTATTAGATAACGAAATATCAAAACTATTTTATCTTCAACTAGAAGAATACGAGTCCTAGGACGAGTAAAATTGATTAACCAAACAGAACTGATTTGCACCACTTTTATCTCCCCTTACGAAGATTTAAATCAAGATATACATGCTACCAAACCTTATGTCTAGAATCCTTATGATAATTTTGATAAAAAATGTCTATTGTAAAAATTTCACAAAAATTGGAGGTATCTAAATTTTCACGAAGGGCTCAACACCCTTTTTGTCCCATTTTTATAAAACTAAAAATTAAACTAAATATAACAGACATTACCCATCCTCACGCTTAGCAGGCGTGTTTCAAAATTCATAATGATTGGTGAATTAGTTTATGAGTGAATCCCATAAATAAGTAAATGGACTTTATTTCCTTTTTCTTTGCGCATTATTAAATAACAAAATATCAAAACAATTTTATCTTCATCTAGAATTTTGATAAAACTCCATTACATGGTTTTGGTATCAAGAAATGTCTTAAATTTCAGGCTTAAGCTAAAGGAATCTTAAGAAGAAATTAAAATTCAGGGAATCTTGCTTAATTGATGTCTGATGACTCTGGATCAAATGCAATGAACATCTGAAATATTTGAATTTTCGAATAAGAGGTTGTGTCCATATAATGCCCCCTAAAACCCTTTAAAATACTCCAAGAAACTAAGATTTGGGGGAATATTTATTAATTGGTGTCTAATGTCTATGTAGAAATATTCAAAAAAATTGGAGGTATCTGAATTTTCACGAAGGGTTCCACCCCCTTTTTGTCCCTTTTTATAAAACTAAAAATTAAACTAAATATAACCGACATTAGACATCCTCAGGCTTAGCAGGCGTGTTTCAAAATTCATAATGATCGGTTAATTAGTTTATGAATAAATCCTATACATAACAATACATACATATATATATATATATATATATATATATATATATATATATATATATATATATATATATATATATATACATACCTAAATGTAAATGGATAAAGATTAACATTGTCGTAAGATCGTTTGTTTATGGAAACTCACGTTAAAACACTTTGTATATTTACTTTTTAAAGTATGTTATCATTTTAGATAATTTTATTCAATTGAGTACTCGTTAAAAGATACGGTAAGTAATTTAATTAAACTTAACAAAAACACGTCTTTTTAAAAATCAGCAAGGGGGATAACTAACTTAAATTGAATAATTGAAGGGGTTGTCTACCTTAAGTTTGAGCAAACAAATAAAAATGAGAAACTAAAGTGACTTCACTGTATCCTGGATAGTGACAGTTATTAATATATCAGGTTGTCTTTAAAGTTCGCGTCAAATCTTAAAGGAAATAAAAAGTATTAAAAAATATATGCCATTAAATACTTAACTAATTGATGGATGATGGATTTTTATATTTTATGCCATTCTGCTAGTTCTCGTGTTTTTTATGTGGATCATTCTCGAATGATTTCTTCATTTAGTCGTCATCTGTAGAAAGTCGTCTGCCTGAACGTTCTTCATTATTAAAGCTACAATCTCCAGCTTTAAGCGTTGCGAACCACTTCCGTTCTGTCAGTTAAAGCATCTTCAGCGTACACTGCAGACATCCTGTTTTGTAGTCTGAGACTCATTTCTGCTTTCATGGAAATAGAAAAGCATCAAGTGCCTAAAATGGGCCTTACAATCTTCCATTTTCAAATAATTTCTAACTTTCTTTCTCAAGAGATAAATTGAAGTAGGCTCTAACCGGAAATGCAAATTAATAATTTGACATGTTTAAACGCGTCAAAACAGAAACTACTAAAAGTAAGCACGAACTTTTCAAACAACTTGATATTTTACTAGATGTACCTAACCGCGTTGTCAGGGATGCGCTGAACTCATTTTATTTTTTATTTGTATCTGTGTACATAAACTTAAGGTAGACAACTCCTATTATATCCTTCAATCTAAATTAGTTATACCCCTTGTTGACTTTTACTTTTATATGATTATTTAAAAAGTGTTTCATATTAGCACTCGTCTAGGTCGGACAAAGTAATTCTAAATTAAAGCTAAGTACGTTATTATATTGCCAATAACACGCTACAACAATAACAAATAGAAATTGGTTAATCAGAAGCAACGTTTGATTTGTCAACTTAAATGCTATTTCGATCTGACTTTGAAAATCTGACAATATAACTTCTATACGTTAGATTTCGTACCATATCTATTTCGTCGTTAAAAGAAAAAAAAATCCAAAATATTTATGGGATTTAAATTTTAATATTTCGTCAAATGTCCTGTTGATTTTATTGCAAAAACGATGTTTGTATGAAACATATCTTTAATGAATTATCTTTCCAAAAAATATACCTATTTTTTCACTGAAAAAATAATAATTATTAGAAAAAGCAAAAAAATATGAAGAGTTAAATAAAAGATACAAAATATTAAAGTGAAATAACTCCCTGTCGACGCCGGGTAGATTAAATTAGTTTATAATACGGAGTGACCTTGTGTCACATACTCCTATAGTGGGTAGGTGTTAAATAAAGGACATTCCTATTCATGTTTTACGAAGAAGAATCCGGTCATCTCCTACCACATTTAGTGGCGTTACTGTATTGCTATGAATAAATACATTGTATATTTTAACCTGTCACAATTTGTGGTTGTTATCTTTGTGACCCCTAGCACGGGTCTACAACAATAACAAAACACTACAATCTATGAATCTAAATAATTATAATACACTAGAGAATCATAAAATAAATTTTACTCACCATTATAATGACCACATTAAAAAGTTTATGCAGATGACACACCGATGACACTTAAAGTTAGTAAAGAAGTACAAAACATGAATTTTTCTTCTCCTCAATTAACAACTTTATTATAGTTTATTGTGTTTTTGTTTCTTTTTCTTGCCGGATTACAGGACCAGAATTCATCTAGTCTGGTGGCGTATCCAGATAAGTGCTGTTACTGGAGGTGACACCATTAGTAGAAAGTGCGTCATTCCTCGCATAGGCCAGTGTCTACTAATGCTGAAATTATCTTATTTGAGCGTCGTATTCTATGTTATTTTGAATATTTAGTCAACGTTTTCTTGTAGGGCAAAGTATCCTCATGTCAGGGTATCCTGACAGACCCCTTTACAGAGAGATCGAAGACACTGTAGGGTATTGTCTAGTAGGCATTACACTTTTTTCACTGTGTGTACCAGCATGTCATGCTCAAAGTCATTTCTTCAAGGTTCTTCTCTTTGGAAGTGAACTGCATAGCGAAATCTGAAACTGCTTCTGCCATTTTGGTTTGGTTTTTAAATCGTGATCGGAACATTAGGACTGATGTGTGTCCTTACCCGTAGAAACGCATTTAATTCTTTACTTTTATATACAAATAAATTCAACCGGGGTTTACTGTCTGCAATAAGATAATCCCGGGCAACGACGGGTCGGGACAGCTAGTTTAATATAACAGCGTGATCTGTTTCTTTACATTCTGTGAAAATATAAGGTTATTTAAACAAAATATGCCTAAAGTATTTGCTTGCGAACTGACGCCATGTATTATAAACATTAAATCAGTATTCTGAATGAATAAATATGAAAATTCTTTCTATTTATCACTCCTATATTACCATCTACCCATGTTCCTGTTATTTACATCAATAATACAACATAATATTTTGAAATACTCTATATATAGTACTGACAAAATACCCAATTACCGTTATGTTAAACCATAATTTGCAGAAATATTTGTTAAAAAGTTCATAATAAATTAATGTATACTGTTGTTTATTCGTAATTTTATTGTCCTATACTTCCCATATATATGCAATAGTTTTCTCGATATTAGCAGAAATGAATTAAAGTGATTTAATAAAAAAATGGATCAATTACTAAAGTTTTTCTGAAAATATTTGCTGATTAATTTTCAAGGAAGGTTATTTAAATAAAACTAACTAGAAAGAAAAATATGCAGATTAGCCAGAAGTAAGAATTTAGAAAGGACAGAGTGACTGCCTGCTCTCTCTCCCCTCTGCCGTTAGCCACACCACATGCTCTGTATCTCCTCTCTTTCTTTTTGTTTATTGATGGTCTTATTTAAAAGATAAATAACGTAGCGAACTTTGCGAGTCAAGAGTGAGCCGTAAAAGCCAGCTAGATTTTGCATTCTTATTGTTTATTTCCGTTAAAAATTGTTCGGCTATTAGACACGGGAACATGACATTTGGTTTGGTATGGTTTGGTAGTTTTGTTTTACGGCATATCAACCCTTTTTGGGTTATTTAATGCCGAATCTGGTCATTATAGTGAAAGTTTTTATGCTTCAAGTTCTTTATATCTTCAAATGTTTAATCAGGGTTTTTGGTTTGGTAGTTTTGTTTTACGGCATATCAACCCTTTTTGGGTTATTTAATGCCGAATCTGGTCTTGTTTTCTTCTCTTTTTTGTTTCTTTCCCCTTTTAATATCTGTTTCTATTTAACCCATAGTTGGGACCCTAACAGGTACTACCACTCCGGGTCAGGGTGGACCTGGGAGCAATGGTAATTAAGAGGAGGCTCCACATTCCCCAAAGTCCGTAAGCCGGATGTCACCATCGGATGTAGTTTAAGGTCATATCCAGGACCGGGAGTAGGGTAGGAAAAATAAAAATAAAAAAGGGGAGGGAGAAAGGGAGAGGGGCTGTTGTTTTTGATTTTGGTTTTGTAGAACATAATTAAGTTTTACAAACAAAAAAACAAAACAAAAAAAACGTCAATGTAGGTGAATTTCGTCTCAGGGAGCCACAGGGCAGCCTGATCTGGTATCACCAGCATAACATTTGGAATGTTTCTATGTTGTTTGTCCACAGCTGCGGTGGATTTTTGTTGTTGTACTAATGAATCAGCACTTATCAAGGCTATAAGGCCACTTGAGGATAAGGGTTAATGAGTTCCTCAGGTGGGCAGTGAGAAAACACCTTAAGAGGATTGGAGACGCTGGATCAAACTGGTCAAACTTTGATTATTAAAGAGGGCGGCCCGACAAGAATTTGTTAACATTGAACTTGAAAACGACCATGTTGTAGTTAGCAGGGAGGTAGTCCTGTGGCATTATGTTCAACAGACGGGTAGTTCTTTGAAATAAACTTTGATCATAGAAATTGCGTTTAGTTCTAGGCACACATAGGAAGAAAGGGATATTATTTACAGTGGCTGTAGCTAGACGAGTTTTTACTGTTTAATGTTTTACAGGGAGGAACCAGAGAGCTCCTCGGTCGAGCACCTAACAAGCTGTAAGGAAGAAAAGAGGACTTCCTCCACTAGATTTTAAAGTCGATTTTGTACCCTGTCAAGGCAGGAAAGAGTTCTCTATGCTTCACCTCCCCTGATATGCCAACACTACTCACTCTTAGAACATATCTGACTGTTATATATGTAGGCGATCGCATCAGGAGTGAGAGACTTTCTGGACCAGTAGAATTGCAAGTTTGTGACTTTACGGAAAGAATTATTTCATAAATGACCACACTATATCCGATTGGCATTGAAGTCGGCATAGGCGATTCCATAGTCTGCGATCGGTGCACCATTTTAGCATTGCATAAGACAAACCTTATTATCTGGATGACCGGAGCCACGGGTACTTCTCGCATGGAATGTCTCTATGGATTCGAGGTGTCTGCGTAGGTTGAGAAGTATTAGCTGCACAGAGAGAGAGAGAGAGAGAGAGAGAGAGAGAGAGAGAGAGAGAGAGGATGAGAGAGAGAGAGAGAGAGAGAGAAGGGGGAGAGAGGGGGCCGGCTAAAGTTTGCACGCGTATCTAACTGACCCTTTCCCTTACACATGCACACACACATGGTTGACACCTTTGATTTCCTTGTCTTATTTTTTAAATTTTTTATTAAACTACCCTCTATCATTCTCCACTAGTCCGCATATCCCTTCTTCTTCTTCTTCTTCTTCTTCTTCTTCTTCTTCTTCTTCTTCTTCTTCTTCTTCTTTTTCTTCTTCTTCTTCTTCTTCTTCTTCTTCTTCCTATTTCTCTTTCTAACTATTATTACTTTTTTCCCTCTTCTTCCTCCTTCTTACGTAATAATCGATGTCTGGACCCGACTTAAAAAAAAATCACCCCTCTCCTCACATAGTACGTCTAAATACCTTCCTTTCTTTTCTTCTTCACCATTAACTCCCCATCACAACCCCCACCACCACCACCACCACCACCATTCTCTACAAGTCTGCATATCGCCATTCTGTCTGCATAACCCTCTTCCTCTCCCGCCACTTTCTTCTTCTTCTTTACCATACTTCTTTTTCTCCTTGCGTAATAATCGATGATGTCTCGATGGCCCAACTGCTCTGCTACTGCTGCTTCTGCTGCTGCTCAACGGCTGCACACGCAACAACCACCCGATCGAACTGCCGCCCCGAACCACCACAGCAACAAAAACAATGAGAGATCTATGTGCGGCTGTGACGTCGGTATATCGTAAGAGTACACGCGACTTCAGCTAACTGCAGTAGCAGCTGTTGGTTCGTCGTTTTCTTTTTGCTTGTGTTTTTTTTACGTGTGTTTTTTTTTTATTGTTGTTCTGCCGTCATTCGTGTTACCAACATTGCTATTCTTAGCTTTAGTCCTGTTAAGCATTTATTAGTATTGTACTGCCGACGTTAGTACACTTTCGACATTCGTTAAAGAAGAAAAAAAGTTGGTATAGAAAATTTAAAAAAATCTTCAATAAAATAATACAGTAAGCTTACCCAGTAAATAGGAAATACACACACATATAGTTTACATTCTTTTTATTTATACACACATTATTGGCTACATATGTGCATACATGTTTCGTTTGCGATACATGTATGTACATATGTAGCCAGTAATGTTTGTATAACTAAATTAATTTATATTAAAATACAGCTGTACTTGTTATTGAGCAGTATTGTATAAACACTGGACTTGCATTGGATTAACATCTAGGAAAAAAACAACAATACAATTACTATATATATATATATATATATATATATATATATATATATATATATATAATAGAGAATGGTAGTTTGCATTGCTGGGAATAATAGTAGCATGCTTTTAAAAGGCTGTGGGCAATGCAAATTCCGGGTAAGATGTAAGCTGGAAGGAACAAAAATAATAAATCGACTTTGAAATGTGACTTACTATTTATTTTTTCTTAAAATCTTACATAACAGTAAGTGTGGTGTTAGCTGCTTGTGTGATGTCCGGATGATTATAAAAATCATTTATTTAATATTTCGGGAAAAGAAACTTCCCTTTGTCAAAAATAATAAACACCAGAGCAAAACTCCGTCTGTGCAGAGAATATATATATATATATATATATATATATATATATATTACTTCGAAACGTCGAGGTTCTGGTCCATGGCATCACCGTGCAATTAATACCCTATTCAACTGTAGTTGCTCAGAAGAAGAAGAAGAAGAAAAAGGAAAATAAAAGTCTCTGAAGGAAGTCCCGTAGACCTAAACCTTGACTAGACAATGTAAGCAATATACATATATATTATTTCCACTATAAATACTCATATATTTGCATATTTCTCTTTCGGAAAATAAAAATTTAATTGTAAAAAAATTATTTGCGCAATTGAGGTATGTCTTTCTATACCTGTACTTTTGATAGTCTTTCTTTCCTCCTATTGTGTTCCTTTATGTGTTCGATTTCATTGCTAGTGGAGGTGGATTGTACTTATCATATTTAATCTTTCCCTGAGCCGATCGAATTGCTGTATTGTGTGGTGGTATAGTGCTTGTGTATGTTTTAATTGATCTGGGGTAGGTATAAATAGAGGTATATGATAGTTTTTAATTTTATATTTTATTTTAATTGTTAAAGCTATATAAATCATTTGGATGGTGGGTTCTGGGGTGGATTGTACTTTCCATATATTTGGTTGTGTTTTGCCTCTATTTATAGTAGTTTTTAAGTTGATTAATGGTTTCCTATCTGTTATATGTTTCTGTTATTGGACCATTTGGTGCGGCGAAATTTTTTCATATGGCGGGCATATTCTGAAAACTTCAGATTTTACGTTTATACAATTTATGAGTGGGTTATAAATCTCTTGGATCTATAGTTGCAGGAACTTATTTTTCAATGATTCTCCATTAAATGTCGTAAACTGTGTTGGAATCTTTGAGATTCCATATGCTGGTTACTAGGAAGGTGATGCCCCGTTTGTGTGAATATCTGAAGGTATAAGTGCGGGTGTAGAGTCTCCGTTTAAATGTATCCAACGCCATTACAATGTAGATCTATTCTTTCTTTGAGTTTCTGCCTGATGTTACTTATTGCTTCGTAAACAACAGATCTGATTGTACACCCCCACTTTGCATGAGCAGTTGATGATTGGGTGATTGATGGGAGTTATGGGTTTAGAAACTGTAATGTATAGTTGTTAAATAAAATAATTGATATTAACTCTTGTAGTACGTACACTTTAACATTTTATTGGTTTCTGTTCAACAATTTTTGATATAATATATATATATATATATATATATATATATATATATATATATATTATAACAAGAATAATAGATCATTTATAAGAAAATGTATGACATAATCGATATTTTGTAATCATGCCCGTAAAATTTCATCATTAACAATATTTATCCATGTGTACACGTGTTTCAGATATTCAATTTATTATCAATTTTACAACACGGTAGAAAACTTGATAATGTTATGATTTCCTTGTCAACACATAACTTCTTTTTCAATTCTGATATAGGCAATATGGAATGGAAATACTCGCAATGATTTCAAACACAAAAACAAAATAAAGTCCACAAAGATAGAAATGGTACAACATTTTTTCTATAAAGACAGGCTAAATAAGTGAGATACATAAAAAGTCAAAATAGTCATTTTAGCATAGGATCAATTTTTTATAAATCCGATTTCTCTCTCTCTCTCTCTCTCTCTCTCTCTATATATATATATATATATATATATATATATATATATATATATAAATATATATATATATATATATATATATATATATATATATATATATATATATATATATATATATGGGAAAATGAAAAGGGAAACCAAAAAATCATTCAAGGCATAATCTCAACCACCACCACTCTCCCTAATGACCCCGTCTTACCCAAGAGATACATAGACACTCTTAAACACCTAGCTAACAACAACAACATAATCATATCACCATCAGACAAAGGAGGGGGCATAGTAATCATGGACAAAAACTCATATATCAAAAAAATATCTACTTTATTATCTGATGAAAACACATACACTAAAACCGACCAAAAAACTATAGATAAAAACATAGAACATTTTAACAAATCTTTCAAACACCTAATCAAGAACAACAAAAAATGGGCATCAAACATTGAGTATCACCCTATCATTCCCACATTATACGGGCTCCCCAAAACCCACAAACCCGACATCCCCATGCGTCCCATTATATCAAGCATAGGTAGCACCACACACAAAATCGCACGGGCCATAGCTAACATCCTCACTCCACTAATGGGTACCATCAGTCCTTCTCACATCAAAAATTCAGGCGACCTTCTTAGCAGAATAAAAAGCATCAACGTAGAAAATAAAAATATACATAGCCTAGATGTAACTTCGCTCTACACTAACGTACCTGTTAAAAAATGCCTAAACTTACTTCACACACATATAAAGAAAATAAAAACCGACCTACCTTTTCCCCCCAACACTCTTATAGAAATAATTAGACTCATCACTGACATAACATATTTCCAATTTAACGAAGTATTCTATAAACAAAAATTTGGACTCCCTATGGGCAACCCCCTTAGCGGTGTATTGGCCTGCCTCTTTTTAGAATTCTTAGAATCCGGTCCTTTCAAATATAGACTACCCCCTAACATCGAATACTTTAGATACATAGATGACATTTTAATTTTCCTCCCCACAGACATACAAATCAATCATGTTAAAGATAAACTCAACACAGTAGAACCCTCCATAAAATTTACCCATGAGACTGAAATAAACGGCTCTATTCCCTTCCTTGATACTCTTATAATTAAGTCCAACAACAAACTAGAATTCAAGGTACACCGCAAAAACACTCACAAAAATGACTACATACATTTCTACTCCCACCACCATAGCAAGATCAAAACAGGTATAATTATAGGCTTCTTCCTACACGCCCTTAGAATATGTAGCCCCCCTCACATAGATGAAGAAATAAAGTACATTTTTAACTCCCTAAAAACATTGCAATACCCCACACATTTTATATTAAATGCCAAGAAAAAAGCCTTCCAAATATTCTCCAGAAACACCACACAAAAAAAATCAAACTCCTAACACCTCTCTAATAGACAGACCCCTTCTCCTACCCACGCACTCCAATAACACATCCATATGCAACACGCTTAACAAACTAGGCATTCCTACAGTACAAACCACATCTCAATCCATAAAACAAACTTTAAACACATCCAGACATTTCCAAAAAACACCCACATCTCATGCCGGCTTATATACTGTCCCTTGCAATGACTGCCATCAATTTTACGTGGGAGAAACACAACGTGAATTAAAGAAACGATTAAATGAACACAAAAGGGACATAAAAAACAACAACCCTCTCAGTGCACTTTTTTCCCATGCACTAGAACATGGTCATGCGTTCAAATTTGAACAAGCCAAAATCACTAAATATATCCACAACAAATCTCGGCGAAGATTATTAGAAACTGCCCTCATCACCGCCTCCACCACCATCAAGCAACGTAATGGTTTCTTTAACCTATCACCCTTAATAAGCAAGATCATCCTCACAGAACAAAGACTCTTGCCTGATCATGGTTAAACTTTTTTCATCTCCAACCTCTATAACACTCTCCCATTTACTTTTCCCTTTCTTTTTCTCATTGAATCTTCATTTTCTCCTTACTTTTTCCTCACACTTTTAACACTGCAGTTCAAATAAACTTTCTCATGTTCCAAATATCTCAAATATTCCATACCCACACTTTCAATCACCGCCCTCCTCCACCCACCCCAATCCCTCACTCATTGCTATCATTTTCCAAATATTTCAAATATTTCACACCCTATCACAACAAATCCTCCCTCCCCCACTAAACTATTTTCTCCCATACCCCTTCTTAAATTCCCTCATTTTCTCAAAACGCTCTCTAAGACCATAACTTTCGGCCATCCACCAAAATCACATCCCCCCCTTCCTCTCTACCCATCCTCTTTTCCCTGCATACACCCCCCATACACAAACATTCCAACCTACTTTTTCCCCTTCAATCTTGAACCGCAGCCATCTGGTCAAACACCCCCCCTCTTCCTTACCTCCCTCTCTGCCATCCACTTTACCCCTGCTCATCCCCCACCTCTTTCTCTTACCACGAGCTACAGTAGTCCTGGCTCACCCCATCCTTCCATTTTTTTCCCCACTCATTCTTTTCTACATTCATTTCTATTTCTCCAACAAATACGGACGTCAACCCAGTAGTTGGCCACTATTTCATTCTATTTTTCCCAATATGTCTACCCTACATGTATCTGTGCTTGCATGACATTCTTTCTCTATTTTATCATCCTGATGAAGTCTTATAAATAAAGACGAAACGTTGATGTACACATAAAAAACATCCATTTTTTGGTTTTCCTTTTTCATTTTCCCATCACGTCGGATTACTTTCATCCTTCTCTTCTCATATATATATATATATATATATATATATATATATATATATATATATATATATATATTATTTAGGCAACAAGTCATTACATAAGGAAGTGTTCTTAAAGTCTTTATATATTTGACGTTTTGGAATCCAATTATTTTAGCCTGTTATAGAAAAAGAAAAATATTTCTGGATTTGATTGCGTTTTTGTGTTTGTGATTATTTAGCAATTCCATTGTATTTTTACCTGTAACGAATTGATAAATAACTTTTTTTTGTGGAAGATGAGATGCTTACAACTGCCATTATTTACCATACAGTTGAATTGATAATACATTTCTGAAACATATGTACACAAGGATAAATATTCTTGGTGCTGACTTTTCCGGGGCATGATTACAAAATATTAATTATTTCATAAATTTATAGTTATAATCATATAATTTATAATATCTATATATCTATTTATCTATCTATCTATACATATATATAGTTCTTGGGTGTAGTGTTTAGATATTATTATTATTTATTTATTTATTTATTTTTTTTTTAAATTATTTTTATTATTATTGTTATAATTAATGTTATTTGATATGCAAATTATCATATACGGTAGTCTTAAGGGTAATATATTATTATTATTATTATTATTATTATTATTATTATTATTATTATTATTATTATTATTATTATTATTATTATTATTATTATTATTATTATTTATGTATATATTAGTGAAATTTTAAGCTGAATTATTTCGACACTTGATTATTGGGGAAATGGTAGTTTAATCAGTACCATTAGAGAGCCATGAATATTATAACTGTCATGTTTTTAAATCTCCGAAACAGTTACATGGTAAACAGCTGATGATCCCAGTGTTAATATTAGACGTTTAAGGTCTCCTGTTTTTGTTTCACTCCTAGATACTTAACCCCCCCTTTTTATTTTTTTTATTTACTTATTTTTTTATTTATTAATTTTCCAACGAATGTTAAGTCTGCAATATCTTGGATTTAGTTAGTTTCTCTGGGAATTAAAACTGCATTTTACTTCTTTTTTTTTTTTTAAAATGACTCAAAGCTTTTTTAGACTATATATATATATATATATATATATATATATATATATATATATATATATATATATTGGTACAGAAAAATTAGTACAACATTCGTACCGGCGGTTTCAAGCACAGAAAGACTTAGCCATCCGGCTTTCTTCGGCTTCTGTTGTCATCTCATGACAACAGAAGCTGAAGAGAGCCGGATGGCTAAGTCCCTCTGTGCTTGAAATCGCCGGTACGAATGTTGTATTAATTTTTCTGTACCAAAATAAATAAATATTACGTTCTTAATTTTTAACTTTAATTCTCAATTAATCGAGCACTCTGCTCGGATTTTTCCTGCTATATTACAAAGAAATATATATATATATATATATATATATATATATATATATATAATAGTTATAAAGATTTATATTCATACAAACATAATTGGGCAACATATTTGGAATACATATTTTAGTCACAGCTATATATGTATATGTGTAAGTGTGTGTATGTGTGTGGGTGCGCGCGTAGATACTACATATATTCTACTTTTGTATGTATGTATTAAGATATGTGTACATTTGTGTAGCCCTGAAAGTTTTCGAGAAATATTATTTGTAAATGGTCTTGATTAAATTCAAATATATTTTATCTTCCGTCTTGTCTGCTTTGGCTTTGGGATTATGTATTTCTATGCAAATGCTATTTATTCGTGCGTCTATGCCTGGAGAGATGTATGGTTTATATACACGCTGATGTAAACTTAGTATGTGTACGTATAGACTTGTAGCTTGTTCTTTGTCGAATGTCAGAGCTATTCTTATGACCCACACAATTATACTGAACATATACAATTTCAAAGTCTTTTAGGAATGATATTCATACGATTTAATAAATAAAATCAAAATTACAATTAGTTGGATTCTACACTATTCTGAATTAATAACGAATCCTTTAAAGATTAGATCTTCCTCATTCCACAAAATGAAAGCGTAAAGTAGATATGTTCCGGCTTGATAAAATCTAGCTTTTTATAGCTGTGACTGAAACAGGTTTTGCAAATGTGTAGTAAATTTATGTTTACATAAATAAAAATCGCTAAGCAGCTCCATTTATTATTGAGCACTGTTTAATAAACGTAGTAAAGATTCTCTGATTTTTTTTAACCCTATGGATACAAACTTCACATTGATTCGTATATATATATATATATATATATATATATATATATATATATATATATATATATATATATATAACGTAAAATATAATAACACGAAATTACATGATTGTCGATGCAATAATTTATTTCAACCTTGCGGTTTTATTCAAGCATCCAACTTAACAATTACATTTTTGATACTGATAGAAAATTGAATTTATCCTCGGCACTTCAAACACAATCAGAGGGAGTGGTGGTAGCAGCCGGTTTGAACACCCAACATAGAGCGAGTAGGAATTAACATCTTATATTTAACTAAATTAATCTAAGGGGATCTTATGTTTTTTTTTGTTTATTTTTATTAAATAATAACGTCTGAGTTAAGCGCACATATTCTTTCTACATATCCGACCTGGTCACATACGCCTCCATACATACGCACACATATATCTATTCTTAACATCACACACACACAATTTTTGGCTGGCCCGAAATTCAGCTTACCAAGGCCACCGAGATTTTTTACCCGGCAAACAAAACGAGAGAGTCTCGTGTCATCAGCCGGTTGACACTTCTCGTGCCCTCATTTTCACTAGATTCGCGCGTCAGAATTAATTTGAAAATTAAAAATACTCTGATTTTCACAAATTCATCTTACATTAGTTTATAATCTATGGAAGCCTATAATTAATTCTAATCTAATATTGTCTAGTGATAGTATTATACACTTAATTTAATTCGCTATCTTATTTTAAGTAAATAACATCTGCATACATCCCTACATATATACACATCTATCTCTACACACACACCTACATGTATACATACATATACACACACATACATATATACTTACATCTACACACACATATATATATACACACATACACACATATACACATATATATATACACATACATACATACGCACCCACACATACATACATATATACCCCCATACCTACTACCTTGAATTAAAAAAAAAATTTTTTAAGACATCGAAGATAAATGTGTTTCGTCTTTAAGTATTCATTAAAGAACATCCCTACTAAATGAATGCATACCTACACACACACACACACACACAAACATATGCACATACACACACATACACACATATACCTATACACACCTATATACGCACATGCACACATAGCCACAGATGTGCAAAATAGAGATACATATATATGTATACATAGACATACACAAATGCACACCTGTACACATACCTATATACATACTCAGTCATACGCATACGTACACACATACCTATACTCATATACTCGCACATGCCCATACATTCACACATACACCTGCACCCATGTATACACATATATGCCTATATACACATATATATATATACAAAATAATATATACGGCCTGGAAAGTTTTAAATTGCATATACATACCCATAAGTAAAATAATACATACGGCCTGGAAAGTTTTAATAACCGGGGTAAGAGTTTAATTAAATATACGCACACATTGATAAGGCAAATATGCAGTACATACATACACACACACACATACACACACCCACATACATGCTAGCACATACACAAACACATGCATGCATGTACACATATATATACATACAAAAACAAATGTACTTATATATACGTTCCTATTCTTATCATACATACATATACACTAATGTCCGCATACACGCGCATCCGCACGCGCATGCATACATAGCAAATATAATGCTATCTTATATCAAATAAGTACACTGAATACACGAATATCTTAAGGTACACTCGTATATGCATACATCCGAAAAACAATTATAACTAATGTCACCAGGTCAGTAATTACATGTTCATAACAGATATTAATGTAAATATTTATGGGGGTTTACCGTAACTGATCTATTTGGTATCTAACCGTTACAAGTCTAGAGGTCTATCAGATTGTTAGATATTGGTAATTTTAAATTTGCATTTATGTCTGCATTTCGCCATCAATTCATCACGTTTGTTTAAAAGATTATTGCGGTCGTATTTTAGGATTCTTATTTTCTCCTCTAAACATAAATTGCATCTCTGCCTAAATCCATTTGGGATATCCGAAAAGCATAGTATTGACCACGAAACCACCGGGGACCGGTTCTCATTTTTCAGAAGCCACCATTGTTTCGCTAATTCTGTTTTGTTCTTGAGATCTGGGTTGTTAAAAGAGTGTTTGTGGTCATAAAAGCGTTGTTTCCAGTTACCCGCGGAGATGCCGATGTAGACTTTATTGTCCCTGTTATTATCTTCCGGATGAATAGTGGCCTTATACACCACACACTCAACTTTACAGTTACCGTCCAGTGGGCAGTTCTCTTTAACTTGGCAATTACATTTATCTACTGTAACCTTATTTTTACTAGAATTGTTTAGTAATTTACGATTATGGGTGCTGATTATTTTATCCATGTTTTTGGTACAAGAGTAACTAATTTTTATGGTTTTTCTATTAAATATCTTTCTGAGTGCATTATTCATGCTAAAATGCTTATCTACTAGGTTCAAGAATACTTTCCCGATGTTGATGTTAGATAGTTGGCAGTATGGAGGATTGAACCATGTTATTTTACGGCCTCTATTCCTGGATTTATTTTTATTTTCTTTCTTGATATATTTGAGTTTATCGCTATATCCACTTTTTTCTAGCGCTCTATTGAATAAATGTTTGTTTGTTTCAAAAATTTCCTTGTTAGCCGAAAGTTTATTGATTCTAGTATTAATCGTTTTAGGTACTTGTTTGATTATGCAGTTCGGGTGATTAGATCTAATATTGATATATGATGGTGTGTGATTATCTTTGTTGAAGGGTTTGTAAGTCCCCTTTTTTAAGTCTAGTGTAATGTCTAGATAGTTAACTTCTTTACAATTTGGGGTTATGTCTATTTTAAATCCTAGGTATTTGAAGGCTCTTATTATTTTTTTATGTATTTTGGATACCATGGGGCCGTCACTATTAGGGATGATAATTAGTCCATCATCCCTGTATAAACCCACTAAATTAGGCTCTACAATTCTGCTGAGTGTGTACATTATAAATATGCCCACCAGATCGGCAATCTGTGCTGAGTCAAAGGCACCCATCGGAACATCGGAAGATAATAACAGGGACAATAAAGTCTACATCGGCATCTCCGCGGGTAACTGGAAACAACGCTTTTATGACCACAAACACTCTTTTAACAACCCAGATCTCAAGAACAAAACAGAATTAGCGAAACAATGGTGGCTTCTGAAAAATGAGAACCGGTCCCCGGTGGTTTCGTGGTCAATACTATGCTTTTCGGATATCCCAAATGGATTTAGGCAGAGATGCAATTTATGTTTAGAGGAGAAAATAAGAATCCTAAAATACGACCGCAATAATCTTTTAAACAAACGTGATGAATTGATGGCGAAATGCAGACATAAATGCAAATTTAAAATTACCAATATCTAACAATCTGATAGACCTCTAGACTTGTAACGGTTAGATACCAAATAGATCAGTTACGGTAAACCCCCATAAATATTTACATTAATATCTGTTATGAACATGTAATTACTGACCTGGTGACATTAGTTATAATTGTTTTTCGGATGTATGCATATACGAGTGTACCTTAAGATATTCGTGTATTCAGTGTACTTATTTGATATAAGATAGCATTATATTTGCTATGTATGCATGCGCGTGCGGATGCGCGTGTATGCGGGCATTAGTGTATATGTATGTATGATAAGAATAGGAACGTATATATAAGTACATTTGTTTTTGTATGTATATATATGTGTACATGCATGCATGTGTTTGTGTATGTGCTAGCATGTATGTGGGTGTGTGTATGTGTGTGTGTGTATGTATGTACTGCATATTTGCCTTATCAATGTGTGCGTATATTTAATTAAACTCTTACCCCGGTTATTAAAACTTTCCAGGCCGTATGTATTATTTTACTTATGGGTATGTATATGCAATTTAAAACTTTCCAGGCCGTATATATTATTTTGTATATATATATATGTGTATATAGGCATATATGTGTATACATGGGTGCAGGTGTATGTGTGAATGTATGGGCATGTGCGAGTATATGAGTATAGGTATGTGTGTACGTATGCGTATGACTGAGTATGTATATAGGTATGTGTACAGGTGTGCATTTGTGTATGTCTATGTATACATATATATGTATCTCTATTTTGCACATCTGTGGCTATGTGTGCATGTGCGTATATAGGTGTGTATAGGTATATGTGTGTATGTGTGTGTATGTGCATATGTTTGTGTGTGTGTGTGTGTGTGTAGGTATGCATTCATTTAGTAGGGATGTTCTTTAATGAATACTTAAAGACGAAACACATTTATCTTCGATGTCTTAAAAATTTTTTTTTTTAATTCAAGGTAGTAGGTATGGGGGTATATATGTATGTATGTGTGGGTGCGTATGTATGTATGTGTATATATATATGTGTATATGTGTGTATGTGTGTATATATATATGTGTGTGTAGATGTAAGTATATATGTATGTGTGTGTATATGTATGTATACATGTAGGTGTGTGTGTAGAGATAGATGTGTATATATGTAGGGATGTATGCAGATGTTATTTACTTAAAATAAGATAGCGAATTAAATTAAGTGTATAATACTATCACTAGACAATATTAGATTAGAATTAATTATAGGCTTCCATAGATTATAAACTAATGTAAGATGAATTTGTGAAAATCAGAGTATTTTTAATTTTCAAATTAATTCTGACGCGCGAATCTAGTGAAAATGAGGGCACGAGAAGTGTCAACCGGCTGATGACACGAGACTCTCGGATATGTAGAAAGAATATGTGCGCTTAACTCAGACGTTATTATTTAATGAAAATAAACAAAAAAAAACATAAGATCCCCTTAGATTAATTTAGTTAAATATAAGATGTTAATTCCTACTCGCTCTATGTTGGGTGTTCAAACCGGCTGCTACCACCACTCCATCTGATTGTGTTTGAAGTGCCGAGGATAAATTCAATTTTCTATCAGTATCAAAAATGTAATTGTTAAGTTGGATGCTTGAATAAAACCGCAAGGTTGAAATAAATTATTGCATCGACAATCATGTAATTTCGTGTTATTATATTTTACGTTATTATTGCTCTGTTTACCACATTGAGCTCTCTTACCCGGATTTCTTCCTGGAATTATTCCATTATAACACTATATATATATATATATATGTGTGTGTGTGTGTGTGTGTTTGTGTGCGGAGAGTTTAAATTACTTACTAGGCACAATCTTCGAATGTCTTCGGTCTCTCTATACAAGGGTCTGTCATGACAATCTGACGGGAAGATACTTCACGCTGCAAGAACACCCTGAGAAAATATTCAAAATAACATAGTAATCCCAACACAAATACGATCCCCTTAGCATGGCTATATGTATGCTTTTGGTGTGAGCAGTTAGTATTTTTCGTTTATCAGCCGAGTATTGTGTTTTGTTGTGTGAAGTGATGTGGCGTTGAATGGCGCTGGTGTCGGATAAATGATAGGTGAGATCATGTGAGGAATGGTGCACCTTCTCCTCGTGATGTTACCTCAAATAACAACATTTAGCTGGATACTAAACTAGACTAGATGAATTATCGTTCTGGAATTCGGTAAAACCATTACTAACTTACCAAAGCACTAATAAGGTATACTATAACATAATTAACTGGTCAATTGTGAAGAGGTTAATTAATGTTTTTAACTTCTTTACTACTGACTCAACCTTTGAGCAATGAAGGAGAACTTTAATAGAATATTCAAATATCTATGTATATCATATAGAGATTAAGTGTTAGCCTCAGGAAGGAACACCTTGATTTCTAGAAACTTCAACTGATGTAAAATGAATATATATATATATATATATATATATATATATATATATATATATATATATATGTGTGTGTGTGTGTGTGTGTGTGTATGTATGTGTGTGTGTGTGAAAAAAGACAAATGTAAAAAAACATAAAACCCAGGAATAAGTCATTGAAAAACGAATTTCTGAGTTTAATTTGTTTTTCTTTTTGTCTTTTTGTACTTATCCTGTCTTCACGGCATTTCATTTAGGATATATCGTGTATTTTATACTCATATCATATCCGCATTGATGCATTTTAGATCTACTTGTCATTATCACACACACACACACACACACACACACACACACACACACACATATATATATATATATATATATATATATATATATATATATATATATATACATATATATATATATATAGATATATATAGTGTGTGTGTCAAGTTATATTAAAAATAATTCAATAAAGTGCTCTATCACAGAAGAGTGAGAAATAATACAAATAATTCATTTGAAAACTACGTTACATATTTACGAATCGTACCGCGGTTTCATCCAGATGGGTTGACTTTTTAAAAATAAAAAAAACGTCTTTACTCAAAGGGAATTTTCAGCGTACTGAAATTAGGCCAACACATAATGAGAAATGGCGTTTATCGATAAAAAAAAAAACAGATATAAAAAATATAATAAATATATTTTATAAAAATAATTTTTGAGAAAAAATACAAAACTATAAATAATAAACAAACAAAAAATAATAAATAAATTAATAAAAATCTTAATGAATCCCACCCAGAGCCTAATCAATGAATTATAACACTCAGTTATCCCTATAAATAAACATATCTTTGAAGCAGTCAAACAGACAACACCCATCATAAATAATTAAATTAATTTTAATAAAATTTAATTACCATAAAAACCTATATATTATTCTTAATCCTGACCCAGTACTTCCTTCAAAAGGGACACGTCAACAATGCACCGTTTTTAAACCATGAATTCAGACGCCATCCACTTTTGTTTTCGTTTTTTTTTTCAGAACGATCTTTAGAATAGAAAAGTACAAATAAAATAAATAATAAATCCAATACATAAAATAACCCCGATACCGCTTTCAAAAGGAGATATCAGTATTACACCGTTTTTAAACGATGAATACAAACGCCCCCTCTCTTTTTTATTTTTTCAAGACGCTGAAAATCTCCTACGATCAACAATAAACGATCTTCCAAATACAACCATTTTAAAATAAAAGTACAAAACTCCAAATAAATAATTAAATACAACACTTAGTAGAATAAAACAAAAACCTGTTTAAAACAGAAAACTATAAATAATAAATAAATTATAACTGAATAATTCCCAACTAATATACATATATATTTCCAATGAGACACTTCAGTAATGCACGGGTTTTTATCGATAAACGCCATTTCTCATTGTTTTTTGCCATCATTTCAGTATGCTGACTTGCCCCTTGGATAAAGACTTTAAAATTTTTTTAAAGTCAACCCATCTGGATGAAACTTATATATATATATATATAGAATCAAATATAAACCAAAAGTAAACTTTTAGTAGATAGAACCTATAGTGAAAAGGTTAAGCTCAATATACGAGATAGAGCAATTATAAAGGTAGAAGAAATAAGAGTGATAAACATGTACGAATGTCCAAATTTATTTCAAATTTCGATTGTTCAATATTTTTCAAATGTTTGAACTTTGGCTTTTCCACAGCCAACTTATCTATCTGTACTTCTCCTCTGATGATAAGATGTCGATCTTTGAAAAGCCTTGGCTTAAGGAAAGAATAATAAACACTAGTCTATTACAGAATACACCTTGCATTGAACAATCGAAATTTGAAATAAATTTGGACAGTCGTACATGTTTATCACTCTTATTTCTTATATATATATATATATATATATATATATATATATATATATATATATATATATATATATATATATATATATATATATATATTTGTTATTGTTTATTATCTATGTACGTATACGTTTATAATCGGGTCTCATCAGCATAGAAATATGACTACCGGTCATACGATTCGAAACCCCGGATTACGAGTATTTTGCAACTCAAATCCTGACGCCTGCACCACTCGGCCAATGTTGAACAGCGAATAACGTTCGTAGTAACAAAACGGAAAAGATGATGGAATCAATGCATGTCATTGAATCAGGTGTCTGTATTATCAAGGACCTTACATGACATTTGGCTTTTCTAAAATTCACGATACAACTAAATTTAAAGATTAAGTATTAACGAGTAGTAATAAGTAGCAAGATTACATACAAGAGTAGGTTTAAGGCCACTGAAATTCATACTAGAATTGTCCACATAAACCGGGGGCAGACTGGATTAAGTGCTAAGCCATAATCAGTTCGAAGGTTGAAGGTTCTGGAGGTAGAAAAATCAATCCTCAGTACAGGTAAACTATAAATATAATTCAGAATTACTTACGGCTGACGGAACAAGAACAATCTACCTTTGAAGATTGAATAACTATATATATATATATATATATATATATATATATATATATAGAGAGAGAGAGAGAGAGAGAGAGGGGGGGGAGAGAGAGAATGGCAGTTTACTTGAAGCATTGCTGGGAATAGTAGTAGTATGTTTTTAAAAGGCTGTGGGCAATGCACATTCCGGGTAAGATGTAAGCTGAAAGAAACAAAAATAAGTTTTCTCTGGTGTTTATTATTTTTGACAAAGTGAAGTTTATTTTCCCGAAATATTAAATAAATGATTTTTATAATCATCACACAAACGGCTAACACCACACTTGCTGTTATGTAAGATTTTAAGACAAAATAAATAGTAAGTCACATTTTGTATTTGATTTATTATTTTTGTTCCTTCCAGCTTACATCTTACCCGGAATGTGCATTGCCCACATCCTTTTAAAAAACATACTATATATATATATATATATATATATATATATATATATATATATATATATATATATATATGAGAGTAGAAAGTTAATCAGGAGAGTAGAAAGTGAACTTCCGGTTTACTTTCGGCAACCTCGTAACTCTTGCTTCCTTAATTTTGTCTTTTCGTTATCACATTATATTAACGATGTTTCTGACAAAGGGGGAAGAATAGCTGTTTTCTGAGTTGGAAGCTATCCATCTAACACTTATCGTTAGCTAGTTCTTGACCTTGAAGTAGTATTTTACTTTTAGCTCCTTACATTAAATGGCTTCGTGCCTAGTCGATTCCCTAATATATATATATATATATATATATATATATATATATATATATATATATATATATATATATATATATATATGTATGCGGCTGATAGTTTGAACAAAATCCTTATGTCAAAATGTTTTAATAAAATATGTTTAATGTACTTCTGACGATCATATTCGAAATGTGCATAAAATCATGTAATCACTACATTATAACCCGTAACAAGAACACTTTTTAATAAATTATTCATTTATTTTAAAAAGAATATTTTATTTAGGTTAAACTAAGGTTAATTAATGTTGTAAGCGGCATCAGAATAATAACGGAGAAAGCTCAAAACGGATTGTGAAGTATCTTTAATACTCGCAGGATTACCCGGTGTTATCAGAGTTCAAGTGCCGATAACATAAAAACAAAATGAGAAACATTTGTGCAGGGTTGTAGAGTCGTTGTTAGAGTTTTTTTTATAATAAGTCGGTATTGAAACCAGACTCGTAAGTCTGCTAGGAGTCGTAGTCGGACTTTTAAATAAAACTCTGATTATTACTGAAGACTTTAAAAAAACGAGTCGGAGTTAGATATTTTTTTTAGTTCTAGAAGTCGAAGTCGGAGACAGAATTTTTGGAATCCAATGAGTCGGAGTCTGATCCTCTATCTTTCGACTCCGCAACTTTGGATTAACGGTAGAGTAAGATCCAGGGAGAAACTTCCATGAGTACATTTAATGTTCAAAGTATTGGTGCTTTCCCCTTCGCGATTTTCTAAAGTAATCAAACTAGCTCATTATGTCTACTATTTATGTTCCAAATTTCATAAAAAATATGTCTAGTAATTTTTTTATACATCGGTATATTTATTCTCAAGAGGGGCGTTCTTATCCCTTTTCCTTTTGCAAAAATAAATCATTTTGGAGTGAGTGTTCCCATCCAGATTTCCTCATTGGAGCATGGTTTTCTTAACCGTGACAACTGACCTTATTCAAGTAAATAGTGACCTCTCTCTTTCTCTTTCTCTTATTCATGCTCAACCTTGCTATGCTTTAATATCATATAACGAATAAAAATAAGAAAAAGAAAACAAAGAAACAAAATCAAGTAGTTGAAAAGTTTGACCTAAATAAAATATTCTTTTTATAATAAATACATATTCTATTACATGTTATCATGTAGTAATTTCATGCAAATTGGAAATATTTGAATTTTGTATTAGAATTTGAGTGTCTCAGAATTCTTCGAAAAAAATTAAAATCATTCACTCTATAATACAGACACATGTGTATTTATCTGTATATAAATAAGTATCGGCATATGTGGTGATTTTTTTCTTCTTTTTGGGTCATCAGAAATGATAATACTAATTTATACATGAGCAATTACTGATGAATTATTTGATTTTATATCAATATTTGTGCCAACACTGGGTGATAATTTTTCCAGTCATTTTTAGGGGGGTACACTTGTTTAAGAATATTGTTTTATTTATGTCCAATATCTATGGTTTAAATTTCATGCAAATCGCATACTTTTGAATTTTACACTCCCATAAATTCAGGGTAGACTTGTTGTCACTCAACCTTGTCTTGATAAGTTCTTAAGATTGACGTTCACTCCAGACTTAAAATGAAGACGTATATTCAGTCCGTTGCTAAGGTCGCTGGGAAAATGGTTTAATCATTATATCGCTCCATCATGTACGTGACTCTTGATGCACTTCTCTATCTATATAAGAGTCAGATAGTCCGAAATTGGGATACTGCTGCCACGTCTGGGAGGAAGGGGGTCACAGAGAGCACCCTTTCCAACCTTGACAGATTACAAAATGGAGTTCAAAATCTAGTGGGAGTGATCTCTCCTCTTCCCCAGAACCCATTTTACACAAAAGAAACGTTTCTAGTCTCTCTCTGCTATCGTTATTTTCATGGAAGTTGCTCGGCTGAGCTCTAATATTTAGTTTCTACACGTAAGACATTCGGAACAAGAACTCTTCGTGGTAGGAAAAAGAGACATCACTGTAAATAACTGGTGTGATTTAGAAATAATAATAATAATAATAATAATAATAATAATAATAATAATAATAATAATAATAATAATAATAATAATAATAATAATAATAATAATAATAATAGTAAGGCTAGCGCAGAAACTGAGAGGATGTATCCACAAAACAGACGTTCCAGAGTTAATGACCAAAAAAGAACAACGCTTATACAAAAATATGCAAAAAAGGGAACGACCCCAAGCAACTACAGACCAATAACCTGTTTACCAACAATGTGGAAAATCTTGACGGCGCAACTGAGAGAACAAATATACCAATCCCTAAACACACATAGGCTACTCCCCGAAGAACAAAATGGATGCCGTAAAGGGAAAAGAGGGACGCATGATTTGCTATACATCGATTAAAAGATCCGTAAATAGGTAAAAAAAACCCAGAGAAAAAGAACATATCCATGACATTGATTGTCTACAAAAAGATTACGACAGAATCCTTCAAGCATGGATAATTTAATGTTTAAAAATATACAAAATACCAGGCAGGATTAAGAAAGCAATGGAAACATGGGGGCTGGAACCTGACTGAGATTAAAATACAAAGAGGCATTTTCCAAGGAGACTCCCTGTCACCACTACTGTTTATAATAGCTCTGATGCCACTCAAATGCATACTCAGAAAATGTGATGCCTGATACAGGTTTACAGACGCAGAACTAAGAGTAAACCACCTGAGGTACATGCAAAAAACAAAAAGGAACAGGAAAAGCTGATAAAAAACGACAAGAATCTTCAGTCAAAACATTCAAATCGAATTCGGAGTGAAATAGTGTGCAATACTAGAAATAAAAAGAGGAACTGGAGACAACAGAGGGCACGGAACTACCCAACCAAGAGGAAATGAGGGCGCTAGGCAAGCAGGATAGATACAAATATATTTGAGTTCTGGAAGCAGACACCATCAAATCTACAGAAATGAAAGAGAAGATCGGAAAAGAATATTTGCGAAGAACAAGAAAACTCCTATAAACGAAATTATATAGCTGGAATCTAGTAAAACGAATACAAACCTGGGCAGTAGCACTAATAATATACTCTGGACCATTCATAGGCTGGGCTAAAGAAGAACTCAGGCACCTTGACCAGGGGACTAGAAAATTAATGACCATGCACAACGCACTACACCCAGAAGACGATATGGACAGACTCTACATAAAAATAAATGAAAGGGGAAGAGGACTGGTAAGTATAGAACACTGTGTGAAGACTAAAAAAGCTAGAGAAATACATAACTCTAAACACGAAAAGGCTAATCACCGCAGCAAGAGACACCGTTCCAATGAGCAACGCGGTAAGCACTGAAACCAGAAACAAAACGACAGTAAAAGAAAAGTGGGGGAAAAACAACTACATGGACGCTACAGAAGACTGACAAGAGAAGAGACCAACGAAAATAGCTGGTCATGGCTAAGAAAAGGACACTTGAATAGAGAAAAAAAAATCTTTACTGATGGCTGCACAGAACAATACGATTAAAACAAACTACATTTAAACTAACACATATAAAACCCAGGAAAACAGTAAATGCAGACTATGTGAGCAAAGAGACGAAACAGTAAATCATATAATAAGTGAATGTAGCAAACTAGCCCAAAAAGAATACAAGAACAGACATGACTGTGTTGGGAAAGTAATACACTGGGAACTGTGCAAATGATTTAATTTTGAATACGCAGACAAATGGTACAAACATAAACCAGAAACAGTACTGGAAAACGAAAAACAAAATCAACTGGGATATGAATATACAAAACAGATAAACTCATAGAAACAAGGAGACCGGATGTTATAATAATCAACAAGAAGGAAAAATCTTGCAAAATCGTACAATTCGCCGTTCCAGCAGCCCACAGAGTGAAGATAAAAAAGACGGAAAAACAAAGCAAATACATGGAACTAGCCAGAGAACTGAAATGAATATAGAACATGAAGAAAGTCAGTATAATACCAATAATCGTAGGAGCACTAGGAACAATAACATTTAAAAAACTGGAAAAAAGACTGGGATAAATTGGAACCAAAGGGATCATTGAAACTATACAACGGACGGCAATGATCAAAACAGATGCAATCTTAAAAAAAATCATCGAATGCGGAAACCAACCCGCATATTTTAGAATTTATTGAATAACGACAAAACATAGGAAAAAAATACTTTCGTTTATCCGAATAAAACCGGTAAAATCTTTGGTTTTTTTAATGATTTTATTTTGTATTTGATTTGCTTTTCCTTTTGTCTTTTTCACACATCCACTTTGAACGGCATTTAATTTTATGTTATACCGTGCATTTCATCCCCTCTCTTTCTCACACGCACACACACACACACACACACACACACACACACAGACACAGACACAGACAGACAGAGAGACACACACACACACATATAAATATATATATATATATATATATATATATATATATATATATATATATATTTATTAATATTAAACAAAAAGTTACAACAACATCCGGACCAAGGTTTCAGATCCGAGAAAATCGGACCTTCATCAGCGGAGTCGTATAGCTTAATGAGTGAGAACAACCGCCAGGGATTTCAAAATATTGTCCGTTGGAAAGATGGAACACTTTCAGATTTAAAATTGTCAGTTACGGAAAGGTTTCAGATCAAAACAACAGCGACGCTGTACATAGAAAAAGCAAGAAATTAAATGGGAATAACGTTAACAGTTGGACAGATGGGAAACTAACAGGTTTAAATTGTCACGTGCGTGGAATTACGTAGCCCGTTATGGAAAGGATTCAAATTTAACTAATAGAGACGCTATATATGTTATCGAAAGTAAATGGAGATGTCAGAAACCTAAAACGTAGCAAGTACGACAGGTCTTCTCGGACAAAACCAACAATATATACAGAATGACACCAGAAAAGAAATCCCTGCTGACGAACAACACTATCTCCGAGAAATACCAACTAGCTAACCGAAGGACCTACCAAAATATCAACCGAGAAGCTACGGATCTGGCTACGAAATTAGGTATTGAATATAGGACCAACCTCTTAGCTGAGAGGAAAGCCTTTATCACTTTGAAGGACCATAAGGAAAACTTTGCCAATAGACCAACTTGTAGACTAATAAACCCGGCAAAGAGCGAAATCGGCATGCCTAGCAAAATAATAATTAAAAATATTGTTAAAATAATTAAAGCTAATTCCATTCTCAGGCTCTGGGACAATACTAACACCGTTCTACACTGGTTCAAAGACATCCCAAACAAACAAAGATGCAAATTTACCCAATTTGATATAGTGGATTTCTACCCCTCTATCACTAAAGAATTACTAGATAAAGCACTAAATTTTGCATCCACTTACAAAAATATCAGCGAGCTTGAATTAGAAACAATTATGCATGCCAGACAAACCTTATTGTTCTCCGAAGGAAAAAGCTGGGTGAAAAAATCCAATCCCGAGGACCCTTTTGACGTGGCGATGGGTGCCTATGATAGTGCAGATGTCTGCGATTTAGTCGGTCTGTTCATTTTAAACTGACTCGCGTGCAAATTTCCCAACCATGAGACGACGGACTGTGCCTCTCAAGAGACAGCAATGGTAGCACACTAGACAGACTCAGGAAGGACATTATAATTTTTTTCTTAGTTTAGGTTTAAAGATCACCATTGACACAACCATCAATACAGTATATTTCCAAGACACTACACTAAACCTGGCAGCCGATACACATAGACCATTCCATAAACCGAACGAAGCGCTCCATTATATTAATAAGGGCTCCTGTCACCCCCCTCAATTTTCAGGAATATGGTCTCTAACATCAGTAGAAGAATTTCTGATCTCTCATCCAACCGAAAAATTTTTGAACAGGCGGCGCCATACTATAATGAGGCACTCCTTAAGAGCGGATTCAAAGATAAGATTTCATATATGCCCACTCAACACTGTAACACTAAGAACCGCAACAGAAATCGGAACATTATCTGGTTCTCCCCCCCCCCTTTTTCTCTAAACTGCAAAACTAAGGTAGGCCAAAACCTTCCTCAAATTATTAGATAGACACTTTCCACCACAGCACAAATTCCACAAATTTTTTAACAGGAACTCTATAAAAACGAGTTACTCATGCTTCCCATCTATGAAGAAAATTATAACAGCCGAACCTAAACCAATAGAGGATACAGCCTGCTCCTGTACAACCAGAGATCAATGCCCCTAGGATGGGAACTGCAAAGTAACATCAATAGTATATGAGGCGAGCATTTCCAGACAACCAACCGACAAGAAGGAGATATACATTGGTATGACAAAGGGCACGTTTAAGCAAAGACTATATGCCCACAGGCATACCTTCAAATATAGAGATAAAGTAAATACAGCTTTAGGGGCTCGTATATGGGAACTAAAGGATGAGGGAACACCTTTTACCATGAGTTGAAAATTAATTGAAAGGCGAAAACCATATTCCCCAATATCAGGCCGCTGTGCACTTTGCGATTCTGAAAAATATAACATTTTGCGAACCATCAATGACCCAAACATTATATGCCTAAACAAAAAAGGGAAGATATATAAGGACTGTATTCACAGGAGAAAGGCACTTCTGATAAATTGGGCAGAACAAAATACATAGGTCATAACCGCAGAGTAGCCAGAATACGGACTTTTAGGATTTTGGATTTCACGATGATGGATTCGGCTTCCGAATTTCGGATTGAACTGTATGGTATCCCAACTGTGGCCCTAAACTAGATTTTTATTATTGCATGTTTTAATTATGGATTGTTTTTTATATTTATGTATATAACTGTTTTTAAATTTTAAATTCTAATTTAAAATTTCTAATGTGGAGTACCCCATATCCCCATTTTTCCTTCTCTTGCCTTTTATCTTTTATTTTTATTTTTACACATTTTTATGTTATCCTTTATGTTATCTAACAGTGTATTTATTTCATCTTTATATTTATTTTTCTTCATTTTTCGTTATTTTTCTTTATAATTTTTCTTCATCATTATTTTTCTTCATCATTCTTTCACCCCCCCTTTTTATTATTAGTACCTTAAAAAAATTTATGATTTGTACCCTTAGGACTTTATAAATTTATAAATGGTGTGATTACAATTTATTTAATTATAAGTTTAATTTTAACGATTTATTATTTAATATTTTTAGTTATATATTAATTACATTAGCATATTATTTCAATATAATTTTTAACTTAATTTTAATTTTATTTTTAACGTTATCTCCATTTACTTTCGATAACATATATTATTAGTTAAATTTGAATCCTTTCCATAACGGGCTACGTAATTCCACGCACGTGACAATTTAAACCTGCTAGTTTCCAATCTGTCCAACTGTTAACGTTATTCCCATTTAATTTCTTGCTTTTTCCATGTACAGCGTCGCTGTTGTTTTGATCTGAAACCTTTCCATAACTGACTATGTATTTTCCACGCACGTGACAATTTTAAATCTGAAAGTGTTCCATCTTTCCAACGGACAATATTTTGAAATTCCTGGCGGTTGTTCTCACTCATTAAGCTGATGAAGGTCCGATTTTCTCGGATCTGAAACCTTGGTCCGGATGTTGTTGTACCTTTTTGTTTAATATTAATAAATATCATGCTCTTATTAATTATCTAGTTAATTTTACTTTTGCATTAATAATTCAGCCCTCTGCGGGGATACTCTGCCAATTAAGAAATACGGTATATATATATATATATATATATATATATATATATATATATATATATATATATATATATATTCACCATTTAAGATTAACCCCACCCCCAAAACCTACACCCTACCGCTAGCCCGCACCCTTAACCCACCTGTCACTTTATCTACATCCCCATGCCAACCCGTCCTACTTTTATTTTCCCCCAAATTCACAAAGCGACTTTTTAAACTACCCCGCACCTCCTACCCCCCCCCCCCCCATCCTGACCCCAAATCTGAAACTTTTCATCAACTTTGGCTTTTTCTCATTCTGAGTTAATCCTTGTATGAGATCCTACCGTTTTTTCTAGGCCCGGAAGAAAATCAAAAAATGGCCTGTTTTCCTCTTCAAAGCCTCTTTTAAGTACATCTGGACTTATCTACTTTTGAGCACCTTTTCCAACCTGCTCCCATGCAAAGTGTTTTTATTCATCTTCTACAATTTCACCGAACCTTTTCAACGGAAACTCACCACCCGGACAATTGTATTTCTTTTTCACGAAATTTTCTTTTCATTCAGTACGTTTTTTGACAAAAATTATTTTAATAATTTTAAAAAATAATTCTCATATTTTTCAAATATTTGAACTTTGGTTTTTTCGAAAGCCAACTTATCCATCTGTATTTCTCCTCTGATGATAAGATTTCGATCTTTGAAAAGCCTTGGCTTAAGGAAAGGAAAATAAACACTAGTTTATTACTGACAACCTTGCATTGAACAATTGAAATTTGAAATAAATTTGGACAATCGTCGCATATTTATCAATATTTTTTCTTCTATCTCTCTCTCTCTCTCTCTCTCTCTATATATATATATATATATATGCATTAACGCTTTTGAACATCAATGAGAAAATATAGAAATTCCATATGCACACTAATCAAATCATAGCAACGAATTATATATGTAGCCGTTCAACACAATAAATGATATCTATGACAACATTTACTGGCCACATTTGACATAATAATTAGCATGTTCGTTAGAGGACCAGGAGACCAGAGCCATTACTTCGCTGACTCATACTAAAGACTAAAAAATGGTATGTGATGCCCCCTTGCTAAACACTGAGCATTAAGAGGTGTGGATCAAGGGTAAGTGGACTACTCCTGGGAAAGAAATGTCGCTCTCCCCTACATCTCGATATCGTTGCAAATGAAAAGGGAGCGTTTGGATCGCCCTCAACTATTGTCGACCACTTTACTTTTTACTTTATGACAGCATAATTGTTTAAAAATAAAGAAGTCGCACATTGTTTTAACTCTATTACTTTCTCATACAGAATCCAGGGCAACGCCAGGCAGCCCTGCGTGTCTATTATATATAGCCTAACAAAACAGTACGATACAAATAACCCATTCCTTTTTGTAGAGATGAAGGATTGTTTCATATACGCGAGACATCTGGCAACAAATGTGACAAAAATAGGAAACACATCTTCGCCGAGATAAAACAACAACAGAAAAAAAAACCAACCAAAAAAACTCTGGGCCTGTAAGTGGAAAGTAATTCTACTACACAAATAGTGAACGTCCTTGACATTACAGTCAACGTACAAATAGCACATACGAATCTTTTGTGAAAAATAACGCTACTCAAATTCATGTGTTCCCTAAATCTTATAGTGTGATCCCCCCAAAATGCCAGCTCTGATAGCGTTAATCCTTTCCGAAATCGAACCATATTTGGTACAAATAAACTTCTGATTCGGCAGAAACTGGGCTATTTGCGTAACATTTATTTGTCGGGCTGAGGTATTAGTCCTGGGTAGTCTTAGGATGCCCGCCTCCCAGGAGTTTGTTTATTGCTAACTGCCTGTGACGCCCCGACTGCGTATGCCGACGGGGCTGTCTAGACAATTTTTGATGGGCCAGAGTGCCCCTTTTTAAGGGGCGCTGGCTTGATTCTTCCCACCTTTCGGCCTTGCGCTACATCTTTCTGCATTGGGATAGAAGTGAATACCCAGTCTATGCGTGACTTGTCCACCACGGTTCAGCCAAAAATGTCGAAAGGTTTTCGCTTTATCGCTGTTCAATAATATACGGGGATACTTTGGCAATCGTCTCATCAGTAGGAGGCAGTATTTACTTCCTTTTCACCACAGGAAGATGTGACATAACGTCGGACGGTGAAAGATTGAAAACCTAGCATATAACATGAAGTGCACTGTGGGTCACAAAACAATGTCTGGGCATCCTCATCGGCATTCCCCGGTAAATACGGCTCAGGCGATTACCAATAAACCTACTTCTTCTCAAAGTGTGAAAAGGTAAAGCTTGGAAGAATGGACCTTGACGGAACCATATCTCAGCCCGAGAGAAGAAAGGGTACATAGCTTCAAAATGACCCAGGCTCTTGTCGGATTAGTGAGTGTTTTCCTGAATGTGCTTTACATTCACCGGACATCAGTCACCCAGATTTTTATATGTGAGATTATCTGATAGATAAACTTTTCCAAAACAATCCCAGACTATTCCTGAACTGAAGAAAGCCATCACAGCTCAAATCAGGGCAGTGTCAAGAGAATAGTGTGTCAGAATTTGATAGACAGATAAAAACCTGGGTGTTTATAGTCCGGTGAGTGTGAAGCACATTCGAGCCATTGCATATTATTGAATGTCGATGAAATAAAGACTGTTGGTGATTCATGACTGAAACTTGGTGGTCAAGTCAGGCATAGACTGAAGAGTATTTGTACCAAATACGGTTGGATTACAAAACGGATTGTTACTTTTATTAACGATTCCATGACTGGCATTTTTTAAAGGGTCACTCTGTGCTAGCTAGCTTATATAGTCAAACGGATCACCCATTTTAAAGAGTGCAGATTAAGTAATAACTCCGCGAATGAAAACATTTTTAATAATACCAGCGATACGTATAGCGCATTAACACATGTTATTATAAAAATATACTCATATTCATAAAACAACTTTATGACTTCCGTAGAAAAAATTCAAATTCGAAATAGAAAAAGTAACTTGATACACCCATTCTTTGATTTGAAAGTTAAAACTAAAATAGTTAGGAACTTCTGAAAGCAAGTGCCAAAATATATCCCCGTTAGTCACGCACTCCACTACGTATTCAACAATACTACTTCAAAATTAGCTTCTCCTATAGCAACAATATGGAAAGTATAATTAAAAAGACATAACAATAAGGTAATAAAAACATTCAAATAATAATTCTGTTTAACCTAACAAATATAATTGCCCTCTCCAAAATAATTGCTTCCATATTAATATAATTTACCAAGCTAAAATAACTACAAGAGAACACCCTAATGTTATCAAAACGTATATAAGGTATTATGTTTCGGAATTTGTTTTAGATAAGGATTGATAATTTGTATTATTTTGATTATTTATCTTGGATGATATTTTTACAACGTTTTGGCCGGTGTAACCCTCGACCTTCTTCAGTTGCGTCATGTCAAACTCGGGAATCTTTATGCATAACTCGGGAATCTGTACAGAATTTCGAACTGACCATCGGTCATAGGTGACAGAACGAGAACAATCTAGCCTGTAAATTTAATAAAGGGGTTAATTTGAAATTCCATACAGATTTTTTAAAGATGAGAACAGTAGTACGAATAATCTAGATAATACGTATAGAAAGTGCACTAAATTGTGTGTGCCGTGGTTTTCTTCTCGTCTTCATCGTCGTTTTGGCCGTGTCGCCTTCTTGACGATCGACGAGGGCACACCACTGAGTTACATGTTTATAAAAACAAGTAACGCAACTCACAAGAAAGAACACAAACTCAGATATATTATGTATCGGTCCTGGAGCCTTTGGTGAGTGTGTAATACCGTCGTGGAAAAGGGCAATTCAAACGCTAACGTTCACATCTTAGTCAACTGAGATTAAATTGTCTGTCAAGGCTATCATGTGTTGTCGCTTGTCAGCTCATCTCATCACTTGCTAAACTTTGCAGATCTGTTCACCTCGTTTATTTGCTTAACTTTGGCTCATCAATCTCTCAACTTCCGACCGGAAATCATATTTCTATTATTTTGTCTTAGACACCAACCTTCTAAACAATAGAAACTGACCATCCTGTGCTTGCAATATCAGCCATACCCATCTGGTTATTTATACCATTTCCAATTGCCTTTGTGTACGTTGGCGAGTCATTTCCCATCATTGACTAGGGTGTCGGCTTTCCACGTCCATAGTATCACATAGCTAACCACAACCAACCCTGAAAAACCCTATCTAATCAGACTCTGATATCTAAATACGCATGGAGGTTAAAAAATCACAAATATACACCAGCACGGAGGTGTAAACCTTATTTTAAGCTATTGATGCGTAAGTGGTACATATTTTCTGTGCTTTAATTAAAGACTTCTTCTTGTGTCATCCATCCATTGATGGTGAAATATTCACGAAGTTCGCGTGCCATTATGCTAGCTCACTCATTGCAGCCAGAAGCTAAAATCCTCAGAGGTCAGTGTCTTTCTCAAGAAGAATCTTGATTGTAATATGAGGCCTTCCAGCCCGTCACTTGACCCTTGGGGCACAGGAGCACTTTTCCAGCGTATTTATCGTGTCGAGATAATGTCCAGCTACAAATTGGGCGTTGAACAACTGCAGACATGTGTGGAAGGTAAAGATACAGCATTTTGTTTGTTACATGTTCTCGCCAAGATATGTTGCAGACGACTCGTAGAATCGTGTTGCATGATCGATCGAGTTCCTTAGATTGAGCAACATTTTGTGTCTAAAAGTTTGGTTCGTAGAGTAGGATTGCTTCAACCAATGCCGAAAAGATTAAGCATAATATCAAAACAGAACGTTAATTCTATTATTTAAAATAAATAAAAATAAAACGAAAATATATTGTAAAGTCGGCCAATATTCAGAGGGGACGCAAAAATAAGCACCTGTTTATCATATTTTTTTTAATATTCAAGGCAGAAAATTTCCTTTAATTTTAAATGGTTGCGATTGATTGGGTAATTTGAGTCACGTGAGACAACTCCTTGATTGTGATTGGTGCAAACAGTAGCTAGTAGAGGCTGGCAGTTGCGGCCATAAAAAGTGCTGCCGATTAAATATTATTAACGCATATAGATCACACCTTACCCCAATATGTTCAAGCCTTCGGAAGAGTCTATGAATTGGAGACGTGTAACCAATTGTTTTCTTTATTGTAATTTTATGAAGGGAAATTAGAATTTCTGCGATAGAAGGTCCACTGGATGGGAAAAAAATACAGTTGCCTCAGTCTGGAAGGATTTCTACCTAGGTGACTCCGGACGGACCAGATGGAGATAAAAAATATTAAAGCGAACAGAAAATAGGGAAATTAGGATTTATGCACACACAATAGATGCCCACTCGATGGGAACACAATAACAGTTGCTAGACGGATTTATCCTTCACTAACTGCGGAAAGTTTCACGAACATTCTTGGGTCACATTTACTTTTTTTAAACATAGATAATCCTGTATAGTTTACTACCACACCCAGCGTAGTTTATCAAAAATAAAAATAAACATTTATTTCTGGCAATTAAATGTAAAAAACTTGAAAAAATATCTGAAAAAAAACAAAAACAATTAAAATATTTTTTAATACTTTAGATTTTAGAGTGGGGCTCACTTTCCGATATAAATTTAACGTAAAATGAGCACCCATTTCCGGGCCATTTAGCGGTAATATGGAAACGTGGAACCAATTATTTTTTCCATATTTTAGGGAAATCAGAATTTGTGCTCGATGGAGGTAGGTGTGGGTTAACTAAGCTTATGTTTTATTTTCTTTCTTTTTTTCGTGAGAGGGGGTAATTTTTTTCCTACAATAGAATAAAGTGCGGAAACGATATTTAATGTTTTAGGATACATTTTTTTCTGCCACGCCCTAATTTGTGTATGTGGGGGGATGTGGGGTCATTTTTGGGTGCTTTTTAAGGAATAATTCCAGAAAATTTCAGTCGTGACGTAGGCAGTTCCCACTTTCCCGGAGAAAGCCGAATCAAGTTCCGATGCTTCTACACAATACGAGTCGGTTCGTATTGTGTAGATTTTTCAGTAAAAGTAAAGTAAATTAGTATGCATCAGAATAGTACAATTCGTTGACCGGTATGGTTCTGTTGTCGGCATTCTCGCAGAAGGGACCACGTAATGGTGGCCAACATCTCAAAATTAAAGTGGTATTATGGAATCGACTGGATTCGAACTTGGCACAGCCAGGTCGTCAGTCCGTGTTGTTATCCACTATACCACAGTCGGTCACCGATTGTTCGGTGAAGTTTGTTAACGTTCGTTATCGTTACTTTTACTTCGGCAAACACGAGTAATTTCTATCATCATCGATTTTTTTACCAATTTCAGAATTTAAAAAATCCCCCCCCCCAAAAAAAAATCTAAAAAGTCAACAAAAAAATTAAAAATATCTCCATTTATCTTTAAAACAGAAAAAAAAACTAAATTGGATAAATAAAAAAATGCCCTCACCCCAATTTTCATGTCCCAAAATTGAGACCCCATTCGGTTATATGCCTCGATTTACCGCTAACTGGGGTGGATGAGATTGCTAATTTTACGTTAAATTTATATGGGAAAGTTATCCTGAATCTTAAAATTAAAAATATTTGATTTTTTTAAATTCTTTTTTTTGCGCATATTTTTCAGGTTGTTTACATGTAATTGCAAAAATGTAGAATTTGAAGTTTTTGAGGGGGTAAACTATGTCGGGTGTGAGAGTACAAATTTACCGAGAAATCAATGTTTTTTTGATTTAAAATAATAAATACTTATTTAAGAAATCCTATTTGAATCACCTAATTTTCTTACAGTTACCTGGCTTCTTTAAGGGGGTTCTTCTTTCTTTTTTGTTTTTACTTATCCTCTAGCATTTATTTTTTATTGAATGTAATAATTATTTATATTTTCGAAAGTTAACGCCAAAACATGGATAAATCCTATTTTAATAACATCAATTACTTATAATGAAATAAGTCTTTCATGATTTTCTTTTAAGGATTAATACTTATATTTTTTAAATTAAATTATTATTTTATATGTCCCCCGGGCAACGCCGGGACACGATTCTTGCTAGTATACTATATTTCAATGCTAAATTCAGGAGGGGGCGGTATCGTAGTATCTGTTCTATGGTAATAATACCATTCTCCTAGGCATTATCTCCTCCTTTGGGGTAGTGTAGTATCTGTTCTATTATCATGAGACAGCCCTCCCAAGTATTACCGCCTATTTTGACGCAGTAGTGTAGTATATATTTGTTTGTCGTAATACAATCCACTTAGGCATTATTTTATGCGTTTTTTTAGGGTGGGTAGTGTAGTATCTGTCTGTGGGCATGATACCATCGTCCCAGGGATTACTTACTTTTGGAGAGGTGATGGTAGTGATATACTCTATGCTGGCATCAATAATGAATAATAATAAAAAATAAATTGTACTTGGCTTATATATATTTGGTACGTGTAATGTGCTGTCTATTCTATCGGCACGAGTATCGCGAATATAGCCGTTTTAAGATAATGAATGAATTTGGCGGCCATTACAGCCATTTTTCTTCATTAAATGTTTTTTTCTAGTCGTGAGATCAGAAATCTCTCTTTAATTTTAATAAATAGCCGACAATTGTGAGCACGTTTCGTTGCAACCTCAAGACTTCGGGTAATTTGTATTTGCAAATGATTTATACGATTTTCTGCGCTGTTATCAACTAATTTTTCAAGTATTACGATAATTATGGGTGCAACGCTCTTTTAGCGGCACTTAATTATTCGTAATATAGTCATTTAATAATTAGCCGCATGTTTAAGAAGAAGAAGAAGAAGAAGAAAAAAACAGAAAAAACAAACAAATATAGCATAAATAGAAAGAAAGAAAACAAGAAAGAAAGAAAGGAAGGAAGAAAGGAAGGAAGAAAGGAATATACAGTTCACAAATTAAGAAACACAGTTAGAAACGAGGAAGTCAGAGAAAACAGAAAAAAGAAAAATACCAGACGCATACACTTACACAAACACGGACACACTGACATGCGAACACGAAACAGACTGACAAATGCCTACACATACAGCCATATGCACACAAACACTCACAATAAACTCGTGTACACGCACATACATAAGATAAGGTAGGCTAATGCCAGTAACTTACATAACGGAAACTCAAAACAGGAGCAAAAAGCGGAAGTTACGCATCTGCGTGGGCTTTCGGCCATATGTGCATGTCACTTCTCATGTACTCGATTGAATACAGGAGTTTAGATGGGGGAGTAGGAGGAAGAGCAAAAGAATATATATATATATATATATATATATATATATATATATATATATATATATATATATATATATATATTACATATATATATATAAATATGTATATATATATATATATATATTCACGGTCGGTCACATCTGTTGTAAGAATACGATATGCAAACATGTCAAGTAAATAGAATCCCTTTTCCTCCCTTAGTCTCTCTCTCTCTCTCTCATATATATATATATATATATATATATATATATATATATATATATATATATATATATATATATATATATATATATATATATACGTGTGTAAGAAATATTGGCACTATTTTTTATAAGTATCGTTTTGTATTTGAATATTGAATTTTGAGAAAGCTAAAAACAATATATGCTTTTTGTCAAATACGAAACGATACTTATAAAAACATGCCAATATTTCTTATAACATTTTCACGAAAGCCACGTGCGACACTACAGACTTCGAGATCGTCCAGTCAACACCTCAACGGACATTCACGGGAGATTTCGACATCTCCAAGGAAATAAAACAATGATTTATATTAAAAAAATACTTGAAATTAGTTTTTAAAATAGAAAGCTTGCATGAATACTTTAAGGTAAAAATAATGTTTTATATATATAGTAAGTTATAAAAATATGTTTATGGCAATTCATATTTACTCACTACTCACGTATCGAGCACTGTTGAAGAAAATACTGAAAATTGATACTTAAAAATTATATTTCCTTATAACATTTCATGTGGATACATGAAATAATAATAATAATAATATATTATATATATATATATATATATATATATATATATATATATATATATATATATATTTACATATAATTAAAATTTCGAACACACAAGAACAAAAGCTACATTTCTTGATTTGAAATAAAAATTGAGGATTAAATATTTATCTATAAAATGTTTAATAAAAGAAATTTCTTCACCTTTTATATCGTTCATTTTCGCGAGCATTATATTCGAATTTCTGAGAATAACTCGCGTTACTTTAAGATTACTAGATTTTATACCCCTACTGCTACTTTAGTTATAAGAAATAATATACAAGTTGGTGATCAAAATAAAATATTTAGACAATTAAATAAGGCGATTACATGATGCTTTTAAGTCATATCAAATTATTCAAGTAGAATGATTGAGTAAATCACAAACTCTATAATACATTCAGTAGAACGTATAAACGTATATAAATGTCACATATAGTGTAATATAACAAAAATTCATGTATATATATGTTGCATTACCCGTTCTGTCGAGGTACCCGGTAAGATCCAACAAGAATGACAAAGAACATAACGTATATGGAAAAACTTTGGTTTTCTTTATTTCCCATCACCGGATGGTTTACGCCGACTACGCACACACATATAAAAACAAATCTTTTGACATACTTTTGTCTCATGAAAGTATTTTTCTTGCTGAGGTCACAGACTTGGTTTCCGCTAGAAACTCGTTCATATATACATCCGATTGGAAAGCAATTTGCTCTGCATTGTCTATCCGAGCGTGAACTGAAGTAATTGTTCCACAGGCACTTCTAATTGTCTGTTTGATGAAATATGAGTTAGGGGATTCCTTCACAGTACCAACTTGCTTATCAGTCTCATTTTTAGTCAGCGGACACGAAAGCCTAACAGCAAGACGGGCTTGGTTACTATAGCTAATAAAGCTTCATCGGTGCCATGAACATCGGTAAACTCACATTCTTCCGGTACTTCGATACTCCGATCACCAAGCGCTCCGGCCCTTCGCGTTTCTGAAATCGTCGCCTTTAAAGTCTCGCTTGCACTGCGGAGTCTTTTCTTTTTTTAACAGTTATCAAGTCGGTTTCTTTCTTTCTCGACGTCTCCCCCACAATGGACTCGTCTACGATTCATTTTTGCCACTCTTCATTGTCTTACACACACACACACACACACACACACACACACATATATATATATATATATATATATATATATATATATATATATATATATATATATATATATATATATAACATTTTAAATACTTTTACATTAAACTAAATATAAATAATAATATAAATATATAGAAATAAGTAGTATACTTTATTCATTGGAACTCTATAAAATACAGCATTTTTTAAAATAACAATTAAATTTTCATTTGACTTAGACGAAGAACACAGGCAAGGAGAACATTTTTAATAACAAAATAAGTTAGCCAAAAATTAATCTAGATATAATATCCGGAACGTTTGAGTTCTTGTTTTTTTTTTAAGGGAGGTGGTGTCTGATCAACACTGATGGGAAACCATGAAATAAAATGCTGTTTTATTTTGAAATTCCCGAAACAGTTTTTGCATGGTAAATAACTGATGATCTCTAAAATAAGATTAAGACTAGCGTAAATTTTGGAAGCAAACTTACGTATAATACTGCATGTATAATTATTTATTATTGATATACAAGGTGCAAGGGCTACATGACGACATATTCTTTTAAGTTCGCTACACACTCAAATCATTTAGGCATTATTTTTTCAAAATCTAGATAACCCATTGAGAGGAAGATGTTACACCAAGAAATGAAAATACACGCAGTCGTAGTTGCTTTTGCTGCAAAATATAGTGATTAGAAATCAGTATTTTTTTTAAAAAGAAGGAGAGGAACAAGAAGAAGAGGAAAAAGAAGGAGAGGAACAAAAAGTAGAGGAAAAAGAAGGAGAGGAACAAGAAGAAGAGGAAAAGGGAGAGAAACAAGAAGAAGAGGAAAAAGAAGGAGAGGAACAAAAAGTAGAGGAAAAAGAAGGAGAGGAACAAGAAGAAGAGGAAAAAGGAAAGAAACAAGAAGAAGAGGAAAAGAAGATGAGGAACAAGACGAAGAAGAAAAAGAAGATGAGGAACAAGACGAAGAGGGAAAAGAAGGAGAGAAACAAGAAGAAGAAAAAAAAAAAGAAAGAGAGGAAAAAGAAAAAGGAAAATAAAAGAAGAGAAATCTGTTGCCAGAATGAAGATCATGTCATGCCACCTTACATTTTACCACAAAGTCTTAGGGTCAATGCTGCTGGATACTTTGATTTTCTTAAAACGGTTCATATGCACTGGATAGAGAAAGTATGCAACGGAAGGCTATATGTCTTTCAATAAAACCCTGCACCTTCTCATTAAGCGATTTTAACTCTGGATAGTTTATCAGAGAATGTTTACAATGATATGATCCACAATATGTAGCCCCCCCCTAGTTCGCCAGATTTAAATCATATGGACTATTACATGTGGAGCGTTATTGAAATGAAGACTAATAGACATTTATAGTACCATAGCTTCACTAACGGCCATATGACTTTTAACAAGACTGCATTTTTTCACAAAGCCATTGTAGCCCAGGACTGCTTATCAGAGAATGTTTACGATCATGTGACCCAACATGTGCCCCCCTAGTTCGCCAGATTAAAATCATATGTACTATTAAAGTAGAACCTACACACAGAAAAAAGTATATATATATATATATATATATATATATATATATATATATATATATATATATATATATATATATATATATATATATATATATAATAGAGAATGATAGTTTGCTTGAAGCATTGCTGGGAATAGTAGCAGTATGTTTTTAAAAAGGCTGAGGCCAATGCAAAGTCCCGGGTAGGATGTAAGCTGGAAGGTACAAACATAATAAATAGAATTCGAAATGTGACTTACTATTTATTTTTTCTTAAAATCTTACATAACAGCAAGTGTGGTGTTAGATGTTTGTGTGTTGTCCGGGTGATTATTAAAAATCATCAAAAATCATCATCAATCTTTAATAATAACCCGGACAACACACACACATCTAACACCACACTTGCTGTTATGTAAGATTTTAAGAAAATATAAATAGAAAGTCCCATTTCGCATTCGATTTATTATTGTTGTTCCTTCCAGCTTACATCTTACCCGGGACTTTGCATTGAGCTCAGCCTTTTTAAAAACATACTAATATATATATATATATATATATATATATATATATATATATGATTGAGAAAAGACAAAATGAAAGCAGGAGAAAAACAAAAAAAACAAGAGATTTCACCGGTTTCGTTCAATAATACGAACGAAACCGGTGAAATCTCGTGTTTTTTTGTTTTTCTCTTGCTTTCTAACCTGTTTTCCGTTTGTCTTTTTTCAAACATTTTGTCTACCACGGCATTTCATTTTCATGACTTATCGTGTACCTTACCCCATATATATATATATATATATATATATATATATATATATATATATATATATATATATATATATATATATATATATATATATATATATATATATAGAGAGAGAGAGAGAGAGAGAGAGAGAGAGATAAATAATTGACAAAAACGGAAGGCAATGCCTTAGAGGGTGGACCAACAAAGACTACTCGAGACATATATACCACAGTCCACAGGACACAGAAATTGCTTCACTATTTTCCAAAGAGGGAAGGTAAGGCCTAGGAGGGTGGAACCCCATAGGAGTAGCCAATGCATCATACCTCAATCCGACAAATAAAGGTTACCGAAATTGCCAGTCTGTGTCGGACTGATTGTCGAGAACGTATTCTCGACTGGTATTTAGGCGATACAATCATCAGTAGACGTTCGCAGACTGAATCATTTTGCAATCTGTCTTATTTACTTTCTTCCCACGGCAGGAAGATGTGGCATAAGGCTTGGATCGGGGGGCGGGTGTGTAGCGCCCCAGCGCAATAGCCAGGCTGGCTTCTAAAAATAGCGTGGGCAGCCCCGTCGGCATTCCTCGGTAAGGGCGCTTTAGGCAATAGGCAATAAACCAACACCTTTCCAAATATAATCAGCGTCACTCTGGTAATTAGACTGATTACTACCATTACTATACTTGATAAAGGCCAAACTCTATCCTTACGAAACAACGGAAAGGCAGGCCTCGTGCCAAAGGCCAAACGTAAGGAAACAGAATAGAAACAATTGATATCGCTTCAAACAATCGGCTTACCTTGTTTCTGACTATTTCCACAAATCCAAAGCAACTTCAAATAAATAAGCCACTTCAACTTAATAGGGTATTTAGAAAGGCCTAATATTTATGGCATTTAAAATCAGCAAACTTTTTATCAATGCAATTACTAATAAGATCTTCAGTGTAACTATTGTTAATGAATATCTCTCTGACCTTATCCAGTTCAGAATCCAGTCTGTTTGGTGAACAGATCATTAGGGTGATCCAGGAAGGGGAGACAGTTATCATTCTCACTTTCCATAGTAAACTTAAAACTCCTATGAAGGGACGCAAAGCGATATCCGGCTCCGCTAAAAAATGAACTCTGGATAAGAAAAAAAAAATGCTCGAGTCAAGAAGGATTTCTCCCCCACCCCCTCGACCAATAACAGAACAGATACTACACTTTCATTCTAGCCCGAAAGCTAAGACGCATTAAGTGTCCTAACTTGTTGAATATATATACAAAGCCTTTAATCATAAAATTTGTCTCGTAGTTTTTTAATCCTTGGATACATTTATATTCAGGCGCATTTTTTCCGTTCACTTTTCCCGCCTAAAAAGAATCGAAGAAACCAAGCTCATTACACTCCCTATTACGTCTTCTATCCATCAGTAGTTTTTCATATCCATGAGTACATTTATTTCCATTGTGTATGCCATGCTGTTATGAGATTACCCGTAGAGAGTTACAGTAAGTGCTACTACTACTACTACTACTACTACTACTACTACTACTGCTACTATTAGTAATAATAACTATGCTGATGATGATGATACGCTAAGCCAGTTCATGTTCGTACGTTATCATCTTCCACACCCGTTAAAATATGAGATCGCCTGTTCGTCGCGACTGGCGCATTTGAAAATAAACTAAGGTACGAAGATTCCGACTTTACCCATTTTAAAATGAATCGTTTATGTCGGCCATCAAAATAAAATTTGAGGAGATGCGGTATTCATTTTCTGTTGGGGGCTGCTGAGCGGATTGTCCAGGTATACATATGGAACAATCTATCTATCACCATCTCTATCTCTCCCTTTCTCTCTCTCTCGCTTTCTCTCTCTCTCTCTTATTTACTAGCAAATCTTTAATTTCAAGCTATAAGTATAAATCACGAGTATTGATTTACTCCTCTCCAGGAGTTAGGCACAAGGCCAAGTGTTATCTTACTCCCAAAAGTAAGATGTGACCCAAGGTCGGGTCGGGAAAGTGGGGTTTGAAAAGCCAGCGCCCAAGAGGTGAGCACTCTGGCCATTAAAACTTGCATGGGCAGCTCTGTCGGCATTCCCCAGTAGGGGCGCCTCAGGCAGTAAGAAATAAACTTACTCCTCCCCAAAGAGGGGAGGCGAAGCCTGGGAAGGTTGACCTCCTAGAACTGCACAGGACAGACCCATAGACCGGCGTAAATAAAGCCTCGAAAGCCAAAACAATAGGAGTCTATGGGGTGCAGTATACATCGAAAAAGATACTACACTTTGATCTTAGCCAAATCACGAGTAACCTGCTGATAACAATTAGATCTGCTTGGGAATCAACTATTGATGTTTGTATATACACGGCTACCTAGTTAACCAATCAGATTCTTTGTTGTTCTCTCAGCCAATCGTTGGGCTTCCCGCAAACAAAGGTATTGTTTTTTATTTGAATAAATGATTATTAGAATAAGTAGACAAACGGATGCTTACGTTTTATGATCCCCGTTTTGTGGTTTTCTATAGTTGTATTATATTGGATTTCTGCTTACGTTACTTTTTGGTATGGGTAACAATATCTTCGGAACAACCTGTATATCATTTGAATAAATTATTAAGATAAGTAGACAAACGGATGCTTATGTTTTTTGACGCGCTTTTTGTGGTTTTCTATTTCTGTATTATATTAGCTCTCTGCTTTTGTTACTTTTTGGTACGAGTAACAAGATTTTCGGCCTACCCTGTATATTATTTGAATAAATGATTATTAGAATCAGTAGACAAACGGATGCTTACGTTTTATGACCCGCTTTTTTTTGGTTTTCTATTGCTGTATTATATTGGCTCTCTGCATGTGTTACTTTTTGGTACGGGTAACAAGATTTTAGGTCCACCCTGTATATCATTTGAATAAATGATTATTAGAATCAGTAGACAAACGCATGCATACGTTGTATGACCCGCCTTTTGTGGTATGCTATTTCAGTATAATATTGGCTTTCAACTTTTGTTACTTTTTGGTACGGGTAACAAGATATTCGGCCTACCCTTTATATCATTTGAATAAATTATTATTAGAATCAGTAGACAAACGCATGCTTACGTTTTCTGACCCGCCTTTTGTGGTTTTCTATTGCTATATTGTATTGGATCTCTGCTTTTGTTACTTTTTGGTACGGGTAACAAGATTTTCGGCCTACCGTGTATATCATTTGAATAAATTATTATTTGAATCAGTAGACAAACGCATGCTTACGTTTTCTGACCCGCCTTTTGTGGTTTTCTATTGCTATATTGTATTGGCTCCCTGCTTTTGTTACTTTTTGGTACGGGTAACAAGATTTTCGGCCTACCCTGTATATCATTTGAATAAATTATTATTAGAATCAGTAGACAAACGGATGCTTACGTTTTATGACACGCCTTTTTGGTTTTCTATTGCTGTATTATATTGGATCTCTGCTTTTGTTACTTTTTGGTACGGGTACCAAGATTTTCGACCCACCCTGTATATTATTTGAATAAATGATTATTAGGATCAGTAGAGAAACGGATGCTTACGTTTTATGACCCGTCTTTTTTGGTTTTCTATTGCTGTATTATATTGGATCTCTGCTTTTGTTACTTTTAATCACGCGTAACAAGATTTTCGGACTATCCTGTATATTACTTTTTGGTACGGGTAACCAGATTTTCGGCCTACTCTGCATATTATTTGAATAAATGATTATTAGAATCAGTAGACAAACACATGCTACGTTTAATGACCCGCCTTTTGTGGTTTTCTATTGCTGTATTATATTGGCTCTCTGCTTTTGTTACTTTTTGATAAGGGTAACATGATTTTTGGCCCAACTTGTGTATTATTTCAATAAATGATTATGAGAATAAGTAGACAAATGCACACTAACTTCATAAATTGCATGTACGAAATCGACTTCTTAAATTTCATCGGTGACACGTACTTAGTAACTGATGTAGGTGACACGTACTTCATAATTAATGTAGGTTGCACTACTTCATAATGTATGTAGGTGACACATAACTTGTGTAGGTGTTATACGTACTCTATAACTTATGTAGGTGGCACGTACTTTGTAATTCATGTAGGTGAAACGTATTTCATAACTTATCTATGTGACACATATTTCATAACTTATGTATATGCCATAAACTTTATAATTTATATAAGTGACACGTGCTTCCTAAACATTTAGATAAGACGTACGCCAAAAAAATGTGTGGTTTAAATGTACTTCTTTAATTTTGTAACTTCATAATTTCCGTGAGTTACACCTACTTAACAATTTTGGAATAGGAAAGTACTTCATATATGGTCCGTGTGAAACGTATTTAGTAAAATAAATAAGTGACACGTACTGCATAATTCTTGCTAGTGAAAAATATTTAGATTACACGTACTTCATAAATTATGTGGGTGAAATTTACTTCGTAGCACTTGTATGTGTCACGCCCTTCAAAACACTTGTAAGTAACCAGTATTTTATGAAATTTTGGGTGACACATGTTTTATAAATCTTATGGTCGGAACTTATTTCTCAAATCGTAGGTAACACGGACTTCATAACTTCCTATGTAATAAATGGTGTAGGTTAAATGTATTTCGTAAATCTTGTAGGTGACACGAACTTCCTAAATCCAAGAGATGACAGGCATCATAATTCTTGTAGCTGACACCAATTTAACAAAATATTTAGGTGACACATACTTCACAAATTGTCTGGATGACATATATGTAATAAATTGTGCAGGTGAAAGGTATTTCATACATTTTGTAGGTGACATAAACTTCATAACTCCTGGAGGTGACAGGTACTTCATAATTATTGTGGCTGACACCTATTTAACAAAATATTTAGGTGACACATATTCATAAATTGTCTGGATAATATATATGTAATATATTGTGTAGGTGAAATGTATTTCGTAAATCTTGTAGGTGACAGGAACTTCATAAATCCTGGAGGTGACGTGTACTTCATAATTCTTGTGGCTAAAACCTATTTAGGAAAATATTTAGGTGACACATACTTCATAAATTGTCTGGATGACATATATGTAATAAATTGTGCAGGTGAAATGTATTTTGTACATCTTGTAGGTGACACATACTTCATACTTCTGGAGGTGACAGGTACTTCATAATTCTGGTGACTGCAACCTATTTAACAAAATATTTAAGTGACACATACTTCATAAATTGTATGGATGACATATATGTAATAAACTGTGCAGGTGAAATGTATTTGGTAAATCTTGTAGGTGACATGAACTTCATAAATTCTGGAGGTGACAGGTACTTTATAAGTCTTGTAGCTGAAACCTATTTAACAAAATATTGAGGTGACACATACTTCATAAATTGTGCAGGTGAAATGTATTTTGTGAATCTTGTAGGTGACACGAACTTCATTACTCCTGGAGGTGACAGGTACTTCATAATTTTCATGGCTGACATCTACCTTACAAAATATTTGAGTGACACATATTTCACAAATTTTCTGGATGACATATACTTTATAAATTGTTCAAGTGAAATGTATTTATTAAATCTTGTAGGTGACACGCACGTCATAAGATTATGTGTGACACATACTTCATAAATCGCGTGTATTAAACGTACTTCTTGCATATTTTTGATGAGACAGGCTTCATAACTATTGTGCGGGGCGTATACTCTTTTAAAATCTAGCAGGCAAAAAGTACATCAACACTATCAGAGATGATACCTTGTGAGCGACGTGTATTTCATAAATCTTGCGGGTGAAACAGGCTTCTGAAATCTTTGGTTGAGACGTACTTTATAACTAATGGAGGCGACTTGTACTAAAGCAATAATGTGGGTAACGTGCACTCCTGAATCTATCGGGTGAAGCGTACTTCTTCAGTTTTGTTGACGTCACCTACTTCACGAGTATTATGGGTGAGGCGTACTTTATTCAATGTTTTGGGTAACACGCACTGATTAAATCTGGGGAGTTACATGTACTTCTATAATAAAAAAAAGGGAAAAAATATATAAATTAAACTTTTCCCATCTCTCGTGATTGCGAGAGGTGGTTTTACGCACACGACGTTTTACATTAAATATATTTTGGTTTCAATGCAACTATCGATATCTACATACACATATCTCGCTGAAGTACATCTAACACTCCCAGACGCCGTGTTGCATCAAGAAATACATTGTACTCATATAAAGACTACAAATAATAACAAGTCATACATTAGCACTGGTGGCCATTTTAATTGCTGGAGTAGCAGCAAGCGTTTACTGTGGGAGTAGTAGTCAGAGTAGAGAAAAATACCATTTGAGAAATGGCGGTGGTGGTAATTGCAGTAGAGGTGGGAGTAGGTGATGTAAGAGGGAGGAGTTGATGCTGGCGAAGCGGCGTTTATGGCAGACAAGAATGAAATGCGAGACGATTGTGAAAACATAATCCAAGCAATCATTTATCGTCTTAATTTCGTCCGTCTGCAAATGTCATTTTTTATTTATTTGATTATCTTATTTTATTTATCATGGCGTCATTTCTACCTTCTTGTTTTATAATTCTATAAAACGTTTTTATTTTCCGTTTTTCGGGCTTTCTTTCTTTCCACTTTTCTCTCTTCTTTACCTTTTTGGCTTTCTTTCGTTTTTTTCTCCCTTCATCCTTTCCTCCACCCTTTCCCTTTTTCTTTCTTTAACGTTCTTTTTCTTCTTTTTTTCTTTTTTCTTTCTTCCTTCATTATTTCCTTCCTTCATCTATTTCTTCTTTCTTTCCCTTTTCCTTTATTCATTCGTTCGTTTTTTTAACTTTCATTCTTTCCTTCCCCTCTTCATCCATTGCTTCCCCCTTTCTCTCTTTCTTTCTGTAACGTTCTTTTTCTTCTTTTTTCTCCCTTCCTTCATTTATTCCTTCATTCTTAACTTCTATCTTAACTTTTTCTTTCTTTTTCTTCTTTTTTTCTTCTTTTTTTCTTCCTTTCTTCATTATGTCCTTCCTTCATCTATTTCTTCTGTCTTTCTTTCTTTCCCTTTTCCTTTATTCATTCGTTCGTTTTTTAACTTTCTTTTTTACTTTCTTTTATGTTTTCTTTGTCTTTTCACCCATCTTTCCTTCCTTCCTCCTTCCTTCCTTCCTTTATTTCTTTTCTCCCGTTTCTTTATTCCTTAGTTCTTTCTTTTAACTTTCTTTTTTCTTCTTCTGTGTTTTCCTTTTTTTTCTAACTGTCTGTCCTTTCGCCTTTTCGTTCATTCATTCGTTCATTCCTTCCTTCTTTCTTTAACTTTCTTTTTTCTTTTTTCTTCCTTCTTTTCTCCATTCATTCCTTCGTTCTTGCTTACTATTTGCCTTCCTTTAATTTTTATTTGTCTTTCCTTCCATCTCTTCTTTCTTCCCTCCTTTTTTCTTTCTTCCTTTAACTTTCTTCTTCCTTTTTTTCTTCAATTCTTCCTTTATTCTATCCTTCATTTTCTCTCTATTTTCTTTTTAAAATTTTCTTTTTCTTCTTTTTTTCTTACTTCATACATTCTTTCCTTTATTCTGTCTTACTTTTAGCCGTCCTTTCTTTCTTCTTTTCCTATATTCCTTGGTTCTTTATTTAACTTTTCTTTTTTTGCAGTTCTTCCTTTTTTCTTTCTTTTAGTCTTTTTTCTTTTCTTTTTCTTTGTCTTTTCATCCTTCATTCCTTTCTTCCTACCGTCCTTCCTTCATTTCTTTTTTTTTACTTTCTATTCTTTCTGTCTTTTATTTTTCTTTGTCTTTTTATCAGTCCTTCATTCCTTCATTTCTTCCTTCCTTCCTTCTTTCCTTCCTTCCTTCCTTCCTTCCTTCCTTCATTCCTTTCTTTCTTCATTCCTTCATTCCTTCATTCCTTCATTCCTTCCTTCATTCCTCCCTTCCTTCCTTCCTTCCTTCATTCCTTTATTCCTTCCTTCATTCCTCCATTCCCTCCTTCCTTCCTTCATTCCTTCATGCCTTCCTTCCTTCATTCCTTCATGCCTTCCTTCATTCCTTCATTCCTTTCTTCCTTTATTCCTTCATTCCTTCCTTCATTCCTTCCTTCATTCCTCCATTCCTTTATCCCTCCATTCCTTCCTTCATTCCTTCCTTCATTCCTTCCTTCATTCCTTCCTTCATTCCTTCCTTCATTCCTTTATGCCTTCCTTCATTCCTTCCTTCATTCCTCCCTTCCTTCCTTCCTTCCTTCCTTCCTTCCTTCCTTCATTCATTCCTTTATTCCTTCCTTCATTCCTCCATTCCTTCCTTGCTTCCTTCATTCCTTCATGCCTTCCTTCCTTCATTCCTTCATGCCTTCCTTCATTCCTTCATTCCCTTCTTCCTTTATTCCTTCATTCCTTCCTTCATTCCTCCATTCCTTCCTTCATTCATCCATTCCTTCATTCCTCCATTCCTTCCTTCCTTCCTTCATTCCTTCCTTCCTTCTTTCCTTCATTCCTTCATTCCTTCCTTCCTTCTTTCCTTCATTCCTTCATTCCTTCCTTTCTTCATTCCTTCATGCCTTCCTTCATTCCTTCCTTCATTACTTCCTTCATTCCTTCCTTCCTTCCTTCATTCCTTCCTTCTTTCCTTCCTTCCTTCCTTCCTTCATTCCTTTATTCCTTCCTTTACCCTTTCCTTTATTCCTTGTTAGTTTCTTAAACCTTTTTTTTACCTTTCTTTTTTTTATTACTTTCTGTTCGTTCTTTCTTTTATTTTTATTTGTCTTTTCATTCATCCTTCCTTCATTCAATCCTTCCCTCCTTTCTTTCCTTTATTCATTCCTTCCTTCCTTTCTCCACATCCTTTATTTCTTCTTTTCCCTTTTCCTTTATGCCGCTGTCCCATCGCCGCAATGTTGCTTCCTTGTGCCTGTTTTACAAGTACTTCAATGGATTGAGCTCTAATGAACTTGCTGCTCTGGTGCCCCCACGACGCAAATTCACTAGACCAAACCGACAATCTGCCAAATCCTATCCATTCACTGTGGAGATCCTCAGATGCCGAAGAGCCTTCTACTCCAAAAGCTTCTTTACTCGTGCTGCTGGACTCTGGAACTCCTTCCCTGCTCCCTGTTTTCTTGACGGTACTGACATGCAGACATTTAAAACTAATGCAAACAGACATCTCGCTGCACAGCTCCAAATTTAGGTTGACCCTCCCCCAAACTCTCACCCTTTTTTCTCAGTAGCCCCTTAAGTCTACAATGGCGGCCTGCCTTGTTTGGGGTGAACTATGATATATAAAAAAGTACTTTCTTTGACTTTTTTGCTTTGCCTTTCTTTTCTTTATACTTTTTGTTCTTTCTTTCTTTATCCTAATTTTTGTATTTCTTCTTTTTTTCTTAATCTTTCTTTTTTCTTAATCTTTCTTTTTTTTTCTCTTTCTTTGATTTTATTTTAGTTTGTTGCTTGTTTGCTTTTCTCTCTTTCCTTCTGTTTTTTCTTCTTTTGTCATTCTGCCTTACTTCATTTTTTTTTCTTTCTTTCTTTCTTTCTTTATTTATTTTTCCTTCCTTCATTCATTTTTATTTATTTATTTAACTCTCTTTCCTTCTGTGACTTTCTGTCTTTCTTTCCCTCTTATTTTCTTTATTTTTTTCTTTAGATTTCTTTCCTTTTATATGCCTTTCTGTTTTCCTTTCTGTGTTTTTCTTCCTTCCTTCCTTTGAAATTCCGCCTTTCTTTCTGTGTATATTTCTCTCTTTATTTCGATATTTCTTTCAGTGTCTGTCTTTGTTCTTTCCTTTTTTTCTTTTTTTTTCTTTCTTTCTTTTTTCTTTCTTCCTTCCTTCCTTTAAACTTCCACCTTTCTTTTTTTCTATATTTCTTTCTTTCGATCTTTCGTTCTATGTCTGTCTGACTTACTGGACGTCTCTCTTCCTTTCTTTCTCTCTCTTTCTGTTTTTTTTTCTGTTTTCTTTCGCTTTCGTCCTTTCTTTTTTTTTTAAAGGCAGCCTTTCTTTCTCTCTCTATTTCTTTCTTTCTTTCTTTCTGTGTCTTTCTGTCTTACTTTATGTCTTTATTGCTTTTTCTTTCTTCCTTTCTTTCTCTTTCTTTAATTAATTTTCTTTCTTTCTTTGTCTTTCTGTTCCTATTTCTTTTCCCACCTTTCTTTCTTTTTTGTATGATAATTCATCTTCATTTCTATTCTTATTTCTATTATTACTAGTTGAGTCTCCGCATTTCGGCGGTCAGTAAGACAGTCATACAAGTGGTAAACATCATCCCCATCGCTAAACATGCAGATTTCATGCATCTCTATAACAGTCCCTGTCTCCTGATTAGTCTGTTACGCTCAAGTTTTAAATAGAATTTTCGCCTGCCCGTCAGGCTTGGTTTTTAAATAGCATTTTCATCGCCAAGCGCATTAATCTTATCTGAGATGCGTTCAAGCATTACTACAAGCGACCCTGTTCGTCGACCGGTTTCTTAAACTTCAGTTTTAAATAGTCGTTTCGGGCATTTTCAAAAACAGGGTTGCAAAAACAAATGTGCAACTAATAAATGTTACCAAAGGCAAGATAAGTTACTCATGCGTTTTTGTAAACATAGTGCCCACTCGTGTTCAGTTAGAACGAACAAGAAGATGGCGTCGATAAGCAATGCATGTGGACCCCTGGACCCCTGATAATCGTAAAAAAAATCGAAAATTATATACAAAATACTGCTAGAACATTACATTTTCGCACGATTAGTGACATTTATTTGATATGTTTCTACCAGTATTTTATTTACTTTTCTATTTTTAAGCGATTATCAGGGAGCCAGGGATCCAAGCGCATTGCTTATCGACGCCATCTTTCTTTTTATTCTAACTAAACACTAGTGGACACTATCTTTATTCTTATAAAAAAAAATGCTTTAAAATAAGTTAAAACATAAATAAACTTATCCAGGTATGTAGAAGAGTGACTTATCTTGCCTTTGGTGACATTTCTTTGTTGCACATTTCTTTTTCATCCCTGTTTTGTTCTGTTAACTACACTTGGAAATGACTGACTTTTCCTCAGTCTGTCACGCTGAATTTTGAAATAAAATTTTCGTAGTCTGCCATGCTTAATATTCAAATAGAATTTTCATCAGTCTGTCACGCTAAATTTCGAAATACGATTCATTGTATCAGTGGTGCCCAAATATTTATTGGTTCTGTTTATTTTTTTTATATATACTAACGGGTAACCACTTATCAAGGCCAATAGCCACTCGATGATAAGAGTTAATGATATGGAATGATTGTCAGCCAAAAGATGAAGAACACTATGAAAGTATTAACACTGATCAATGGAATGAACTAAATTTTATTACGTATGAGGAGGAATTATAACAAGTATTTGTTGATGCTGGATTTGAAGACGATTATATTGTAACCCGCAGGAAAGTAGTCCCGTGATAATGTATCCTAACAATGGAGCTCTGTCTATGAAATTTCTGTCTGATGCGAGGCACATAGAGTGAGAAAATGTTAGGAAGTAAATGACGTGCATTTTTTCTAGCCACTGGACAAAACCATTTTAATCGGTGGGGTAAAGCAAGAAAGCAAATAGCAAGTCAGACAACCACCCCAGACTTACCCAGCCGCTTGAAATGAATTCGGAAATAAATTTTCTACATTATGAATGATAACAATTATTCATATATAAAAAAAATTAAATTACTGACAGCATTCTATTTCATATAAATAGTTTAGTAATGTATCTAGATAAATAGCGAGTGCGAACACTGGCGAAACTTAATTTCTTTTTCTGTTATTTTTGGTGTACACTAGTATCAAATAAATAACAAAAACGAATGACTAAATTCGAAGCATAAAAATGAAATAAAGATATTTTTTAAAGTGCGTTTCTTATATATATATATATATATATATATATATATATATATATATATATATATATATATATATATGGGGTAAGGTACACGATAATTCATGAAAAAGAAATGTCGTGGTGGACAAAATGTGTGAAAAAAAATGACAAACAGAAAAACAAGTTAAGGTGCAGGAGAAAAACAAAAACAAAAGATTTTGACCGGTTTCGTTCGTGTTGCCGAACGTCTTCAGAAAAGATGAAGATTTTGGAAATAATTTTATTTTGAAGGCACACAGTAGCTCAGTAGGTGTGAAAGTGAAAAAGAAAAAGAAAACAAATAAAAATATAAAAGTAAGGATAAGAAATAAAGATATAATAAATATATAAATAAATAAATAAATAAATATATATATATATATATATATATATATATATATATATATTATAATATAAAATGAAGTAATAAAATAAGGTGTCAATCAAATTTTATTAGAATTCAAAGTTCATGCAAAGCATCCTTAAGTCCTTTTCGCTCTTCTGGCTAGATGTGATGGGAGTCGGTCTTATTTTGCTCGATTCGAATTTAGCGGGTTTTCTAATTAAACAACGAATTTGGATTTGACTTGAGTTGCACATGTTGGGATTTCGGAACTTTGATTGGACTTTTTGTATTATTTTGATTGATTTATTTATCATTAACATTGAATATGGACACATTTCGCGACTGGATGACTTTGCCGGCCCCTTCAATTTCACGTATTTGGACTGCTGTTTGTATCTTGGAGTAATGTCCTTCCTGATTATGCTTCTCAACTTGTATGACCTGGATGGACTGTATGGATTCAACAAAAGTATGTTTTTGGATTGATATGTTTGATGTTATGTACTTTTATATATTTGTGTATATAATTTTATATATTTTCAAAGCGTAATTTTATTGCCTGTAGTAGTATAACTGCGGTAATGGTCCTCTGAAGAGAAGAATTATCTTTGAAAACTCATGAGCTAAGGACTTAAGGATGCTTTGCATGAACTTTGAATTCTAATAACATTTGATTGACACCTTATTTTATTACTTCATTTTATATTATAATATTAATGCTCTATCCAGTATATTGAGCTTCAGTTTTTTATCCGGATGTTTCACTAATTATAAGATATTAGTTGACGCTTATATCTTTTGTTAGATTGCTTCATATATATATATATATATATATATATATATATATATATATATATATATATATATATATATATATATATATATATATATATTTATATATATATAAAAGACAATGTTTGTTATTTTTATTTATTTTTCTCTTTCAAAGACATCTTCAAACAAACATTGAACCCCCAAAAAATACAATGCGAGAGGCAATTAAATTTATTTCGTTCGATCGGTCAAAATAATTGCGAATTCTTTCGAGTGACATCTTTCCCGCCATGTTGAGATTTTCGTTATATTTTTTCTCTCCTTTCATTTAAAATGTTAATTTCTGTTCCTTTTTTTTTCTTTCCCTGCAGATCGTCATCGTTTCCAATTGAAATGTTTTTAAATTTTACTTTTGATTTTCTTTGTTTGTTATTTCATGTGTTACTAGCACGTTTCTCGGGATTGAATGACAATCACTACTATGAACTTTTTTCACTCTGCTCATAACACCGTATTAGTTCAGTTCTTTTTACTGACCCGTTTTGCTCCCTTATATAATCGGAATAAGCTGAAAGGTTGGTAAAACTCTCTGAATTAGTGTCTTATACATATGGTTTTCATTTCATTAAAATCGGATATACGTATTTGAAGTTTGAAGGGAGATTCTGTTTTCATATGTCACGTAGAGTCAGGTTCATTTTATATTCCAATAATCATGTTTTTATGTAATTATTTTTATTTTTTCCCATTTCCAAAAAACATAACATTTCTCTTAGATATATTTTTTACGGTCCGTTTCATTTGTCTTGTGCCAAACAACATTTTTATGTCAATATCGTCTCTGCAACATTGCAAAATCATCAGAAAAATTAACAAATAATATATATATATATATATATATATATATATATATACATACATACATACATATATATATATATATATATATATATATATATATACATATATATATATATATACATACATACATACATATATATATATATATATATATATATATATATATACAGAGAGAGAGAGAGAGAGAGAGAGAGAGAAAGAGAGAGAGAGAGAGAGATATTAAATATTGACGAAAACATTAGTGTTTTATACATATAGTTAACTTAATTAAAATCAGATATAAAAGTTTTATGTTTTAAGAAGGTTCTGTCCTCTATGGCCCACTTAGAGGTGGTGGACACATAGATATTCGGCATATAGATGGTTACGTAAGGATACTGGATCACTTCCATTGTCTTCCCCAGATAATTGTATACATATGATATAAATTTAATCAAAAAATGATATATTTTAAGTTTTAAAGGAAATTCGGTCCCCATAGCTCTCTTGGGTTAGGAAGGCACTTAGAAGTTCTGGAACACTTCCATTGTCTTCCCCAGAAGATGTTATACATCTGATCTTAATTTTATAAAAGTAAAATATATTTGAAGTTGGAAAGGGGATTATGCCGCTATAACCTCCTGCATTTGGAGATTTAGGAACATTTCCAGTCTTCCCGTTAAAGTTTACGTAAGAATACACTTTTGGATTTTATATAGATTTTCTAACCTTTCTTTCTATAGGGAACACACACACATCACACAAACACACATACACACAGACATTGAGATAAACAAAAACTGTATTCAGTTTATTTTTCAAGAAAATAACTAAATCAAAGTGCGCATGACTTAACCAAGTCAACGCACGCCGATGCCGTATAGATTATTGACGGCATTTCGGCTTCTCTACGACGGTTATCTCTAGACTAGTGTTCAACTCCCGTCAAAAACAACGGACAAATTATGCTTCGCCAGTGTTTGCACTCGCTATCTATCCAGATATATTACTTAAATATTCATATAAAATCATAGAATATGTTAGTAATTGTATTTTTCTTATATAAATTATTATCATAATTCCTAACGACCTAAAAAAAAAAAAAGAACACCAACTGTCGACATTTTATTAAAGAGTGAAGGATTGTCTGAATTGCTATTTGCTTTCTCGCTTCACTTAACCAGTTGAAATGGTTTCATCGGGGGGTCTAGAAAAATGCAAGTGTTTTACTCGCTAAATTTTGCGTGACGCGGTGGATGTACATACATTCATTTATCTGCAAGTAAATACACATTGGCCTTTATTATAGAATAGAAGATTTTTAAAAATTATAACTATTATTTATTATTCAATAGATTGTATATATTACAATATCTGGCAGTGTTTTAATTTTTTTACAATCATTTTCAATGTCTTACATGATGGGAAGCTCATTGGTTGGTATCATTTAGATTATTTAGACTACTGTTCTAATCATGGATTTTATTATCATAACGTTTCAGCCGATGTAACTTCCGATATTTTTCAGGTGCGTATTGTCAAACTCGGGAATATGATTGTCAAACTCGGGAATATGATTGTCAAACTCGGGAATACGATTGTCAAACTCGGGAATATGATTGTCAAACTCAGGAATATGATTGTCAAACTCAGGAATATGATTGGCAAACTCAGGAATATGATTGTCAAACTCGGGAATATGATTGTCAAACTCGGGAATATGTACGGAATTTCGAACAGAACCCACGGGGTAATTTGCTGATGACGGAGTAGAAGTCGTACTTAATTCGTAATTGTATTCTTAATATTACCCGTACTGAGGATTGAACCTTAAACCACCAGAAGACTGTTAGTCAGAACTGATTATCACTTAGCACTTATATCCGTTGTGAGAGATAGCTACCTCCGTGGATTACATAAAGGGTTCCGTTCGAAATTCCGGACACAAGATAAACCTGAATAGTGTCGGAGGTTACATCGGCCGAAACGTTGTGAGAATAACATGCAAGATGAGACCAGTAGTCTAAATGATCCAAATCATCCCAATTATAAATTGTAATCCCAGAAATGTCGAAACATTAAACATATTGGTTTATTCTACTCTTTTTTCTTTCTTTTGGGCAATTATTTAGCTGTGATATAAACATAAACTATAAATGCTAGTCGGATTTTTTTATTCAAGTTTTGTAGCACAACTATAAATCAGAAAATAATATTTGTTTTTTGTTAATACCGAATCAGGACTCAAAACGGGGCTCTCTGATTGGTTTAACGTTATCGTTTTTCGGCATTACGTAATCCAATTTCAGAAATCTCGTTTTATAAACTTCAAGTAAAAAGACACTTTACCGACTAGATAAGCCGATATATACGCTATTACATGCAAACCATACAAGAATAATAATATCGGTGAAAAAATGTACATTGAAACAAAATGGTATATGAAGACAAAATATTCTCGAACCATGAGGCTTATTTTCACCACGTGCTTAAATTGATCAAAAATATTCACGGAAAAAAAACTATTGACGCCTGACAAAAGCAGTGATTTTATTTAGACAAAAGTAAAACAAAAATTTACAAACAAATATTTTAAAAGAAAAACAATGCACATAAAATTGGTTACTGGTGCATCATCTACTAGTCTCTAACTCCTTGACAAGGTCTAAAAAAGAGTCGCCAACCTAATAGGTCCCTCACTGTCAACCAAGCTCCAGTCCCTGTCCCATCGCCGCAATGTAGCATCCTTGTGCTTGTTTTACAAATACTTCAATGGATTGTGCTCCGATTAATTGGCTGCTCTGGTGCCCCCTCGACGTAGGTTCACTAGACCAACTCGACAATCGACTAAATCTCATCCATTCACTGTGGAGGTCCCCAGATGTCGAAGAGCTTTCTACTCAAATAGCTTCTTTCCTCGTGCTGCTGGCCTCTGGAACTCCCTCCCTGCCCCCTGTTTCCCCGACAGTACTGACATGCAGAAATTTAAAACTAATGTAAACAGACTTCTCGCTGCGCAGATACCAATTTAGGTTGACCCTCCCCAACCTTCTCCCTTTTCGTTCTTCTCAGTAGCCCCTTACGTCTACAGTGGCGGTCTGCCTTGTCTGGGGTGAACTATTTAGAAATTTTTTTTTTTTAATGTGTCTTAGGCATGAAGCCCGAATCGTTATGGGTGGGGAGTCGTTGGACATTCAGATTTGTCATACATTAACTTTACCCTAGGCTAGACACTCTCACCAAAATACCCCATTCTCTCTGTGGGTTGGACCTCCTTAGGTGATCCCCAATTTGTATTAAAAAATTTAATCCCCAAAAGAAAACATACAATCTAACAACGTCTAAGACTTTTCCAAATGACGCTAATTCTAAGGAAAATGTTATTTCGAAAAACAACATAGATTTTAAAAACTTTTATCCATCAGTCATGAGTTGTATTTATTTTCTTACGAACAGCAGACTCATTAATTATGCCTAATTACCTAAAAACATCCCCGAAAAATATAGATATATAATTATAATCTGCGGTATCCTAAAGATAACATGCCATCAATAGTGAATACAAGAAGAAAAGAACATAAGTCGTGAGACTGCATACCTTCGCCTGACAACGTAAGGATGGTTTAATGTCTTATCTAGCTCCTACTTATCCATATTGTGTAAAGTATTCTTCAAGTTATGACATGGATACGTTGATAACTCCCACACTATTTATCTGATCGGGCAGAAATCTTACACGGTTGTTACTGTTATCAAAGACTACAAGATAAATACATAACATTTGGGAATGCCTTAAAGTTTCAGTTTAAAGCTAACATCATTATTTAAAGATGAAATATTTATCTTTAAATTTGTATTCACTTTCAGATTCATATATATTTTTCATTGTTTCTCAGGAAAAAATAAAACTTTGTAAAATAGTTCTAGTCACACACTGTTGAGCTATAGCAGACTTTGTTATAAAATAATCTACCATTTTAAGAACTTTGAATGTCGAATTAGAATACACACACACACACACACACACACACACACACACACACACACACACATATATATATATATATATATATATATATATATATATATATATATATATATATATATATATAATCAGGGTTTCATAACATAGTGCTGAATTTTTTTATACATAGTAGTACAAAATATATTATTGGCAAGTAACTTTCACAGAAAAGTTTCATTCTTGGAGGAAATCAGAAGGCTTCTTGATTAAATTTCTCTGGGATGAGATGTAAACGTTTTTGTGTAGTTTATTATCTTGTTAAGGTCAATGTCAAAGTTATATAAGATACGGGACTTCATTAGCTACAATATGGGCCATGTAGGTGTCTCAGCGATGAGCAAGTGTGACATTAATTTTTTCCGTGAGCTTGATAATAACCTTTTATCTAGGAATCCCAAAATGAAATCAGTTCTAAGTTCGACTATGACCAATATTTTGACCAAGTTTAGTGACGATTGGTCAAGCAGTGTGGACGCTAGACTGTACCACAACAATTATAGTGACAAATTCGATCGAATGTATGACCTCTTTGGCGGCGGTAAAAAGCGTGGATATGCCCTAAACTTTGTCAAACAGTGATCAAACAGTGACTGTAAAAATATTTCAACATCTTCGGAATGTCCATCAACAGGTATTAACCTCCCTCTCATCGCGGAAATATTTGGCACAAGGTCGGAAGACGGGGATGGTAAATCAGCGCATAAGAGATAGCTCACAGTGGCCCCGCATAAAAAAAACTGAGAAGCCCTGTCAGCATTCTTAAGTACGCGTGCCTCAGGCGATTGTCAATAAACAAACCCCTTCTCAGAGAAAGAAGATATGGCCGATGATAGTTGACCCCCTAGGACGACTGAGACAATAAATTACCCCAGACCAACAGGGCAAGGCCAGAAGAAACCACAACGGCCCACCCTTTGTCGGCCAATATGAACAAAGGAAATATAATCCTCAAATTCTTCAATCTATGAAAATTGAACAACGAATTTTAGTATTTTTATATAAAGAAACTAACGCCAATTTATAGTATTACCAAATCCGTTTAACTTATATGTTTGGTGTCGAATTTTCTAACATATATAGTATTTATTTTCTAACATATTATATATTATTTATTTTATAACATATTATATATTATCTATTTTATAATTATATATCATTTATTTTATAATTTCTTACACTTAGGGGACAGTCAAGACTAAACCGGCATAATCAATTATGCTATTGTTTGAGATGGGTATTAAAACAATCAATAAATCCCAATCAATTTAATCCCATATAAATCTAGTAATTATATATAAGAGCATGGGTTGTCTCAGGCAAGTTCTATAAGCAATGCATTTAAATGTCCAATTTATATTATTATGTTTACTTCAAGTGAAATAAAAACTCTCACAGTTGTTCAAAGTTTCTCAGTGTATTCAACTTTAAGGTTAGAACTTATACTAACGTTCAAAAATGAGAAAATTAGATGAAACTCAAATTCAATTTAAGTACTTTGTGCTCATTATTATCGATATATAAAGGAGTTCTTCCGTTATTATATTACTTCACCATCCAGACGCATACAGATCTTATATTATATATAATTTTTATATATTATATTACTTACAAGTATATTTTGATTGTTAATTCTATGCCATTCTCAAATCAGACATTTTGTTTCTAAGCTTTCAGTTTTAGTATAGATTAACATGACTTATAAATATATTTAACATGATGTGATATAATTAAATTTCATGTTCTAAATTCCTATCTTCTTGGAGCATACTGTTAAATGTAGTATTACGAGGAAAAAGTGAACCTGTTTGTCATTATAATGGTTATATCTGAACAATTTATTGTGCATACAGTTTGTGATACTCTCATCCTTCTTATTTAATAAGTTACCAGTATGTTTTTTTTTATGTAAATCGCTCCAGACAAGGCATGAAGCCACTTGATGTAAGGAGCTAACAAGAAAGAAATATAATTATAACAACGACAGGAGATGCATATTGGCCTTAGTCGTGAAACAACCAAGGCTATAGGTAAGAGGAAAACAGTTAGCAGGAAGAGCGTTCCACAAGCATACCGTTCCCAGAAAGAAGCTACTGGAATTGGAAGCTGTATCACAATGAGGTATCAAAACAGCGAATTGATGGAGACAACGAGTCAAACGAACTAAAATAGATCACACAATTCGGAAGAACGCATGCAATAATAGTACTTATAGAAAAGACTGAGACTAACAACACTACTATACTTCAATTCTGAAGTAAAATTGTTTAATTATAGATAATGATTTCTCAAAATTAAACTTCAATATAATAGTTTACAGGCTTTTG
>OY744528.1:35717654-35732654 GCA_963556195.1 Sepiola atlantica
CTGGGATCGCTTTTCTTTCATCTATCAATTTCTCATTCCGTTTTTTTTTGTTTCGTTGTTGTCTTTCTTTCAACCGAACACGCGCAACCAATTGCGTCAAACAGTAAAAGAGAAAGAAAATGGCCGCCAGAAACAAAATGGCCGCCATAAACTAACCGATCTTCCCGTCACTGTAAACACATTTCACACCAAAGTCGTTTTTCATGACGAAACAACAGAAATGTCAATGACACAACAAAGGAGAAAAAAATCAAAAGAGACCGAACGCGCGTCGTCATAATATGGCATTATGCATGAATTCATCATCCGTATGCTTATTTGAAGGCAGGTGACGGTTGTTAAGTGGATAAGGACGTGGACTGATCGACCTGGGTGTGCCAGGTTCAAATCCGTTTGGTTCCATGGTATCACTTTCACTTTGGGATGACAATAACAGTTTTACCATGTAAAAAAATAAACTTTAAAACCATGTACCGTTCGAATTGATTTTTATGTACATTTATTTACTGCCTCAGCAGGAGGTTACACACAATCAAGCATCATTAGACAAGGCAACCCAGAGATCCAGAAAGTGTACGTACGTACGTACGTATGTGCCACCCTGTATCTCATCAACTATTTGATGGGTTCAGCTGATTTTTTTACAGAGATAGAGATTCTAGGGTCTAGTTGATGGGACTTTAATTTCAGTTTACCATATACCTTAGTTTTCCAGAAAATTCCGAAAAACCTTAAAAATGACCATTGTATTGTGGCATACCTTTACAAAAGTAGTGACATTCCATGATAAATGCCAGTATACTAAAATCATATGCCCTTAATAGGGTTAAGATTAAAATTCATATACACTAATGTACAAAAACAAGTAAATTCCAAAATTCTTACACTTTTATTGTCATTAAAGGGTATGCGAGCACAACAGGGCTATGTATTTTACTGGTAGGAATTTTTCTTCAGAGCACCCTACACACTTCATCCACTCATGCATAGAGATTTATACTGTAGTGATGTGATAATTAAATGGTTTGATTGACATGTAGTCATACCCTTAATTAATGACAATAAAAGTGTAAACATTTGGGAATTTCCTTGCTTTTGTACATTTAGTGTATATGAATTTTCATCTTAACCCTATTAAGGGCATATGATTTCAGTATACTGGCATTTTTCATGGAATGTCAATTGAGTTTTGAAAAGCCAGCGCACTTGGTGAAGTGCACTCAGGCTTACAAAATATACCTGAGCAGCCCCTCGGGCGATGAACGGAAACATACCTAAGCTAGACAGCAACAAAGCCACTGTTTGATGATGGCATTGTGGCTGTCGGGTTCATCTGTATGTGTATTTGCCTCCATTCCAAAGTTAGACATATCTGTTCGTCTTTTTCTTCTGTATAGTATCTGGGATCAAAGTGTAGTATCTGTTCTTTTCTGCCATCGGTCAGAGAAGGAGAAATTCTTCTAGACCAAGGCAATTGTAATTGTTGTCTCGAGTGCCTTCCGATAAGCTCGTGGGAAAGGCAAGTAAATAGGGACTTCGTCTCCTTATTTACTTCTCTCCCCATGAGGGTAGGGTTAGAGACAAGGTCGGTTTTTAATGTGGGTAAAATAAAACTCCCGAAAAAGGCGCACTCTAGGTTGGCACAACAATAAAAATTGCTCCCCCTCAGTTCAGAAGGATTTCTCCTTCACTAACCGAGGACAGAAAAGATGAAGTGTCGCATCAGAACAGATACTACACTTTGAATTATTTATATGCACAATATATGAAAATTTACATTTGAAACAAATTAGGCACAAGAACATCAAAAATAGGGGCAAATGGGGATGTTGGTAAATAATAATAAAAATATGTTTATCCTACTTTTAACTAGAATCATCTCAGTCACCCCAATACAACATTTATTGCAGAGAGCATCCAACTTAAGGTATCCGCAAATTGTTGTTCATAAATATGGTTATACAGGGTGGGCAAAAATAAGGGTCCCATTTTTTAAAATTCATAACTTTTTTATTTATTGATTTAAAAAATTTTTTTTTTTTAGAATAAGTAAAGGACCCCTTCCGAAGCAAGCATGAGCCGTATTAGCCCTAAGGAACGTACCCTCATTTAGAAAACATTATTTTTGCTTAAAAAACTCAAAACAGTGTAAAAAACAATACTTTAGTTTTTGTAAGTTTTAAGAAGTGTTTTTCGGCTAAAATTTGTTTTGTTTATTTCAAAAAATCTCGGAAGGGTCAGTCTACACACACATAAAGTTTGGTGAGTTTAACTTTTATTTTGTGGAAGTTATTCAAATTCAAGTTATTCAAATTTAAAGATAGGACCCTTATTTTGGCCCACCCTGTGGCGTATAAGGAGGAGTGGGAGAAAGAAAAGCAACAAAAATTCGTTTGAAATTTTATTTTTCATAAATATATTTATATACATTTATAAATATATTTCATAAATATATTTATATGGAAATATTAGTTATTAAAAATAACAAGCAATTTGAACGCCATACAATGCATTTTAGTTTTATTAACTTTTTTTTTTTCAATTGAATTTTCGAAGATATACTTCTTCATCAGAATTAAATAAAGACATATAAAAATACCTTTCATTTTTTTTTTTCTTTTAGATCTCATCTTGTTTTTTTTTGGTGTTATCAGTTCGATGTAAATGAACGAATTTCATAAATATATTTATATACATTTATAAATATATTTCATAAATATATTTCATAACTGCATTCGGGATGGATCTCTTCCCCCGATCACCCGAACTGTTAGACAAACAGATATTCAGCTGACCCCATCCTCACTAAATCGCTGTGGAATTTCTTTTTAGAAGTTTTTTGAGCGCAGAAAGACGTAAGTCGCGCACGCCTCAGCTCTACCCTTTAAGGAGAGTTTCCTTCGTAGACAGGTTTTAACCGACGCTTCGACCTTTGACTGTACCTTCGACTAGTTCATTTCTAGCTAGAGAGCCGGTCTCAACCACACGCCGAAGATTTAAACTGAACCGTCAGTCCAGCAGAATAGAGCCGAAAGCGTAACGTTACCACTCCAGGCACGCAACCGCAGGCCAATCGCTGCGGTTGGTTTTGGCTCCCGTCATCGTTTCAGAACGTGTGAGCGCCTCTGTCACCATCTCAATGTCTCGGAAGAACAACAAAAAGACGGTGATGTAATCAGCGAACGCGGAAACCCTAGCTTCTATCCTCTCTACGAATAAGATTCAAGTTGTTCTGAATCAGCCCCCCCCCCCCCTCACAGCGTAGTTCTGTTCGAGTTCTATCAACTCTCCGACAACACCCTGCGACCGGTTCGATAGGATTTTGACTAAAATTTAAAACTTTGTATTTAGCAGAGTTATAAGCCAATAATCGCCTAGTTCCTCCCCATCATGCCTGTCCCGCTTCTTCAGCAATGTGATCACTCTCTTGGTGACTTGACTCGGGATGGAACCTTGATCAAACCAATGGTTGAACACATTTGTCAGAATCGGTACAAACATGTGCGACAGCCTCAAAAACAATTTGTAGGGCAGACCATCAAGTCGAGGCGATTTGTTGTTGATGTTGCAGCTGACATGCTCCCCTCAACAAAAACCTATTGCGCTTTGTAACCCTTATTTCCCAACCAGTCGCATCGAGGCGGGAGAGAATCAGTCAAATAGTTGCCACCCACCCGAACTGGGAGATCGGGTAATTGGGCAAACCGCTCCTCGAAATGCTCCCGAAATTCCTCGCAGATCTTCCTAGTCGATCCCAAAGTCCATCCATCCGTGTTCCTTGACTTTTTCAATGTACCTATCCGAGCCGTCGGCTTCGTTGGATACATTTTTTAGCCTAGCCCTAACTACTTGGGCCTCGTTATGTTCCCTAGCCTCACGTTGTAAGTCCTGTTTGGATAGTTCTATGCTTACAGTACGCCACAAGCCACCGCCCGGGCTAGCTTCTAGAACAACAAGAAGTAAAAGAAGATGAAAAAGAAGACAACGAAGAAGAAAAAGAATACATGTCCATTGTCTATTATACAACTAAAATTCTGTAGATCTTCTTTGTTTGTCTCCAAGCACAATTAATGGCGTCAAAAAGAGATGACGTCACTAAATGACAGAAAGAAATCCATTATGGCGTCATTAATACTAAATTAGCAAAAAGGACAACGTAATCCTTTAAAACCGAGAACATAGACGACCCGTCTATGTGTACAGTGACTGTGTAAATATATACTAGACACATCGTTTAATCCTGGAGGATCTAGTATGCTGCTAAAACTCTTGCTCGTTATCCTCTTTGTTTGCCTTGTGAACACTTGATGATGTCACAAAGTGATGACGTCGAAAAGTAATGACGTCATCAACTTACACAGATATAGAAGGCACTGGGAAGATGTTTTATAATGGCATTTAGTGATCACGTCATCCACTGAAAAGATTAACACATCTTGAGAAATTCTTTTATTACGTCATAAATCATGACGGTATAAAGATGACAATCCGATTGTTATTTTTGTTGCAGGAGGTACAGTCCTTCTCGGCCTTTTGGCTAAGAAGAAAGTGTAGTATCTGTTCCGATGATATTGTCTTGGCCTTCGGGGCTTGATTTACGCCGATCTATGGGTCTGTCCTGTGCAGTTCTAGGATGTCCACCCTCCCAGGCTTTGCCTCCCCTCTTTAGGGAGGAGTAAGTTTATTGCTTACTGCCCGAGGCGCCCCTACCGGGGAATGCCGACGGGGCTGCCCAGGCAATTTTTAATAACCAGAGTGCTCACCTTCTCGGGCGCTGGCTTTTCAAATCTCACTTTCCGACCTTGTGCCACATATTCCTATTGTGGGTAGGAGTAGAATCACTTCTTTTATCTTTTTCCGGCCGTGCGACATTTAGTTGAGTCCAGCTGCCATGCGTACGACTTTCCTTCAGCCACCCTCTCCACCCCGTGCTTGACAACCGTGTACAGAAACTCTATTTAACCGTCTGAATTTAGTCTGAGCTACTTTTCGAAGATGTGGGGGGGGGGGCATGATGTGCTTTCGCTATAAACACGCCCATCATAGTTTGAGGGAAATCGACCCTCGTTATGCGCGAGGCATGGTGCGGACTGTAGGCTAGCCACCATTTGTTCTGCGCGCTGTGCAACTGGACCAGAGAAGAACCAAAGCGCCCCGGTTCGACTGTGTGTTTTAATCTTATTGAGAACTTTCTTGGCTTTTATAAGACGATTCTTTTTTAGTCTTGGTGGTGAGTTTTTGGCCAATTGCGACTCTTTGAGTCCAATTTAGACTTTTTCAGCATTTATTCATTATATTATAGATCTCATAAGGAATAGAAACTTTCCAAATAACAATCATAACCTTATTAAAACGTGTTCAATCTTGACACAGTGAAAGTTTGACTAAACGTACATGTCTTACTGTTAAAAACAATTGTATATAATTTTTCAGGTATCATTTTATGGGGTGAAAACCAAAGTGAGCAGGCTTCAATAACAGCGCCGCTGAAACCATCGATTTCACCCTTCCCATAACCCTTGACCTTCTGCACAGGTAACATGGTTCGGTGGTTGATAGCTCTGGGACCATGTTTATTAACCTATACCATTGACCGTGACGTCAGGTTTTAGTTTGATATCGTTATTTACGACTCCGAATCATGTCATGTGCGTAATAATTCAACTTCTTTCAATTGATTCCTGTCCTTATTCTTTGTGATACGCAGGCGTTGTCCGTTGTTTCTGATAGACACGAATTGTTGTCGCGTATCTTTCGTGAGATTTGAGGAGAGACCCTATTTATTTGCACTCCCCTCCTCACAGATACACTAGGAGGTGTTTTAATGTGGGGGAAAATCCAGCTTTCCAAAATAGGGTCACTCTGGACTGGAACAAAAATAAAATTTGCATCAGTCTAGAAGGATGTGTTCTCCTCTGACCGAGGACAGAACAGATACTACCCTTCATTCAATCTATTCGCGTCCTTTTATTTATAGTATTTATGTGTTGTCTCAAAACTCACGTGTTATTTGTTGTTTCTGCTCCCCACGTGGTGTCTCATACTGACCTGTTGTCTGCGATTTCTGATACCCACGTGGTGTTTCATACTGACCTGTTGTCTGCGATTTCTGCTCCCCACGTGGTGTCTCATACTGACCTGTTGTCTGCGATTTCTGATACCCACGTGGTGTCTCATACTGACCTGTTGTCTGCGATTTCTGATACCCACGTGGTGTCTCATACTGACCTGTTGTCTGCGATTTCTGATACCCACGTGGTGTTTCATACTGACCTGTTGTCTGCGATTTCTGATACCCACGTGGTGTCTCATACTGACCTGTTGTCTGCGATTTCTGATACCCACGTGATGTCTCATACTGACCTGTTGTCTGCGATTTCTGATACCCACGTGATGTCTCATACTGACCTGTTGTCTGCGATTTCTGATACCCACGTGGTGTCTCATACTGACCTGTTGTCTGCGATTTCTGATACCCACGTGGTGTCTCATACTGACCTGTTGTCTGCGATTTCTGATACTCACGTGTTGTCTCATACTGACCTGTTGTCTGCGATTTCTGATACCCACGTGGTGTCTCATACTGACCTGTTGTCTGCGATTTCTGATACCCACGTGTTGTCTGCTAACCACATGTTGTCGGCTTATTTTTCTGATACCCACGTGTTGTCTGCTAACCACATGTTGTCGGCTTATTTTTCTGATACCCACGTGTTGTCTGATACTGACACGTTTTCTGTGATTTGGGATAATCACGTGTTGTCTGCTAACCACATGTTCTTTGTTTATTTTCCGGATATCCACGTGTTGTCTGATACCAGAGTCTTAAGCAGAAATTGAAATTCAGAGAGACTTTCTTAATTGGTGCCTAATAACTACGATATCAAATTCAATGCAAATCTAAAATATTTGAATTTTCAAATTTGATGTTGTGCTTATATTATGCCCCATAAAAGCCCTTTGAAATACCCGAAAGAAAATCAAATTTTGGAGAATATTTATTAATAGATGTCTAATACCTATAATTAAGGAGCCAGACCCCAAAAATTGGCAACCTTAGTCTTTCTTCTCCATAACAAGGGGGATAGCAACGCCACCAGCCTAATAATATGGCCTTTCTTCAAATTCGGGTCTCTTTGTGTTGTTGTGCTGACTTTTATCCTAGAGCGAGAATGCACCTCCGCTGAGAGGTAGCCGCTGTGGTACGACGAAATACCCCAGAGATGATCTTGGATGGAGTGTTCTCAGTGTTGGAGGACCGGCATATGCAACGTTAAAGACACGGAATATGATTTAATTGTTTATGATTCGTTGATTTGAATTCGATAACAGACATTTATTTCATCGTGACATATAAAGCGTTAGAGTTCCCTTGGAGGGGAGGTAATGCAACAGTATGTCTACAGTCTCCCTCGTATATTGAGTCACTCATTTGTTTTAACCAAAATACAACAAACGTTGTTCCCAATGGTGGTTCAGATACATTATCTATCCTCAACATGTTCTTCTATATGTCGTGAGAATTACTCATCCATCTCTAAACACGCGTGGTTTCAAATTTTGACTCCGCCTGACGCACTCAATCTTCAAACCCCTTCCTAGTCTGGCACGTGACAATTCAACATTGTGCAGTATGACTATCCTTCCTACAACTGGCAAAACCTTGTTCGTGAAAATCAGAATTTTATAGTTACGAATGATCGAAATAACTTACCATTTTTACTCCATCTCTCCTTAACACGACCCCAGTCTAATAATTCTAAACTAATACACGATCAAAGCCCTTTAAAATGCCCAAAAAAGAAAATGAAATTTGTGGAATATTTATTAACTGATGTCTAATACCTATTATTAAAATTAAAAAAAAAATCGGAGCTATCTAAACTTTCACGAAGCACATTCATCTCTATTTTTATTTTATTTTGTATAAAACTAAATATATCTTATATTTGGACACCTTGGGCCTAGTGGTTGTGTTCCGAAATTCATAATGATCGGTTTATAAGTTTAGGAGTGAATTCTAAACATGCAAATATATAAACATACAAACATAACTAACTTTATAAAGGTAGAGATATTGTATATTGCCAAACGCTTGCGTACTGCTTACGCATACATTAAATGACAATGTCTTTTCTGATGCCTGGAACTACAAAGACACAAATTCTTGTGCGATAATCACTTCTCGCCTAGCAACAGATGTGCCAACAGAAAGCCTTCCTTAATCGGATCTTTGGTCTGTATTCTTTTAGCATTCTTTTGACGGAGGTTTTTGTATCTAACAGATTTTTTGGCGTATTTTTGTCGAATTAGTCGAAGCAAGAAAGAATGAACACGTTTAGACATCGAGTGTTCAAAAAGGGTTGACTGATTGTTGTGGCCTTAGCAGACAGAAAAGAAATAGGAAAACAAGGAGGTAGAATTAACAAGAGTATGTATTTACAGAAAGTACTGAAGTAATGGGTTGCCAGACACTGGTTATGGTTTGGTCACATCGACTCTGTGTGTTTTTTTTGCTTGTTTTTTTTTAACTAAAGAGTTACCGTTTATTAAGGCCCGGGGTACAACTCGAGGATAATGGTTAAAGATTGTCTGTTAGACGATGGTCGCCATTTGATTTAAAATAATGGGTGGGATAGACGCAAGATTACTCAAGAGGAATTGATTATCCAAGAGAATTGAAGACAACTATATTAGGAAAAAGTTCTATGGTATTTTGTTCCACAAATACGATGCTCTAGGAAATAAACTTTATTCATGGAAGTTCCGTTTGGTTTTTGATTTTTTTGTACAGAGAGCACCATTATCACTATTCATAGTTTCCGGAAGAGTCTATGTAGTGACGCAACAGGGTAGATCATCGTAACATTGGTTAACATTTTCGCGTCTCTTTCGGATCAAATCCCCAAGAAGACTGACACAAAAGAGAACTCCTTGGGTTTAAGCGAAGATATAGAGTATAAAAATAATTTAACGTCTCCATCTTCAGCTTTGCGTTTTTATTTTAAAGTACAGGCTCTTGCTCGAGTAAATAATTCAGCAAAATAAAAGGATCCGACTCTCACTTTTTTTTGTTTTACTGAAGAATCATTATTTATCAAGGCCCAAATGCCACTCGAGGATAAGAGTTAATGAGTGGCAGGTAAACAGTGAGACAAACACGTGAAGATTCGTAATGATGGTACAAATTGGGCAGAATTTGATTATTTAAGACGGCTAAACAAGAATTTGTTTACATTGGACTTGAAAAGTGACGATGTTGTAGTCAGCTGGGAAGCAACCCCGCGGTATCCTGTTCCACAGACGGGTAGTTTTAGGAAAGAAACTTTTCTCGTGGAAGTTTCGTTTAGTTTTAAGCAGAGAGAGAGAGAGAGAGAGAGAAGGAGAGAGAAAAAGAAATAGAGGAGAAAGAGGAAAATTATTTACAGTAGCTGTAGCTAGACGAGTTCTTGTCGTGAATGTTTTAGAGGGGGGACCATGAATTGAAGCTTCGTCGAGCACCTGTCATGACTGTACGGATTCAGCGACGACACAAGCATACATACATGGTTTTAAGTGTTTGGTATACATGCGTGACTTTAATGAAAACTTTTAAAAAGGGAGATAACTTATAACTGAAACACAAATAAGAAATGCTTAGAGCAAAGTCGAAAAAATAATTCAACCTCATTTTTTATTAAAGAAGAGACTGCGGCGTGAATAAAAGATTTCTGAGGAGACCCCGGCTCCCGAAAGAAATAGGCTCCAGCTTTAATTGTACAGCTTCAGCGTCGGTTCCAGCTTCACGTATATGGTTTTAAGTGTTCGAAATACATGCGTGACATGAGAGAAAAGCTCCAAAATGGAGATAACTTATAACTGAGATAACTTATAACTGACTATTACAAGGGAGATGGCACATGAGTTGGTGTGTCTTAGTGGCTTCATGTCAGTTACTCACGGACCGCCATACTGTTTTCTTCTTGTTCGTCAGACCCCATGAATGACTACGAACAAGATGAAATGTTTAACATTTTAATTTACGTTGCATCGGTGAAAAGAGTTACAATATACAAGATTGTTACTTGAGTGGAAGGAACAACAAACACGATAGTAGAATGAGAGAAGGAATATTTGTTGTAATAGAAAGTACAATGAATAGATAGTAAGTGATTAATAAGACATTACTCATCTCCGAAGCAAGGTAGCAGTGAATGCAGTGTTCACTATATATAGTCCTTTGTATTAGTAAGTCTACTGTTGTTAAGTAAAAGATTAGCAGTGATTAGTGGCTAGTCAAGCATTTACCTTAGATATTCGTATTGATAGTGTTTTATAGGCTCTCTCTTACACTTATGCTAATTATGCAGATTAACTTGCCAGTATTACTACAGTTTCACTACATCTCCCTGAAACGTATGAGTATTATTGCCCTAGTAGGTCTGGTATTTCTACTAGTGCTTGTTTCATTTTCGGGATTTTTCAATATGGAAATCGCTCCGGACAAAGCTTGAAGCCACTTGATGTAAAGAGCTAAAAAATACAATATTTCAAGTTCAAAAACTAGCCAACGATAAGTGTTAGATGGAGTGATTTCGACCCAGAAAACAGCAATTCTTCCCCCTATGTCAGAAACATCGCTCATAGAATGTGAGGACTAAAGGACAAACATAAGGGCAGCGAGAGTTACTAGGTTGCCGAAAGTAAATCCAAGGTACATTTTCTACTCTCCTTAGATTACTTTACCCTTTTTCTGTCTGTCTGTCTGTCTGTCTCTCTCTATCACTCTCTACAAACTAACCTCATTCCCCTGAAGATGGACCCGGATGGGTCTGAAAGTACTTGGGAGACAAATCTAAACTATGGCAAATTCATCAGCCAATTCCCCTCCGAAACTAAGATCCTGATTCGGACTATTGAAAGGATCTACCAAAGGATATCCAGACATAAGTTGTCTCTTATATTCAACAATACTTGCCTGAAAGAGAAGATGCTGACCAGATATACATACACACACACACACACACACACACACACACATATATATATATATATATATATATATATATATATATATATATATATATATTGCTGACTCAATTCAATCTTATTTTTGTTCAATTCGGATTTAACGGACTCTCTAATTAACAAATGAACTTTGATTTGATTTGGGTTGCCCAGATCAAGACTTTGGAATTTTAAGTGAGTTTATTGAACTTTCTATATTATTTGAATTGATTTATTTATCGTTTTAATAATTAACATAAACATTGGATACTTTTCACTTCATCGATTGTTGACGCATTTCGCGACTGGATAACTTTGTCAGCTCTTTCAATTTCTCGTATTTGGACTGGTACTCATCACCAGAATTAATTTTCAGTCAACCCTTTGGATGTCTATCCTGATTATGTTTTTCAAATTGTATGACTTGGATGGATTATATAGATTTAAAAAAAGTATGTTTTTGGGTTGATATATTTGATGTTATATATTTTTATGTATTTTTGTATATATTTTTATATATTTTCAAAGTTTAATTTTATTACCTGTAGTGGTATAACTGCGGCAATGGTCCTCGTAAGAGAAGAATTATCTTTGAAAACTCATGAGCTAAGGACTTTAAGATACTTTGCTTGAACTTTGAATTCTAATAAAATTTGATTGACACGTTATTTTATTACTTCATTTTATATTATATATATATATATATATATATATATATATATATATATATATATATATATATATATATCCGTTCCGTTGCACAAAATCTACCCAATGAATAAAGAAAGGAAGAACGCGAATCTATATCCATAATGACACGTTTCTTTATTTCTTTTCCTTTTTTTTCGTTTAAATTTTCCTGTTTGAGACGTTTTCTATCTTTCTTGTCTTTTTTTAAAAACATTTCGCTAACATCTCTGATGTTCAAAAGTCCGGGGCAATTTTTGTAATGTCTGGACCTGCACCTACCTCCCAATAATAGAAGGTAGAAAAGAAAAAAGAAAAAAAAGAAAAATCAACAGTTTGTGTTTTATTTCTTTAGGTCATCAGAAATGATCGCTTTTTTTGTCAATTGGTGATAGTTCAGTCCCTGAAATATTAAAGAAAACGCGTTAGAAAGACTTCAGAAAGAAATTAGAAAGTCAGACCATCCTGAATTCAGAAGGAATTCTTGATAAATAAAATTGCATAATTTAATAAAAAGTCAACGGTAGGTGTTTTTGTTTATTTATTTAGGTCATCAGAAATGATAATAATAATTTATATAGGAAAAAATTAAATTACTGGCGAAATTCTACGATTTTATATGAATATTAGTGTGAACACTGGCGAAACATATATTTTCCGTTATTTTAGACAGCGAAGGTACGCTAGTGCTAAAGAATGCTTCAACACACTCCGCATTAAGCTACCTTAAAAGCCGCCTTTCGTCAGTGGAAATAAGACTACGCTAAGCCATTTCATGTTCATACGTACGTTATCACATTTCACACATTAAAAAAAAATTAGATTGTCTAATCAGCAAAGACCGTGATTGGTGATTAATCTGATGTCGCTAAGTTAACTTAACACATTTTAAAATGAATTGTTTCAACATTAAATTATGTCGCCGTATCGACGAAAGGAATAAACACATTTCAAAAATGATATTTGTTTTATTGATTTGAAGAATATTTAACTGACAATTATTTTTATGGTAAGAAGACAGAGAGTATTCATTGTTTTAAAAATAATTAAATAACTGCAATTTTAAAAGAAAGAAAGAAAAAAACATATTCGTTTTATTTATTTATATAATAGTTAGCAAACAATGACAATTATTTTATGGAAGAAAAAAGAGTCATTTAAAAAAAAAAATAGTATTGCCCCTAAAAGACATCATTTCAAAAGAAATATTATTATTAACAACTTTCAGCTCCTGTCTCATCTCCGCAACGTTGCACCCCTGTGCTTGTTCTACAAGTATTTCAATGGAATGTGCTCCCGCGAACTTGCTGCACTTGTCCCCCCCTCGACGTAAATACCCTCGACCAACCCGACAATCAGCAAAATTCCAATTCTTCACAATAGAGGTATCCAATTGCCGGAAAGCTTTTTACTGGAATAGCTTTTTTCCTCGAACTGCTTGCCTTTGGAATTCTCTTCCTGCTCTCTGTTTCCCTGACTGTCCCAGCATGCAGACATTTAAGTGTAATGTAAACACGCATCTCGCTGCACAACTCCCTACTTAAGATGCCCCTTTTACTCTGGACCCTATATCACAGTAGCCCGTTACGGCTCTGTGGCAATGCGCTTTGTTTGAGGGGGATATAAGTAAAAATATAAAGAATTAGAAAAAAAAAACGGTAAATTGATGTAAAAAGCATCGTGGAATTTCCAGTAAGTCATCTGATAATTTGTGTTTAATTTAAGAAACTGAATCCATTTTTGCTTATTGGAGGGTGGGGGATCAAAATGAATATAGCAGGTGCCGAACTCGAGCAAACCTTGAAGAATGAAGCTGTATCCATTTGCAAAGTGTTAATCAAAGTTTGGAAAGGCGTGAACTTAATTTGTACTAATGCAAAGAGCAATATGGTTCAAGTGAGGTGATTTATAGACGAGAAAGGGTGTAATGGAACGACGTACGCGAGGGATTAAACATGGCCCACATCTTCTCACTGTGAAAGATTGGGTGTGCAGCTTCCTGTAACTAAGCAGATAATTCTTTTCGCACCAGAAAATGTGTTGCATCTGGTGCAGGGCGCAAGGAACGCCGGGCGTCGGATTAGGGGCTAATTGGCTACTTTCGCAAACACGTTCTACTTGGCCGGGCAGTAGATGGGCGAAACTTCACGTACTAGATGACAAAATGCGTGCCGACAAGAGTTTACTTATTAAAAATACATTTATTTTATTATGGAAAGTCGTAATAACCTGTAAACTTGTACGTTTCGTACGCTCTCCTGTACACTAGCTCAGTCTAATAATACAAAATCATCAATGGAAATGGAACACACATATATATATATATATATATATATATATATATATATATATATATATATATATACATGGACGGCGGCACCGGGGGCAGGGGGGTTCAAGCCCCCCCACACACACACACTTTTTTACTTGGCCCCCCACTTTACGGTCATCAATAATGAAGTTATATATGCATGTGTTTAACCGGGCCCCCACTTTTTAGGAGAGCCCCCCCCCCACACACACACTTTTATAACTGTCCCGCCAGTCCTGAAATGTGTGTGGGTTCTAATTCAACATTCAAAGTTCTTCAAATATAGGATTATTTTATAACATAAAGTCAGCTATAGCTCTATAGTGCGTGACTAGAGCTATTTTACAATGTTTTTTTTAACTTACAGCCGACGTTGTTTCGTTAAGTTATATTTATGCCAAATGCAGCGGGCTATAAACATCAACACAATCTAGAGGACTCAACGAACATAATCAGAGTCTTACTTTGTAGCTTAAGTGAACGACTTATGATTTTAATATTTCCTAACAGTGGTCAACTTTAATTTTCTTAAAGAGGCTTTTTATTATAATATTCATAAATAAATAGTAAAGTATATTTACCTACAGACGACGTCGTTTCGAGCTTATTGCTCTTTATTATACAGTGGAGAAGATTAACTAGTGTTTAAGAGATATTGAAAATTATTTAAGTAATTCGGGCCATTCGTGTTATGAATATAGAAAAAAGGAGAAAAACGTATAAATCGGTATACAAAACAGAAAGAGAAAACAATAACCGAAAACCACTCATGATCAAAGTAGATTTAAGGCGATTAAAAACTTACTATTTGATTTCTAAATTCTCCTTAATACTTGAAATGTATTCGTTCGGCAGTTTTTTACACACAAACTTTTGTGTGACCGGGCGTATATATATATATATATATATATATATATATATATATATATATATATATATAATATAAAATATTTGTTATTGTTTATTTTTTATCTATGGACGTATACGTTTCGTCTCTTTTCAATCGAGACTCATCA
>OY744528.1:35737654-35767654 GCA_963556195.1 Sepiola atlantica
TAGTTAATTGCTAATCGACTGAGGCGCCCCTACCGGGGAATGCCGACGGGGCTGCCCAGGCATTTTTTGTAGGCCAGAGTTCTCTCCTTCTAGGGCGCTGGCCTTTCAAATCTCACTTTCCCGACCTTGTGTCACATCTTACCTTGTGGGAGGAAGATAAATATGATGGATACTGCACCCTATAGACCGGTGTCGTCTTGGCCTTTGGGTGTTGATTTCGCCGGGTTGTAGGTTTGTTCTGTGTAGTTCTAGGAAGTCCACCGTCCCAGGATTTGCCTCCCCTCTTTGGGGAGGAGTAGTTTATTGCTTACTGCCTGAGGCGCCTCTACCGGGAAATGCCAACGGGGCTGCCTATGCCTTTTTTGTAGGCCAGAGTGCTCACCTTCTCGAGCGCTGGCTTTTCAAATCCCACTTTCCCGACCTTGTGCCACATCTTAGCGCTGTGGGAGGTAAATAAATAACGCGTGTCTGTGTTTTTGCCTGAAACGCCTTGTTTTTATTTCTTTAATTTTCTTTTCTGTGTGTTTTTGCTGGGGATGGAGCATCCTATAAATATATTCTGTCTTCTTTACCGTAAAAAAAATCGTTAACTAAATATTCTTCAAATCAATAAAACGAATGTCACTTTTTGAAATGTGTTTATTCAAAATTGTACGGCTTTAGTCAACGAGGCGATATAATTTGATTTTGTAACAAAATTGGTATAAACGGAATTGTTTACCTTAGCGGCATCAGATTAATTACCAAACAGACGATCTGATTTTTTAAATGTATGTATGAAAGGTGATAACGTACGTACGAACACGAAGTGCCTTAGCGTATAGATATATTATATAGATTAGGTATCTTCAATGTACACGTAATCAAGTGTGGTCGTCACTTTATCACATACTAACACGCGATTCAAAATGTCCGCCAATCATCGTCAATTTTAGGTGAACATTTTAAGACAGTTCTTATTTTTTTAAATTTTGACCGAAATCAGTTATTTGTTTAATTTTAATGATATTTTCAGTTATTATGTAAAATAGAATTAATTTAAATAACAAACATTCGCATAAACAAAAATAATATTTTTTTCATGTGGTTTACATTCCTCAACAATCGAATTTAAAAATTGTATTTTGTGCCGATGGGATACGAGTCTGAAATTTAAATACATTTTAGATAAATTAATAAAAAAGGAACATTCGATTATAGTTTGTCTTTTTTGGGGTGCGAAATTTAGTGAATAAAAAAAATAAAAATAAATAAAATATCGCTTAACTACGAGATTTTAAAATGTTATTCTATACGGATCATGTCGGTAATTACTAGTTAATTGTTTATAGACGTACCTGTTACCGTTTCGTAAACAAACTTGTCCACTGTTTATTCTACTTTGATTCCATTCGAAAATTCATAAACTATAACATATCTTTTAAGACATTCTTCATGAATAACTAAACGTCGTCGTAATAGTAGTAGTAGTAGTAGTAGTAATAATAATAATAATAATAATAATAATAATAATAATAATAATAATACTACTACGCTACGTTATTTCATGCCCGTACGTACCTTTCACACACATTAAAAAATAATAATTATCGTTAAATCAGCAAAAGTGATTGGTTATTTTTTTGATGTCGGCAAGGTACAAAATTCCAACTATACCCATTTTAAAATGAATTGTTCTAAAATCAAATTATGTCGCAATTAAAGTAACATCCGTTTTATTGATTTGAAGAAAACAACAGCGATTATTGCATTCTCATATAATTACCTCACACACTAGCTTAGAAAATATATCAAAATAACAGATATTTCTCCATTAAACATGTATGCAAAAATCAGACAGAATTGGCCGAACTATTCTAATAATGCAATTACCTCTTCACTATATTATATTAATGTATTTATTGCAATTAACTAGTTTGATAACTAAAGCTCTTCCTTGTATTGGACTGTCTTTAAAAAATGATGTTTTTTAAGTTCATTTTTCAATACTTTTAACTGTAATTTTACTGTGCGCCTGAAGAATGGATAAAAAAATAAATAAAAAAGGAAAAATATTCAAACGCAGAATTATGTTACAGTAACCGTTGTGGCCGGTTCAGATCATCGCAGGCCACATAGCAACTATGAAACGGTCGTTGTTGCACGTATTTTGAGTTGTCATGTAGGTGTAGAGCAAATCCGAGAAGTTACCATTGCTTTCCAGACGCACAGACAGAATGTTCCCACCGTTGTCCCTTATGTAGTATCGTCCGTCAGAGGCGGCTGTGATCGAAGCCAGTATTCCAGATTCCAGAGCTACCTCCATCTTCGACCGCTACTCCAGCCCGCTGCCCCTTGAGGAGCACAATAGATAAGAGGTCGTCGTCTGCCAGTCTTCAAGGATCGAAAAAAGGGAAAGGCGTCACCTTGTCATAAGGCACCCACCAACCGACTTTTTCTACCAGATTTTACGGGACAGCTAAGACTGTTGTACCTGTGTGACCGCTAGTTGGCCCAACCAGCTATTAGGAAGCTTTAGTGAGAGTTGAGCATCACGTTTTGACCACTTGTCCGGATAACTTGCAGGTGACAGATGCGGCTACCGGTTTGCAAAGGTGAAAAACTTTAGTGACACTCTCTAAAGAATTGTGTGCTGTTGTATTTTGTATTTTGTCCAACTTCGTACGACAACTATTACAACTACAGTTGTTACTGAGAAAAAGAAAGAGATCAGCTATTACAAGACGAAGCTTTTCTCCATAAACAAATACAAGAGATGCTTCCAAGCGCCGATTCTCGTGGCCAATCGCACTTTTCACTAGAGATCATCGGTCAAACTCCTTGAAATGATTCTCCCAATTAACGTGAGCGTGAACAAGTACACAGAAGATGTTTGCAAATCTGCTGCAAAGAAGGTAGGTTTCCTCTAACGAACTAATTAACTTCTTACATCTGCAATTATCCTTTAAAGCTAGCATTGACCCGTGCATGTAGTAATTTTTCCACATTTGGACTGGTTCAGCAACCATTAACCTCTCTTTCTCTTGGACAGGGTTAAAAAAAAGGATTTCTAACCTAATAAATGCCGCAGTGTTTGTAAACTTTCACCTCTTATTGCACCGTCGTAGAGTTGTATCCCTATGTTTATTTACAAAAGTCTTCCACGGAATATGCTACAAGCAACTTACTGAACTTGTACCTTACTCCCCAACGTAAATACCCTCGACCTACCAATATAGAAGCAAAATCTCACCCCTTCTTTGTAGAGTTCCCGAGATACCAGAAGACTTTCTACTCTGATAGCTTCTTTTCTCGGACCGCCTACATTTGAAATCTCTTCTTGCTCCCTGTTTCCAAGACCGTACAACCTTGCAAAAAATTAAACGTAATGTGAACAAACATCTTGCTAAATATTTGCCCCCTCCCCTAAAATCTGGCTCCTATCAGAGTAGCCCCTCACGCTTCGGTGGCAGCATTGCATGTTTGGGCTGAACAATCTGGACCATCTATTGCGAGAGGAACAAAACACAATTGTAACGTTACAGACCCTTTATTGGTTGCTGACTGACCAGTCCACGCAATAAGTGTACTTTTCTACTGTGACAATAGAGACGAAACTGCAAAGCGTGTCAGATATTTTGCGTGTCGGGTGGTCATTTTTTAGAGAGAAAAAAAAACTCGTGCTTATAATTTTGTATTTTCTAGTTGGAACTAAACTGTAAAAAAAGCGCTGGGTGTAACTCTATGGAGATGCAACAAGGGCTGAACCCGAAAGGTAGTGTGGGACGTATTAGTTTAGAAATTCATTTTTTTTTGCATCCTGTCCGAGAGAAAGAGGCTGTTTGTTGGTGAACCAGCCCACGTATGAAGCAACAACGACCGACATAATTGTCTGAGATAATGATATAATTAATATAATTCATTACATTTTGATGCACTTTTTTGTAAAAAAAATCGATTTTCTTTCTAGATTGTTGTGTTTATCTACTAGGATGCTATCCAATGGTATCGAAACTCTAAAGCTTTCATCATTTTTAAATTTTTTTAAAAAGTATTTGAAGATAACCTTTTTTTATTATTTCAAAGGTAGACTTATTCCTCTGACGAGAAATGTTTTTTTTTTAATTCGGATTTAAAGGAATCAAAACATGCTTAGTTGAACATATATAGAAAATATGAAAAGAAACATGTTCAGTCTTGAATAATATTATTTCACTCATATATATATATATATATATATATATATATATATATATATATATATTAAAGAAAGAAAGATGAAGATAAAGAATTGTACATAAATTAATACAAATTTTTATTACATCGAAAGTTCTATACTATAACGGAGTACGAATCCATACGGACCAAGTGAGATATTTTGAACCCTCCACCTTTTATTTGTGAAAAAACTTTCTTCAATTCTACAAAACGTTACTTTAGCTATTAACTATCTACAAAATCACCTCCCAATACTGCTAACTTTCACTTCCCGGCCTTTTATTTTTTATTTTTTATTTTATTTTATTTTATTTTTTAACTTCTTTATCCCCAATCCCTTTTGGTTTTTATTCTTCAATTTTTTCAAAGTGAAATGGAACTAGGTAATATTTAATTGATATAAATACCATATTACCAGATTTATCCTCTGACGAGAAGAGTTTTATCTTTGAAAAACCATGGTTTAAGGATTAATGTAACTCCTTGCATCTGAACTTTCGATGTAATAAAAATTTGTATTAATTTATGTACAATTCTTTATCTTCATCTTTCTTTCTTTAATATTGATTGCTCTACTCAACGTATTGAGCTTTATTTTATCGAGATAGATCACTACGATATTTCGCTTATCGTTAATCCTATTATCATTAGTATATATATATATATATATATATATATATATATATATATATATATATATATATATATATATATATATATATATTGTGTGTATTTAGGCAGCATATTTTCATTTAGGAAAACATTATTAAATAACACACAGTGTTTTTGCTTGATAATACTTTTTTTTATTTTTCCAATTTTCCGAATGGTCCATTTAGTGTTTCGGTCAAATTGCTGTATGCAAGTTCCATGTGTTTATTGTTCCATTTTCTTTCCTTTTTTGCGAGTACTTTCGATTTGATTTGTCAAATAATCTTCAGGCACTGTTAATTTTGGTTTCTTAAAAATATGTCTTTACTGTTCAGTTTTTTAAAATTATTATCATAACGGCCAGTAATTTACAACTTAAAATGAGCGTCTATAATATTGAGATGTTACATGAGAGCGTGATTACGTTCTAAGACCGTGCAAGATTCAAAAGTTTGATTGCTTAACCGTTAACAATTTGATTACGTTCTGAGCGCGTTCAAGATCCAAACGTATAATTGCTTGATGGCTAACAATTTGGTAACGTTTGTTAATATGCTAGACACTTTAAAATATTATGACTAGTTTCGTAATTCACATTATTGATTGTGAGATGTTTAGTTTTTATGTTGAGTGCTTCAAGAATTTTTAATTTTTTGGTGTTGGTATCGTGGTGTATTATTTTAGTATTGTTAACTAGTATGTGTCTATATTGAGAATGGGGCAGTTATGTTTATTTTAGGTGTTGGCAAATGGAGCTAGTGTCAGATAGATGTAAGGTTAGTATTCGGGAAAGTGTTGTGGTTGTGAAACCGATGTAAGAATTAGTTTTATTGTTATTGTCGGATATATATATATATATATATATATATATATATATATGTGTGTGTGTGTGTGTGTGTGTGTGTGTGTGTGTGTGTGTGTGTGTGTGTGTGTGTGTGTGTGTAGATTAACTTGATATTCCACTATGTTTCTAGAGCTATTTTGACCAGCTATTTTTGAAAGTCACATTTTAATCTAGTAAGGTGGTTAAACCTGACTTTCAAAACATGTAGTTGTGAAAATCAGTTTTCTGTTTCTCCAGCTCTATTGAACCCTAACCCAGTCTAATAATACTGAAAGAGCAGTGCCACTGGCTTATATGGTTACTTTAAATGTTTAGCTACTGGTCGTTTTGCATTTGTTCTTTTCGCAATTTTAAACATTTTGTAGCTTCTGCTTCTTACCACTCACTGTTTTTATTTTAAGTTTTATGTAACGAACGCATTTATGGACTACTGTAACTATAGACATGAACATTTACCAGCTTCAAAGCGTTCTAGTTTTTTTTCGTGTCGAGCGGCCTTTTTCTAGAGAAACAATTCGGGGTCATAATTTTGGATTTATATAGTTGGAACTAGTTTGCGGATGCGAGCATCTGATGTGCATATGTAGAGGCCAACCGACTTTAAAAAGTCGGATTAAACGTAGACGGATTTTTGACAGTTGAGAGAAAGCGTCGGTGTTAGTAATTTTTTCAGTGTTGTTAACGGTATTGGATGGATAGGAGTTCCTTATCAAGTTTGGGTGGTCATTGTAATCTTATTACGGCTACGGTACATTTACATAATATTTGTATTTGACAGGTATGCACAGGGGCTATCACGAAACACGACGATGGGGTCCAGAATGACGGAAGACGAAAAAGAATCCGAAGAAAGTCCACGGAATAAAATGACGAAGTCCAGAAAAATAACAAGCCGCACGTGCGTGGTCCCCCTCTGTATGTGACTCAATGTGGCGAGTGTAAAATGCAATAAATTTGAGCAATTTGGGGCATTTTTGACCCCCCTTTGGGGGTGCGAACCAGAATTTTTCTGAGGTCAGGGATGCTCATTTTATATCCAGAACAATTGTCTCTACATTTTGGCCAAGTTTCAGAAAAATTGAATGGATGGATCAAACGTTATGGGAGAAAAGGGTCATTTTTTTGCCATTTTGGGGGCATTTGACCCCCTGGGGGCGCGAACCGGATTTTTTCCAAAGTCAGCGATACTTATTTTCTATTAGAAACAATTGCCTCCACATTTTTTTTCAAAAATCGGAGAATGTCACTTTCTAACCTGACCAAAGTTACAACTTCATGCAAAATTTCAGAGAAATTCAATGGATGGTTGCGGATAAAAATCCGGACGGACGGACATGCCTCAAAACATAAGTCCCCCAATTTTATAAATTGGGGGACCAATTAACAATACAGCCACTATAAAACAAGAAATCCCACAACATGGTGCATTTGTAAGTAGAAACTCTCAACCACGCACATACATACGTACGAGTGAGATGGATAACATATACAAGATAACAGGAACTTACACTTTAACTACGAACGATAAAGAAAAAAGAACAATAATAAAAACGGTCAATAATTGATGTAATAAGAATATAACAATGGCGAAAAAACAAATATTTAAACATTGATCAGAAAGTAAATATTTAAAGATAGAAGAGGACGAATATCTCAGGACAGATGAAAATACAAACGATTATTGTTTGTTGCTATTTACTTTAGAAAAAGCTTTTCTAATGAGACACGTATGTATTTTTTACGATGTTTATTTTCAAGTGTTTATTTACGAAAGTACAAATAGATAGTCTTACGGACAGGCTGTGACATGTCGCACAAGGAAAAGCGATGCAGACAATAATAAGAAAGTGGTGATCTGCTCCCGAACTCCTTTTTCAGTTTCAGAGCCGATATCAATAAACAGAACAAGCTGAAGAAACAACAGTGTCACAGAAGACTGTATAAAATATATAATTTATTAAAAATGAATGTTAATAAAACAGGCAAGCCAAAAGCAGAAGAGAACAAATGCAATAATTGTGGTGAAAGGGGTGTATATTCTGGCTTGGAGTAAATAAGGTTTGAGAAATGAACAAATTCAAAATGTTATGACGTTAACGTGAAAAGAGTGTAGTGTCTTATAATAATAATAATAATAATAATAATAATAATAATAATAATAATAATAATAATAATAATAATAATAATAATACTATTTTTTAATGGTGCCGGCCTAGGCTGACACCAGACAAAATATTTGTAGAGAGTCGAGGAGGATGAGAAGACGAGGAGAGACAGCACAAACCATACCTCGACTGGAAAAGTGCGGAGAATGCTGGAACCTTGGGGAGGCTTATTGCCACCAACATCCCAGAAAAGACCAATTGTCCTTACCAGCGAGAAATCAATGGTCAGAGGCTGTTGCCATACCGCATCGTTATCGAAAAGAGGTGAAGAATACTTGAAATCTGGGGAGGCTTGTTGTCACTCAGTCTCCAGGAAATACTACTGGTTGTTGTCGGTGAGCAATCACTGACGATGATCTGTTTGAGAACTCCTAGTGAGTACAAATAATAAAAAGAACACATTTCTTCTGTTATTGGAGTGTAGAATAATTATAACTGACACAAGAAAGAGGAGCAACATCACGTTTTGTTGTGCGCATATTATTGCTACACAATTGTCTTCCAATAAATATTCGTAATTGTTTACGGCGAGGTTTTCTTGTTTTGGTGTTGCCGACCGAACAAACTAATGAACCACGTTTCGGCTAAATTGCGTCAAAATCAAAGTTCTGTTGATCTCTTAAATACAGCACAATTGACGGAGAAACCAATGTTAACGAATGGTACCATCTTAGCATCAAAACCACATACACATCTGTTCGTATCTTCACATGTATCCCTTTTCCACATCATATGTATATGTATATGTATATATATATATATATATATATATATATATATATATATATATATATATATATATCCCTACACTCTATGTCTATATATAACTACGTATATCTCTATCTCCTAGTCCCCTCTCTTTCTCTTACACATATATATATATATATATATATATATATATATATGTATATATATATATATATATATGTATATATATATATATATATATATATATATATATATATATATAGTAAGTTATACACATATATTTATGGCAATTAATCTACACAGAGGCACCCGCGTTTCATCCCCGGAGGAATCTTCGGGCATTTTAGTCTGAAGATTCCGCCCGGGGATGAAACGCGGGAGCCTCTGTGTAGATTAATTGCCATACATATATGTGTATAGCTTACTATATATATATATATATAAAGAGAGAGAGAGGAGACTAGGAGATAGAGATATACGTAGTAATAAATATATTTTCATAGCTTACTACCTAGCTCTACGTACGTTTACTACCTAGCTCTACGTACGTATCGAGCACTGTTTAAGTAAATACTGAAAATTAAAACATTAAAAATTATATCTCCTTATAAAATTTTATGTGGATACATGAAATACTAATATATATATATATATATATATATATATATATATATATATATATATATATATATATGTGAAAGAGTAAGGCTACCTACATTTGTAAAAAGATTTTTTCAGCATTCATTTATTATTTTGTTATGAAATCAAAATAAGACTTATTATTTATTTTTTCTTAAAATCTTACATAACAGCAAGTGTGGTGTTAGCTGTTTGTGTGTTGTCCGGATGATTATTAAAAATCATTTATTTAATATTTCGGGAAAAAAGAAACTTTCTTTTGTCAAAAATAATAAACACCAAAGGAAAATTCCGTCTGTTCAGAGATCCATTTTGGTAGATTCTCTGCACGGACGGATTTTTCTACATCGCCCTATAACCAGATGCTAAAAACCAAACTGGGCAAAAAATTCCTAAATCTGATTGAAAAAACACTTCCCCGTAACCAATCCCCTGCATAAAATATTCAATAGAAATAACCTAAAACTATTCTACAGCTGCTGCGAAAACCTAGAAATGATAATTAAGGCACACAATAACAAAATACTAAAAGGGAACAGCAGAGAGGGAGAAAAAATAACAAATTACATTTAAAAAAAAGTGACAAATATAGCAAAAATAACACTAAGAAGAACACAAATATGAACACTACAAATAAAAATAAACAAAACACTAATAATAATAACCCGAATAGAAATAAAAAAGTTAGCAATGATGAGAAAAAATGTAACTGCATAAATCGTACACTTTGTCCATTACAAAATAAATGCCTAACCAAAAGTATTGTATACCAAGCCACAATATTTGCAAAGGAAATATCGAATAACAAGAAGCACTACGTAGGTATGACCTCCCTAGATTTTAAAACAAGATATTATGACCACAAAAGCACATTTAAAAACAGAGAACGTCGAATTAAAACAGCACTAGCCAACCACTATTAGGAGCTCAAAGAAAATGGACGCTCACCAATAATTCAATGGAAAATAATACGACATGCTAGTACATGTAGAATTTTAGACGATCCGTGTAGATTATGTCTGAATGAAAAATTTTAAATCCTAAACTTTAAAGACTCACAAAATCTATTAAACTGTAGAAGTGAGATAGCAAACAGCTGCCTGCACAGAATTAAATTTACCTTAGGCTAACAATACATAAATAAATAAATAAACAAACAAATAAGTAAAAAAAACTAAACTAAACTAAAACCTAACAATTTAAAAACTAAAACTTAAAATAGAATACAAGAAACCACGTGTTAAAATAAGTTCAGCAATTATATTGACACAACAATAAACATGATATAGACCACTCTATAGAAAACAGAACAATAGAACTGGATATAAGAAGTAAAACAAACCGGACCTTTGTTCGTGGGAAGCCCAACGATTGGCTAAGAGAACAACAAAGAATCTGGCTTACTAGCTAGCCGTGTATATAAAAAGACCTGGTAAAACTAACTCCAAGCATTTTAGCCTGAGGATTTTCCCCGGGGATGAAACGCTGAAACCTTTGTGTAGCTTAATTGCCATGAATATATTTTACAAGGTTTACTACCTAGCTCTACTTACGTATCGAGCGCTGTTGAAGTAAATACTTAAAATTGATACATAAAAAAGTATATCTCCTGATAAAAATTTACGTTGATACATAAGATAGCAATATATATATATATATATATATATATATATATATATATATATATATATATATATATAGAGAGAGAGAGAGAGAGAGAGAGAGAGAGAGAGATACGCATACTTGTGACAGTGTCGGGTTGCGCCGGTATGAAATTACCGTGAGCCTACGAAGGTCGATAGTACAATTACTGCGCTAGTATGAATAGACAGAAGGAAAACCTTAAAAATCTCTGAACGGATCGCACAGTTGGTAATGAGAGATAGAAACCGAATTATTATTCTATGGGATTATCAAAAGATAAAGAAAAAAAGAATAACATTTTCAAAGTCGATATGAAAGTGACAGCTGAACTCAACAAGAGTTAGAATTGCGGCTCTCAGAATTGGGTCAATTGGTCTTAAGTGAGTCGTCCGAGATGGACGCTGGTTAATTACCCTTCGGCAGAGTCCGATATAATTTCAGTAGTTGTTTACTTGGGTTATGGTTGAGTGAAACGGTCATAAACGAATTTGGCAGCTATGTCGAAATTACTTTTAGAAACTCTGGATAAACGCAATAAAATTTATTTCTCAGGATAAATCGGAGACCACCTTGAAAAAAAAACCCACCGGGTAGTAGCGAAGTATGTCTTGATAAAAGGCAAGCGAGAACAATTTAAAAAGACAGTTTAGTCACAGTCGGAGAGAGAGTGAGAGACGGAGAGTTAGTGAGAGGCCGTCGGCCGCTGACGCCGTCAGTTGGTGAGGCCGTCGGTTACGAGAAAATCGGATGAAAGTCGCTTCTGTACTCTCCCCACCGAATCCGACATATCAGTTCGTGTATATGTTCTTTTCTTGTCTCGACTAACACACGCAGTTAAACTTTGATATTATCGAACGGCCTGGCTTTTTAAACTAACCAGTGTACATTATTTTTCATTATTTTTTTTTTAACAATTCTTGTTCTAAGAAAACCAAACAGACAAAGTCGTTACAGACTTAATTCTTTCCATTCAACTGTTCTGCATGGAATGATCTTTCTCTTCACAGCGATACAAGGTTGCTGACCCAACCCGGTTGATTGCTCACTGATTTAAACAAACACAACGTGGGAGTGGGTAATCGCTGGACCAGGCGTTTCAACATCGGCAAACTTCATAAGAACGGCAACTTCCCCTGAACAGTACCGGGTAACCAACCGAACCCGGAACGGCTGAACTGGTGACGTCACTAGGTGGGGAGTGGGGTACATACTTAATATAGAGAATACGCACAATACACACAATACAGACAGAATAAATAGTAAAAACATGAATAGACATGTGTTATTATACATAGGGAAACAAGAATGAATTGTTCTTTATTTGCTCATGTTTGTCTTTCTTTTTTTTTAATTTCTTGTGTGGGTATGTACCCTTCTTCTCACAAAGACACAAGGATTGGTTCTTTAATTTGGCTCATCCAGCGCCTTCGGTAGGGGAACTCTTAAAGGTTATAAAAATAGGAGGGGCTAATTCCTCGGAGGATTGCCTCTGGAGTCCGTTCAAAATCCCAAGGATTTTCGGCCAAGATTCGCATCGGGTCAAAGCCCCGAGTGTGTCTTTGTCTGCTAACCGGGGATTATTGAGGACGTGGCGGTTGTGCGAGACTTGATGCGATTACGTGTTGCTGGGGTCACGTGCGAGAACTGAAGCAATCTCGCCCTCACTTCCGGTTTTGACTTCAGTTTTACAAGGTGGATGAAAGTGGTTACACCTACCCGGTCCGAGTTTGAATTGTCTGTAACATGCTTATAAATACATGAACAATAAATACCACGATCGACGTCAAATGTTTCTCTGAGCTCATAAGGAATAAATAAAACACGATCTGAGCCATAGATGTTGTTCTGCAGTTATTTCGCCCAAAGAAACAAAAATAGCCATTAGCAGGCTCGAAACTATCTTTTTTAAATGTCAGTAGCCGTAAATTAAACTTTGACAAATTCAGAACTCCAGAGATCCCCACCGGTGGTGCTGTAATTAGACTTTGGCATGTTTTTTTAATGGCTGGATATGTATACACCTGTATACGCATATAGTGCCTAGAATTCCCAAATAGTTACCCATCTGGTACTGACCAGGCTCAACCTACCTTAAATTCGGTGATTTAACGAGAACCTGTGTGTCCAGTCGAATGCCGAAATGATTATACATCCTTACTCGTCGTCCACGCCTTGCTTTAATCAGGGTAAATGCATTTGTCAGAGAAGTTATTCATCTGCCTCGCACGGTGGAAAGATGTGACACAAGGTCGGTAAAGTTGGATGTGAAAAGCAAACAGCCTAAAGGAAGATAACTCTGGCCGAACAAAAAATTGCATGGATCACCCCGTCGGCATTCCCCGGTCGATGCGACTTAGGTGACTAGCAATAAGCTAACCCCTTCCCAAAAAGGTTGAGAAGGCAAAGCCTGGAAAGGTTGATTTCCTATAACTGCACATTAACATACCCCACGCCAACAGAAAGCAAGCCATCCCCAAAAATGGCATAGACCCTGCCGATCTGATTTTGGTATGAACTAACCCTGAAGGGTTGCATTCGTCGGGGAATAACATACACAATCCTGCGTTGGGATGCGTCTCTGTTCTTATATTTCTGATGAGAAGCGATTTTGATCTGAAACTATTTGAAACCAAAACACTGACGCGTTTTTTTTTTAAATTTATTGTATTACCAAATACTTGACCAGTATTGAAATAAGCTTTGTAAGATCTTTACATCGACTTGTTATAGACTTTTCTTTCTGAAATTCGATTTAAATGCTATTTTACACCTGCCTCTCGTGAACCGGTACTACTTGGGTTATCTTGCAAATGTTGAAATTGAGATTAAAATCCCAAATTTATTTGCATTCCCACGAGGGCAGAGTAAGACACCAGAGGGAATAGAATCAATGCCTGTATGAGCAGAGAAAGAATAGTTTCATTTCGGAGTTTTCCTTTTCCTCGACTAGCTGCGTGACCAAATCTTGAGAGTTAAGTTTACAACATTATTTAATCCATATATGGAGGGGGGATATATTTATTCATACCTTTCACACGGGTATTTGTAAAAACGAAGCAGTGGCCCCCGAAAGAACTCAAGCCCGAAACGCCAAGCCGCATAGTTCGCACTTGTAACGATTACACAACACCATTCCCATAAAATGCTCTTCGATTCATTAGTAGAGCTCTCTAATAACAGTTTTTATTTAGCGAAAAAATATTACTCTCTGATATAGAATAAAGTTCTTTAGTATGCATAATCTAAAACATCTCTCTTACTTCCGGTCTCCAATGTATACGCACAGAGACAAGGTAACAAACAAGTTCACAGGGTTTACGAGGTTTTAATAGTACATAGTAGTATAATTCACACACACACACACACATATATATATATATATATATATATATATTTATGTTACGTTTCCTTGTGATGAATTAGATTTAGAATTCCCATACTATCATTAGATTGGAATGGTAACTTGTGAGCGGCAGCTTGAATGGTTTATTTTTTTTTTGTTTTTGTTTTTTTTTTTTGGGGGGGGGGATTTTTTCATCATTGTGTCGCCCGACGTGAAAGTGTATTATCGCACATTGTTCCGGGTTTTTTTTTGTTTTTTTTTAATGCATTTGGGACCGATTATTTGCTTGTTGGCTTGGTGGCAGAAATAATGCACGAGCTACTTTTCTAAGACATTTTCTAGGACTTCCTTTTTTTTATCGTTGTTCTTTCTTGTTTTTTAATTTTAACTTTTATTTTTATTTTTTTCCTCTTCTCTTCTTAAGTGACCTCAACTATTGCAACGCCCCATTGCGTATTGTCGGCAGTTGAAACACTTATTCCAGACATTTAATTTCCCTGATGATCTGCCAAGCAAGTACCTGCTTGGTAGTGAACACGTGTAGGAAAAAACATTTCATTTGAATAAATAATATTTGTAAGAAAAAATATCTTTAATGGTGATCATTGGTGTCCTGAAAGGAATGCTTTGGTAAGCTTTCATAAAATCGCATATCAATGCTCTGTACTCTGTAATCGAGTATCATCGAGCTTGTTTTTATTGGAACAACCCCGGTCTTCACTGAATGATCTATTTTATAAGTGGAAAATCTCTCTCTCTCTCTCTCTCTCTCTCTATATATATATATATATATATATATATATATATATATATATATGGTGGCTTGTGCATTTGAAACCGACATTATCGATATTGTTATAATCTTCTGTAATACATATATAAATAAATATTACACTCTTATTTTTATAATTTATTTTGATAATCAAACACACTACTGTGGTTCTCTACCTCTAATCTTACAAATATATATATATATATATATATATATATATATATATATATATATATATATATATATATATATATAATTTATTTGAAATCTATATGTTACATATTTCAGAATCATACCGCCGTTTTTATTCAGGTGGGTTGCGTTTTTAAATTTAAAAAAGTCTTTACCCAAGGGACTCGTCAACGTACTTATTGAATATCTCTTCTTTCATCCAGCCCCGAGATTTTCTAGCAATCCGCCCCATATTACAACAAAGCCCTCCTCGAAAGTGGTAATAGTGAAAAAATATTTTACATAACAACCAAATCTACGAGACAACACAGACGCAATAGACAAAGAAACATTATCTGGTTTACTCCCCCTTATTCCCTCAGTGTCAAATATAGCGTAAGTAAACAGTTTCTCAAATTAATAGATAAACACTTCCCAACATCAAATAAGCTCTATAAACTATTTTACAGAAACACGATTAAAACTAATTATTCTTGCTTTGTATTCGTATGATCAATTCGAGCATCTAAACCAACACCATCAACCAATCTCTCAACCCCGCTGCTTATGCAAAAGAGGGGAGGTTTGCCCCTAAGGAGGAGAAGGATTCACAATCAGTTCCATTGTATACGAAGCCGAAGTCATATCTGGTGTAGATACCAAGAAGGAGGAAATTTACATCGGAATAACTGAAGGAACCTTTAAACAAAGACTCTACGCTCACAATAACACCTTTAAATACCCCAATAAATACCTCATCACCAGTCGAGCAACCACTATATAGGAACTCAACAGGTCAACCACTCCCTATAAAATAGAATGGATATTCACCATAAAACCAAAATCGTATAGTCCTAACTCCAGAATTTGCCCCTATGTACCACTGAAAAATTCAGGATTCTACAAGCAATCAACAACCCTTCTATAAATTGCATGAACCCAAAACTGAAGTCTTCAAAACATGTTCCCACAAAATAAAATTTCTGCCAGCCCAATGGACTTACAATGATAATACATAACTCACTAATAACCCTTTTAAGACCAATGATCGCCATACTATTAAATACAATTTAATATATATATATATATATATATATATATATATATATATATATATATATATATATATATATATATATATATATAACATAGCCAACTTCTCCAAGACCTTTACAAAATCATATTTAATTGTTATATACAACATAACAATCCCCGGACATATTGCACATACCACAACCACAACTACATCATCCTTGGCAATTCCAATACAGCCTAACCCCATATCCACCTTAACCCAATCAACCACATTATTAACATTAATGAGTAGATACCCCATCTCCCTTGAACATTTCTAACATAGTAAATACATAAATCCTATTAATTAAACACCTACAAATATAACTATCAAACCCACATAATTAAAGAAATTATAGATGCTTAAAACCTACCCCCGTCTCACACAGACCCTATAATAGATTCATAAACCTTATTAGATAAAGTCGACAGAATTTACTAAATACATAAATTCAACACAGATTTATATGACAATGATAGTTAAAACATTAGATATCCCTAAGATTAACCCTTTCACTGACAAAATATACCCCCCGTCAACATCCAGCCATTACATAACAATTAATCCACTCAAATACAGATCCTCCTCCATATATTAAAAAATATATAAAAAATATCATAAAAATATTTTATAAAAATAATGTTTGTGAAAATACAAAACTATAAATAATAAACAAACAAAATAAACAAATAAATAAATTAAAATTCTTATGAATCCCACCCAAATAATAAATCTTGCCGCTCAGTTATCCCTAAAAATAAACACTCCTTTGAAACAGTAAAACAGACAACATCCATCATAAATAATTAAATTACTTTTAATAAAACCTAATTACCATTAAGACCTATGCATTATATTGTACCCTTCCTCAGTACTTCGTTCAAAAGAGACACGTCAACAATGCCCCGTTATTAAACGATGAATTTAGACGCAATCTCCATTTGTTTTTGTTTTTTTCGGGACGATCTTTAAAATATAAAACAACAAATAAATAAATGAGTAAATAAAACACCAAACAAAATAAAACCTGTAGAACACAAAACTATAAATAAAATAAATAATGAATCCAATACATAAAATTAAGCCCGGTATCCTCTTTAAAAAGAAACTTCAGCATTACACCGTTTTTAAACGATGATTTCAAATGTTTTTTGGGGTGTTTTTTTCAAGGCAGCGAAAATCTCCAACGATCTATAAACGATCTTCCAAATACAACCCTTTAAATAAAAATACAAAACTACAAAAAATAATATAAATAACACTTACTAGAATAAAATAAAAACCTTCTCAAAACACAAAACCATAGATAACAAATAAAATAAACTTCAATAATTCCTAACCAATATATTTCTAAAAAAACATTTCAGTAATGCACCGGTTTTATTATCAATAAACGCCATTTCTCATTGTATTTTGATCTTATTTCAGTACGCTGACGAGTCTCTTGGGGTAAAGACTTTTTTTAAATTTAAATAGTCGATTCTGAAATATGTAACATATAGTTTTCAAATAAATTATTTGTATTAACTCTCACTCTTCTGTGATCGAGCACTTTATTGATTTCCTTTTAATATAACTTCACACACACACACACACACACACACACACACACACACACACACACACACACACACACACACATATATATATATATATATATATATATATATATATATATATATATATATATATATATATATATATATATATATATATATAGGTAAAGTAAACACCCACAGGATAACATCTAAAGAATTTCAAACCGGGCTTATAAAAAGGGAATACAGCTTGTATATATAATTATTTTTATTTATACAGCATATACATAAGCCGCGACACTGGTATGTCGATGTTATCGGTCAACAGCTATTAGAAACTGAAACTGAAGTGGAAAAAGAATAAAAAGAAACGAAATTCAAAATTTAAAATAGGAAGGTCAGGTTGTCAAATTTGAAACAATCGAACCCCGAAAATAAACATTTGTGAACTCAAGTTATAGATGAAAAGTGTCAATTTCCTGGGGTACATTCGATATATATTAACAGTCTGTGCGACGTCATCACTTTCATACGAAACGTAGGAGGGGGAAGACGAACAACTGTCTTCTGTCTGGCTTTATTCGGGGTGAAGGGTGGGGATTAAGTCATTTAGAATTAATTAGGTTGATTTTTCACTTTTCATTTTTTATTAATTTGAGCTAAAAACAGTTGGTCGCTATCGATAATAATAATAATAATAATAATAATAATAATAATAATAATAATAAGCAAATAAACAAAAATTAACAAAATTTAACTGACATAATATAAGGATAGAAATAACAACAAAAACAACAATAATAATAATAATAATAATAATAATAATAATAATAATAATAATAATAATAATAATTTCTTTTTCCACTTCATTCCTTCTAAACATGATCTGATGGAAGGATTAGATTTTCTTTCCACCTGATGAGATCTTAGTTTCTAATAGCTGTTGATCGATCGGCATGCCACTTATGTACGTATCTGTATAAATAAAAATAATTATATAATATATATATATATATATATATATATATATATATATATATATATATATATATATATGTGTGTGTGTGTGTGTATATATATTATAGAATTTTGGAAACCAAGAAACGTTATTTTTTCATATATATTTATTAAATGCATAAAATCATTTATTTCATAAATATATGTTTGAGACTTTCGCTGATAAAACAGCCTTGTCAAAGAGTAATTTCCTTTCTTACTCTTTTACTTTTCTCTTCATCTTGCTGTGTTAAAAATCGAAAGTAAATCTCCTCGTGGTCTCTAAAAATTATTTATCGTCTGTTTTTGTTGACGGAATTGAAGAAAGTTAAATTGAAGATGTGTGAGGCGCGGTTACGTAGATTTGAATTCAAAAAGGTGTTCACACATCCTTAGGAAAACGTTTTTTGAATTGTGTTGTAGTATTTTGATAAAAAAACACAAGAAACGCCATTTTTTATATATTGATTAAATTTATAAAATCATATTTTTTCATGAATATATGTCTGAGACTTTCGCTGATAAAACAGCCTTGTCAAAGTGTTATTGTCTTTCTTTTCTTTTTTTCTCTCTATTTCGCTAGTGTTAAAATCACAAGTAAATCTCCTCGTGGTCTCGAAAGATTAGTTATCGTCTGTTCTTGTTGCGCAAGTCTAAGACATATTTATGAACAAAATGATTTTTATTCATCTAATAAATATTTTTAAAAAAATAACGTTTCTTGTTTGTTTCAAAATTCTATAATACAATTCAAAAGACGTTTTTCTAAGAATGTGGGAACCCCTTATATATATATATATATATATATATACAGTGCTGTTCAAAAATATAAGGCCAGAAGTAATTTACGCTTATGGAGTTGTTTAAGCGTTCTTGTGGCCCACTCTTATGAATTTATATTGCGAATACGATCAGTAAACTACCCTTAAATTTTTGGATTCAATTTTTAAGATTATGCTTGCGTATTGCAGATAATTACAAATTAGCATAAAAAAACCTGTTCATAAATATAAGGCCACATTCATTAACTCAAAATAAACCTTTATTAGACACGAAAAAAACTTTTAAACAACTCAATAGTTGTCATAAAGATAGTCTTCACGATAAAATATTATAACGCCCCCTAATAATGCCCAGAGGCAAACCTTTGACCGAATTCGAAAGAGGCCGTATTACAGAGATGTCTAAACGTGGATTAACCAGCAGAGCCATCGAACTGGACGTTGGAAGAAGTAAGACGATAGTGTCGAATTATCTGAAAGCGCCACAGAGCTATACTACTAAAAAAAGTCCAGGTAGACCACATCTTATTGCCCCCCCTCCCCGGCTAGGACACAGGATTCTGAAAATGCTGAAGAAATCGAAATCGGCTTCATCTTCGCAACTAAAAGAACGGGGTTGATGCCAAGGTTAGCTCATTGACAGTTAGACGCTTCCTTCATAGGAATGGAAAATCAAGTTTGAAGCGCAAAGCCAAACCACCATAAAAAGAAACGACTGGAGTTCGGAAAAGTTCACCAGTGTTGGGCGAATGAATGGAGGTCTGTTTTGTTTACAGATGAGAAAAAATTCAACCTCGATGTGCCAGATGGATTCCAGCGTTAATGGGGAGATAAAAGTTTGCCACGTGAAATCTTTTCGTCTCGGGTTGGAGGTGGTGGAAGCTGTATGTTTTGGGGTGCAATTGCATACAGTGGCAAGATGGACATAGAGTTCATTAGTGGTCGTCTTAAGGCCGATGGATACATTAAGCTTTTGAATCAGACTAGGCTGAAGGAGTGCGGAACAAGATTATGCGGCGACAACTGGTGGTTTATGCAGGATAACGTTCCAATCCATTCAGCTCGTGCAACAAAAAGTTTATTGGATACATTAGATATACAATTATTGGCGTGGCCGGCCAATAGCCCAGATTGCAATCCAATAGAAAATGCATTGGGGCAACCAGCCCGCTTGGTATACTCAGATGGACGTCAATTCCAAAGCGTTAAGGACCTCAAAGCAGCAATTGTCGAATCATTGGATAAGATTTCGAGCGAATATCTTCACTCTTTGATTGATGGCATGAAAAACCGCGTGTTCGAGTTAATAAAGAATAATGGTGGTCATACTAAATATTAAATGTGTTTAAAAGTTTTTTTTCATGTCTAATAAAGGTTTATTTTGAGTTAATGAATGTGGCCTTATATTTATGAACAGGTTTTTTATGCTAATTTGTAATTATCTTCAATACGCAAGCATAATCTCAAAAATTGAATCCAAAAATTTAAGGGTAGTTTACTGATCGTATTCGCAATATAAATTCATAAGATTAGGCCATAAAAACGATTAAACAACTCCATAAGCGTAAATTACTTCTGGCCTTATATTTTTGAACAGCACTATATATATATATATATATATATATATATATATATATATATATATACGTAGTCTTTGTTATTGTTTTAAATTAATTAATGAATATATATATAGAGAGAGAGAGGGGGGAGAGAGAAAGAGAGAGAGAGAGCGAGGGAGGAGAGGGGAAAGGAGAAATAGAGAGGGGTCGGACGAATAAAAAAATGGGATCTATATTGAGGTAAATGGATTAAGTAAAGATAAAATTAGCCTGACATAGGAATCTCGGGGTAAAGGAACCTTTTCCCCATGTCTATTTTTGAAAAATCAAGGAATGAACAAATTAATTCCTTAGATAGATTATTTTACAGGTAAGAGAGAGAGAGAAAGAGAGAGAGAGGGGGTGAGAGAGTGTGTGTGTACGCACATACGTGTGTATGAGAAAGAGAGAGAGAGAGAGAGAGTGTGTGTGTGTGTGTGTGTGTGTGTGTGTGTGTGTGTGTGTGTGTGTGTGTGTGTGAAATATATAGCGGAAAGTGTGTGTGCGTAAAAGAGAGAACAAGAGAGTGTGTTTCTCTGTGAAATAGAGAGGGGGGAGTGGTGGGGAGAGTGTAAGAGATAAAGAGAGAGAGAGAGAGAGAGAGAGTAAGAAGTGATTTAAGAAGAGAATTAAAAAGAAATGTAACAAAAATTAGGAAATTAAAAAGAAATCAAAAAAATAAAGATGTGAGAAAGAAAGATAGAACTCGAAAACCAAAAAAAAAAGAACAAGAAAAACACGATGAAAAAACACGATGAAAAAACAAACGAAATAAAATTTTTAAAAGTATATTTATAACAGAAACAAAATTAAAAAAAAATTTTGTTTCAAAAGTGATTAACTCCCGTCCACCCTCCAAACACCTAATGAATGAATAAGAAACGCTATCTAAAAAAAAACAAAAAAAAAAACTATATTTATACCTGCGTTTGCATCAGCGTTCCCGACAGGCTCGCCGTTTTGTCTGTGTGTAAATAAATCCCAGCGGTCATGATGACCCAGACACAACCGATCGACCCAAGCCGAGTTCTGATGACACCCACCACAGCCACCGCCATCACCTCGACTACTACAGCTACTGCTCCAGCAATAACAACAACAATAACTTCGACTGTAACTCAGTTCGACTTATTGGCTAGATCAGCAAACTGTAAGCTCTTAAGGTTTCAGCATTGTCACCGTTTCGCGATAGCTAAAGACGGTGCCTTTCTCGAAAGTCAGCTTTCGGACAGAGATTATTTGTTTCCTCACGAGGGCAGAGTAAGACACAAGGTCGTTTTTCATGTTGGGAAAATCCAGCTCTCCAAAAAGGAGGACCCGGATTGGAACAAAAATAAAAAGTTGCCTTAGTCTAGAAGGATATTTCCTTATCTGACTGATGACAGGAAAGATACTATACTTTTACTCTAGTCCAAAGGCACCGAGATTAAAACCCCTATTTATTTTAGTCGCCTAGAGAGCAGAGTTAGAAACAATGTCAGTTTATTGGTGTGCGAGATATCCAGCTCCCCTAAAATGAGCACTCTGAATTGGAACAAAAATTAAAATTGTCTCCGTTTAGAAGGATTTCTTCTCCACTGACTGAAAGCAGAACAGATGGACTGTTGTATCAGAACAGATATTACACTTTAATTGCAGTAAAATTAAGAGCCTCGGCCTTTTGGCTAAGATCAAAGTGTAGTATCTGTTCCGATGGATACTGCACTTCATAGATCGGTATTGTCTTGGCCTTCGGGGCTTGATTTCCGCCGGTCTATGGGTCTGATCTGTCCTGTGCAGTTCTAGGAGGTCCACCCTCCCAGGCTTTACCTCCCCTCTTTGGGGAGGAGTAAGTTAATTGCTTACTGTCTGAGGCGCCCCTACCGGGGAATGCCGACGGGGCTGCCCAGGCAATTTTTAATGGCCACAGTGCTCACCTTCTCGAGCACTGGCTTTTCAACTCCCACTTTCCGACCTTGTGTCACATATTCCTATTGTGGGTAGGGGTTAAATAACGCCTCGGCCTTTTGGCTAAGATCAAAGTGTAGTATCTGTTCCGATGGATACTGCACCCCATAGACTGGTATTGTCTTGGCCTCCGGGGCTTGATTTACGCCGGTCTATGGGTCTGTCCTGTGCAGTTCTAGGAGGTCCACCCTCCCAGGCTTCGCCTCCCCTCTTTGGGGAGGAGTAAGTTAATTGCTTACTGTCTGAGGCGCCCCTACCGGGGAATGCCGACGGGGCTGCCCAGGCAATTTTTAATGGCCATAGCGCTCACCTTCTCGAGCGCTGGCTTTTCAAATCCCACTTTCCGACCTTGTGTCACATACTCCCATTGTGGGTGGGTGTTAAATAACGCCTCGGCCTTTTGGCTAAGATCAAAGTGTAGTATCTGTTCCGATGGATACTGCACCCCATAGACTGGTATTGTCTTGGCCTTCGGGGCTTGATTTACGCCGGTCTATGGGTCTGTCCTGTGCAGTTCTAGGAGGTCCACCCTCCCAGGCTTTACCTCCCCTCTTTGGGGAGGAGTAAGTTAATTGCTTACTGCCTGAGGCGCCCCTACCGGGGAATGCCGACGGGGCTGCCCAGGCAATTTTTAATGGCCCTAGCGCTCACCTTCTCGAGCGCTGGCTTTTCAAATCCCACTTTCCGACCTTGTGTCACATATTCCTATTGTGGGTAGGGGTTAAATAACGCCTCGGCCTTTTGGCTAAGATCAAAGTGTAGTATCTGTTCCGATGGATACTGGACGCCTGTTCTGTGCAGTTCTAGGAGGTCCACCCTCCCAGGCTTCGCCTCCCCTCTTTGGGGAGGAGTAAGTTTATTGTTTACTGTCTGAGGCGCCCCTACCGGGGAATGCCGACGGGGCTGCCCAGGCAATTTTTAAATGGCCAGAGTGCTCACCTCTCGAGCGCTGGCTTTTAACCCCACTTGCTCGACCCGATCTTGGGTCACATCTTACTTGTGGGAGTAAGATAAAACTGGCCTTGTGCCTAACTCCGCGAGGAGTAAATAAACATCCCTATTTATTTGCCTCCCTACGAGGGCAAAGTTATACACAACCTCGATATTTAATGTGAGGGATATCAAGCTCCTTAAAAAGGGGCGTCTCGGATTGCGAGAAAAGTAGAAATTACCTCAGTCTATAAGAATTTCTCCTTCACTGACCGAGATGAGAAAAGATGAAGTGTAGTATCAGTGCATATAGTACAGTTTGCTCCGAGCCAAAAGGCCAAGGATAACAAGGATTCATCAGCTGATGATCCCCGTTTAATCTTTCACAATTCAAGTTAAAGTTCCCTCTTTTTTTGTTTCACTCTTATATACTTGAACCCTCTTTTGTATTTGCAAATTTTCCAGCGCTAAGTCGACTTATGCAAGTGCTAAGTCTGCGATATTTTGGATTTAGTTAGTATCCCTGAGAATTTAAACTGCATTTTCTTTCTTTGTTTAGAAAGACTAAAAGCTTCTGTAGACTAATATAAGAAAATTTCGCGTACAACAAAATCGTAGAATAACTTTTAGAGGAAACATTTTTTAATCAATGAAACGGGCGGGTGGAAAATTGCTCAAATTTTCCTTAAGACCTTATCGTCTGACCCTCTTAGAGGAAACGTCAGAATGATAAATTAAATATATATATAGTAGTCATGAAAATATATTATGGCAATTAGCTACACAGAGGCTTCCGCGTTTCATCCTCGATGGAAATCGTCAAGCTAAAATGCATGGAGTTAGTTTTGCCGGGTGTTTTTATATACACGTCTAGTTAGATAACCAATCAGATTCTTTGTTGTTCTCTTAGCCAATCGTTGGGCTTCTCACAAACAACGGTTCGGTTTATTTTACAATTTATTTCCTATTCTATTTTTCTGTTTTCTATAGAATGACTCATCCCTGTTTCTTTGTTGTGTCAATATAATGGGTGTTCTTATCTTAACACGTGCTTGCTTCTATTTCTATTTAAGGTTTTAGTTTTTAAGTTTTTAGGTTTTAGTTAAGTTTAGTTTAGTTTTTAATTTATTTATTTGTTTATTTATTTATAATGTATTGTTAACCTGAGGTAAATTTTATTCTGTGCAGGCAGTTATTTGCCATTTCACTTCTACAGTTTAATAGATTTTGGGGGTCTTTAAAGTTTAGGATTTCAACTTTCTCATTCAGACATAATCTACATGGGTCGTCTAAATTTCTACATGTACTAGCCTGTCGTATTATTTTCCATTCAATTATTGGTGAGCGTCCGTTTTCTTTGAGCTCCCAATAATGGTTTGCTAGTGCCGTTTAATTCGGCGTTCTTTGTTTTTAAATGTACTGTTGTGGTCGTAATATCTGGTTTTAAAATCATGTAGTACTTCTTATTATTCGGTCTTTCCTTGGCAGATACTGTGGCTTGGTGTACAATACTTTTGGTTAGATATTTATTTTGTAGGGGACAAAGTGTACAATTTATGCAGTTACATATTTTCCCTTCATTGCTAACATTTTCATCTCTTGATTTCTATTAGGGTTTTGATTATTACTATTTGAAGTGTTTATATTTTAGTTCTTTGTGTAATTTTTGCTATATTGGTTACTTTTTTATGTAATTTGTTATTTTTATCTCTCTGCTATTCTCTTTTAGTATTTTGTTATTGTGTGCCTTAATTATCATTTCTAGGTTTTCGCAGCAGCTGTATGACAGTTTTAGGTTATTTCTATTAAATATTTCATGCAAGGGATTGGTTACGGAGAAGTGTTTTTCAATGAGATTAAGGAATTCCTTGCCCAGTTTAGTTTTTAGCATCTGATTATAAGGCGATGAATACCATATTATATTTCTTTTTCTTTTCTTTTTTTTATAATTTTATTATGATTATTGATGTCATGTTTCTTATAATTAATTTCGATATTATGGTAATCACTATTTTTAGAGCTGTATTGTAAGTGTTTCTTGATTTTTTTAAATACATTTTCGTTGCTAAAAGTATTGATAAGCCTACGTTCGATAGAATTCGGAATCTGTTTTATAATTGATAGGGGGTGATTGGACTTAGGGTTTACGTATATTGGATTAGCGTTATCTTTTAAATATGGTTCGTAAGTATTTTTTATTTAAGCTTAATGTGACATCTTAAAAGTGGGTTATTTTTATGTTAGCCAGTACTTCTACTCTTAGGCCTAATTTTTTAATTTCCATATGCATAATTTTCTTAAAGTTTTCTCCCTTGACCTTGTTGGAATCTCTTATTATAGCTAATCCATCATCTCTATATATGCCGATATCTGTATTATCAAATATATTTCTGAGTGTATTTAAAATAAATAACCCCACAAGATCTGATGCCTCGGAAGAGTCAAGGGCACCCATGGCCAAATCAAAGGAGTTTGTCATATTTGTTTTAATCCATTGGTCATTATTATTGATTAAAACTGATTTCCTACATTTTTTAATGATGTGGATTTCATCCTTGGATATATCAGTATACATCTCGGCAAATTCTAGGTCAATGTTGAAGAGTTCTTTGGATATAAATGGATAGAAATCCACTATGTCAAATTGTAGGAATGTGAACCCCACACGGGTCCCTCTCTCTCTCTGCACCGTGGATATCGTCGGCAACCGCACACACACACAGATGATATCCTGGTCGCGGTGCCAATGTGTGAACCTCACTCGCGCGCACAGTCTTGCCAGACCGTGAACACACTTCAGCCGATCGTCGTAGTGGCAATAAAAAAAATATGTCGATCGAAATTCCTCTAGGCCGGGATGGCGACGATGATGATGATGACTTCGTCGATCTCATCGTCTCGTCCAACTCCCACGTTGAAACTGTTTATATCAGCGAGCGATCGCTGAGTGAACAGCAATCGGTTGGCTCTGTGAGGGCGAAAGATTATTCAAAGCAGAACAAAAGGAACAGAACAATGTTCAACAACTCGGTCGGGGGTTTAGTATGGAAGAGTAATTATTAACAAAAATAAAAAAGACTTGATTTTACATTATATTAATGTCTACCGTACTTGTAAAAGTTGGTTGCTCTGAATTATCTCGTTTGATCTGTGTGTGTGTGTAAATTCGTTTACAAGTGGTGGTTTAGTTGCAAATTAATTGTCTAAGAAAACGATGGTGAGGTTTTCTATTCGTCGTCGCACGAGCCCGTCCGATCCTAACGACGTCTCTACTCGTTCTGTTCTCTCGTGGTTCTCAACTGTCGTGCGTCAAAACGTACATTCTTTTATTGAAGATGTCCATCGTCACACCCCTTCCTCTGCTCCATTTCTGTCTGCGTCCCTTCCTCTCTCAGGGGTTGGAAAGATGGGCGCATTACTCCCTTGCCCCTAAAACAAAATGGGATTTCTTTCTGGCCCGTAGTGTTATCACAAAAACAATCGCCTTCTCATTCTCGCCGTAATTAACGATGACAAGCCTAAATGATTATCTACCCAGTGAGAGCAGACCTCCGGTATCGCCACCCAAGGCGTATTACTCGCTCAAACAACCATATGTCTTTTGTTGACATTTATTAGAATTAACGCTAAGATCATACATTTTGCTAAATCTTTAACTTCACATCAAGACCGCTTCTTCCTCTTGTAGCGGTGATCGGTATGGACTAGCAAAAACGACTCCGCTCGACTGGCCGGCGCCTTTTCCGTTGTCTGAATAAGCTCGTTTCCACGTCAAATATATACAAGTTTTATATCTGACTTCGTCTCTACGCAGGGCCTAGCATCATCACCAAGATGCATACTAGCGCGTAACCAGGGTACCCGATCCCCACGGGGCCCCGGACACTTTGTTACAGGAAGGTACATTTATTTTTATTTTCGATATTATTAAACCAAGTGAGTGTTTTGGTAGTATTCCCCCATTGGTTTAATTCTAGGTCCTTTTGATTTGTTTGTTAATTCTAGATAGAATTGTTTTACTATCAAATTGGAAAGAAAGTAATGTCGTATTTTTTACTTCATCACTTTGCAGCCTCTTACGTTGTACACAGGCTTAGATTTTCTGGTGAATTGGTATCTTAATATCTTGCTTTGCCTTTCAGATATAATAATTAGTTAGGAAATATTAAGTTTAACGGTCTCAGCCGTCAAAAAATGGATTTTAGTGAGGAGCATTGCATGCTCTATGAATTCAAAAAAGGAAACTCAGCTGCAGAAGATACAAGGAATATTGGAACTGTCTATGGAATAAATGTTCTGAATGATCGAAAATGTCAACGGTGGTTTGCAAATTTTTTTTCTGGAGACTTTAACCTGTCAGATCGGCGACATTTCGGAAGGCCAAAATCAATTGATGAAGACGCCATTAAAGACGATGTGGAGGCCAATCCAAAGTTAACCAGCAAGGAATAAGCCTAACAATCCAATACAACCCATACCACAATTATTTCATGTCTTCACGAGTTAGGAAAAGTTTCAAAACTTGGATTCTGGGTTCCCTACGATTTGACCGACGCTCAACGAAATCAAAGATGCACTGTTTGCACATTTCTGCAAAGAATTGTGACTGGAGATGAAAAATGGGTTATTTACAAGAATACCCAACGCAAACGACAATGGTTAGACCGAAACCAAAGTCCACAGCCTGTTCCCAAACAAGGACTACACACAAAGAAAGTCATGCTCTCTTTATGGTGGGACATGAGAGAACTGATTTATTATGAGTTACTAGAGCCTAATCAAACAATCACAGCAGTAAAATATTGTTCGCAGCTGGATGATCTAAGAATTGCTCTATCAAAAAACGACCAGCATTACTCAATAGGAAGTGTGTAGTTTTTCAGCATGATAACGCGAAACCTCATACAGTTAAACTCACCCAGGAAAAGGTAATGAGTTTCAATTGGGAAATTTTGCCTCATCTGCCTTATTCACCTGACATTGCTCCATCCGACTACCATCTTTTCCGGTCGTTGCAGCATCACTTAAACAATAACATTTATGAATAACATTTATGAACATGACGACCAACTAAAAAATGACCTAAATTGGGTTTTCTCTAAAAAATCAGAGATAGTTTTTGAAGAAGGCATCAAGCAGCTAGTTGATCGTTGGACAGAAGTCATGGAAAATGATGAAAAATTATTGTAAAGATTAAAAATGCCCTAACGTGAATGTTTCAGATGAAATAAATGTGTTGGACAAAAACGACATTACTTTCTTTCCAACCTGATAATTCTTCCTATTTCTGGTTTTATCGGATAAATTTAGCGAGTGCTAGGTTTATTGTTAAAATTACTTTTGTGGTCTTTAAATAAGATATAGGCTTCCTTAGTTTTTAATTTACTAACTTTATCGCTAATTTTTAGTCTATCTATTTGTTTACTTTCAGCATTTATTATATTTATTCAGTTACGTCCGCTTGTATCTAGTTTTTTTGTAGTTTCTCGTAATGTTTTCTGTGAGTAGTTTGTTATGCTCTTCTTTATTTATTTCATGAAAATTCCTAGTTTTATCCGCTTTTACGAAGATTTTGTTAGAGTTCTTTATGTTTTTAACGATGTTGTGTAATTGATTTTGGAAATTATTATGTTGTTTGTGGAATTCTAAATCTTTAATTATATTTAAGAGGTCATTTTACAAAGCTAATCATGAGATATATTGGTTTGGCGTTTTTAGGCTTTTGATATCGTAGGATTCTTTTGTATCAAGGTTTTTATGTTTATTATCAAGAAAGAAGTGTGTTCGCCATCGCATTCGGCGTATTAGGTCGTTCGTTTTGATAATTACTTTAATAATCTATCCATACTTGCTTGGTGTTGGGATATTCTTAAGTGATGTTAACTTTTTTAATATTATTTTTCAGTGGTGAAATAAATTCTTATGAAAGTGCTCAACCACTTGAGGAGCTAAATACTATTATTTCATGTATCCACATAAAATGTTATAAGAAGATATAAT
>OY744528.1:35772654-35812654 GCA_963556195.1 Sepiola atlantica
CGAAATATCTGTATCACTTTCAACTAACAAAAAAAATGCTAGTTTTAATAAAAAAAAGAAAAAAAATCGGTTTCGATTTATTATTTTTTCTTTTTTATAAAATAAAAAAAATTGATATCGCATCTTAATGCTTCAAAAGGTATTTATTTTACCTATTCCTTCTTAAATTTAACAATAGATGCTTTTAAAAGAATATGAACCTTAAACACTTATACAAATCACGTGCTGCATTCAGGTTCTTCATATTTGATGATGGGAAACAACATCTTGCCCATTTGGCCCGGCTGTATAACAACAAGCCGGTAACGAGATAAAAAATACAAATCCGATGACATCAGGATATATTACACACATTTACTCTAGGGGCCGTCCTGCTTAAAATACCCTCAACTTTGATCCTAGCCTATTAGGCCCCAAAATATAAGGAAATATGAAGCAGATTCCGACTACGATGCAGTGTTGCTGGCATATCAGGGGAGGTGCTGATCAGAGCACTTTTTCTCTGGCTCGATAGAGTAAAAGGTCGACCCCGCAGTCTAGTGTAAAATGATCTTTTCTGGCAACCTCTTTCACACAGAAGAGATGTTGCTATCCCCTCCATCTCTTTCTACTTCTTTCGTTATGCTCATTGTAGGTGCTTGACTGAGCTTCAATCCTTGGTCACCCTGTAAAACATTCACAGCAAGAACTTGTCTGCCTACAACCACAGCAACGAAATGTCCTTTCTCTCTCTGTACCAACAACCAACGGAACTTCTACAAACAAAGTTTATTTCCTAGAAAATCCCATCTATGGAACAGGATACCACGAGTCTGTTTCACAACCGACTACAGCATGGTCGTCTTCAAGTTTCGAAAAATTCCATCCTCTTATGTAACAGTCTGCCCATTCCATCCACTGTTTCCAATCCTCTTGTGACGGCGGGCCAACGTCCAACAAGCGAACCTTTTAACACCTATCCTTGAGTGATCAGTAAGAAAAATCTTGTCGAAATCTGCACTGAACAGCCAGAGACTGTCATTGAAATTCTGTTCGCGATATCTATCATTGCTGATTCTACCTTTTCTTTTCTATATACTGAACAAGCACTATTCCATTCGCAATAATAATTTTAAGGTGATATGTCAACACGTTCCTTTAGTGTTGGAAAAGAAAACAATTTTCTTGAAGTCGTAGTAAACTTTTAGTTATCGACTGATTTTTTTGTTTCTGATCGATGTTCCGGTTTGATTAGGCTTGAAACATAAACCAACATTTGCGTCTTTTCGAACTCGGAAATCTATATGTCGTACTCAGTAATCTAAACGGAATTTCGAACGGAACTTTTTATTTAATCCACGGGGAGAGCTTGTTCTCATTCCGTCAGCCATTATTGGATACAAGTCTTAAGTAATTTTAAGAATAAAAATATATAAAAACTACACAAGACTTCTACTCGGTTATATCTGACGGAACGAGAACAAACTATCCCGTGGTTTAAATAAAGAGTTTCGTTCGAAATTTCGTATGAATTCCTGACTTCGATATATAGATTTTCGAGTTCGAAAAGACGCACCTGAAGAAGGTCGGAGATTACATCGGTCGAAACGTTGTGAAAATAATATTCATGAATCATTAATCGAAAACTCCGAAACAGAAAAAAAAATATCGTTATTTTTATATTTCAGGTGTATGTATTAGTTGCGAACTTTAATAGCTTGCTTCTGGCATCCTGACATGGACATGTCCCCCTTCTCCTTTACTGGTCTCTACAGACTGACGTCTGCCTTGACGGGTTCGGCAAGGTAATTCTCATAGAATTTCTAGCCAGTGTTGTCGATATTCAAAATCTGTAGAACGTTCTCTTGGGACACGTGTGTCATGATATTGTAAAGCCAGCTACCTTCTGTTATATACACCCGTAATGATGGGTATATAAAGTCCTTTACGCACGCGAGTGGATTGTCTCGCCATCGCCGCCACCATCATAGTTGTGAGCCCAGGTTGCTTTTTCGTTTGTTGACACAAAACCACGCTGGCACTTGTTGGTTAGTTTATAAAAAGGTTTATTCAAAAAACAGAAGAGAGACTGTGTATGCTGTGTGAAAAGGAGAAAGAGAGAGAGATATGGGGTCACTACACTGCGCTGCCCCTGTTTACGAGGGCAGCAAGCAAAAACACGTATTTTCTCGTTCAAGTCTCAAAGGCAAGGAAAAGTGCCCCGCCCGGAAATCATCTCGTTTGCGTAACTTCCGTGTGGTGACGCCCCTCCGACCCCGAACCCCCACAATTATCTACTAACACAACCACTACAATGTAACATTTCTGCTACTAAGTTAGATACATTTTTTGCACCCTGTCTACGAGGGAGAGTCTAGTGGTTTGTGCACTAGACCAGTAGCCGGCTAAACTCTCCCAGGATGAATGGCGCACAAAGTACCAACAAGTTTAGCTAAGCGATTCCTTAAATCTTAACTCTTATAGATTCCTATAGAGACCGCGCTTTTTATAATGTACTGACCATTTATATCCGGCGTTGTCTGGTAGTGTTTTTAGTTGCGACTATGCTCTTTTTTCCTCATAATATTATTTTCTTTGTTCCAAACAAAACAAAGTAACTCATTATTGTTTGTAAGATGGCGTCGATATTAAAATAATTCCTACCCGGTTAAAACATTATCTGGAAATGACATTTTATTGTTCTTAAGAACATGCTACAACGATCCACCAACAAAAAAAATCTGACGAACCCAAATCAAATATTAATTTCGCAGAAAGAAACCTATCGGTGACAAAATATCGAAAATGAGACTGACTTCATTTTATTAATTAGGTGATTATGTCTGCCTTTGCCAAATATACAATTACAGCGCGTATTATAATATACCTTCTACACCTAGCCGAAGTTGCACGATATTTTTAATTTCATTTAAAACTATTACGTTTTTTTCACCCAGAATATTATTCTTTTCTTCTAACCACAGTCAATTAACTCTGTATTGACGAATACAGAGTTACTCCCTCTTTTTAAGATCGCGTTAATATTAAAATAATTCCGATGCGGTCAAAGTATTTTCCGGAAGAAAATAAATCAAATTACATTTTATTGTTCTTAACAACGTGCTGCAACGATTCACTACGAAAACTTACGAACCAGAATAAGATAATTATTTCGCAGGAAGAAAGCAATTTGTGACACAAAATCGAGACAGAGACTGACTTTTTTTTATATATTAGATGATTGTGTCTGCGTTAGTTAAATTTACAATTAAAAACAAAAAATGAATTACTATTAATTCTAAAAATATTTAAGCTTTAAAAGCGGTAATTGGACACGTAAAATTCTACAAATTTGTGTTAATGATTTTTTATCGAAAAGAATACTATATATACTTTCATGATTATCAAAAATAGATTTTGTGTAAGTTAATCGTAAAACAAATTATTCCATGTAGACTAGTGTTTAACAAACGTTCTCTTAATTGTCAACAGTCGTATCAAATAAAATTTTAGCACGTCCCTCAATAAGTCCTGGACCTAATATATTGATTGGGCCACTAATAAAACGTCCATATGAATGTTTATGAAGTATTAGCCTTCAAATAGAACACGTCAAAATGTAACCCAATCGGATTATTAGTTTACAAATTACAATTATTTAAGTGCAAATTTTCAAAATTAAGGATAAATCTGAATTGCATGTGTTGATAAAGCATTGCTTTCTGATGGGAAAAATAATGTTCACGCAAAGCAATGGCTTGATAAAGCTTATTTAGACTCTACTCTTCCGTAAACAACAGTTAAGAAGTCGTATGCTAACCTCAAACCTGGTCGTTCAGACACAAACGATGCTGAATGCTAAGGTCGCCGAAATTCGTCAGTTGTCCGGAAAACATGTCAAACACGTTTTGTCCGATCATGAATTGAAGTTACGTGAGCTAACAGAGGAGTTGAAGATATCAGAAGGCAGTGTATTCAGATTTCTGCATGGACATCTGCTGTGTTCAATGTAGGGGCTGCGTTTGCTCACAGTTGATCATAAACAACACGTCGACGATTTAGAGCGTTTTTTTTAAAAGTGTTTCAACGCAACAAAAATGATTTCTGCATCAATATGTGATTATGGATAGAAACATGGATCCACCACTTTACTGTGGGATCAAATCGCCAGTCAGCTGAGTGGGCAGCAGCAGGTGAAAGCCACCAAATCGATAAAATACACACACATAAGCAAGCAAGGTTTTTGCCTCCGTATTTTCGGATGTGCAACATATTTTTTTCAGCGATTACCTTGAGAAAGGAAGAACCATCCGTAGCGAAATTTATGTAGCATTATTAGCGCGTTTTGAGGAAGAATCGCCCCAAAATGAAACGAAGAAGTAAAAAGCGCTTTTTCACCAAGACAATGCACCATGTCGCAAGTCGATCGGAACGATTGCAAAACTACGATGACTGAAGGAGCAAAACAATCTACTCCTGTAGATTAAATAAAGTTATCCTATGTGCTCGATTGTGCAGTATAGTTAACATGAAAATAAAGGATAAAGAAAACAAATCCATAACAAATAACTTTTACCAAACGCAAGAAAATATAATCTTCTATCGGTCTGGGTAACGTTTCAGTTTTGAACTTTTTTAAGTGTTTTTTTCCCAGATTTTGTATCGCAGCCAAGAAGGCTTTGACAAAGAAAATATTGGGCACATGAGATTGAATGGTTCGGTATAGTACCGGGTGTTTTTATATACACGGCTAGCTAGTTAACCAATCTGATTGGTTAACTAGCTAGCCGTGTATCTAAAAACACCCGGCAAAAATAACTCCAAGCATTTTAGCCTGAAGATTCCCCCCGGGGATGAAACGCGGGAGGCTCTGTGTAGCTTAATTGCCATAAAAATATTTTCATAGCTTACTATATATATATATATATATATATTAGTAAAATATTTCCACTGTCTAGAATGTATTTAAATTTGTAATTTGAGACGGTTTTAGAAACCAGTAAAATGCAGAGCTTTTTTTTAAAAATAAACATATTATTTATTTAAAATCCCAATTTTCGATTCACGCAGGAATCACTTGAGGACATTATTACACAACGAGCTTCGTTAACAACGGAAGCACAAGATCAAGCGAAATATTGTATATTATCCTGATGAGGATTCCAGTGTGAATCGAACATTTGAATCTTAAATAAATAATATGTTTATTTAAAAAAAAAAGCTTTGCATTTTATTGGTTTCTAAAACTGTTTCAAATTACAAATTTAAATGCATTCTATATAGTGGAAATATTTTACTAATACTTATAACGTGCGACCAGGGCACACCACTAGAGGACATTATTACTCAACGAGATTCGTTAACAACTGAAGCACAAGATCAAGTGACACCATGTCGTTAATAAAAGAGGTTAGAAAAACATGTTTCTATTATCTTGATGAGATCTGTGTGAATCGAAAATTTGAATTTTGAATAAATAATATGTTTATTAAAAAATAAGTCTCTGCCTTTTACTGGTTTCTAAAACCGTTTCATATATATATATATATATATATATATATATATATATATATATATATATATATATATAGTATCCATAGACAGACAACAAATTTTTAGATATAAGGAAAAAAGGCACAAGACCGCATACCCATGAGTTTTACTCACAGCTAACGCACTTACACGTTCTCTAGCTAGAGATTTTACAACTCTTAGATTACAACCTCACAAGTATTTCCATTTTTAAGGCACCCCCCCCATTAATTCTAAAAATAACAACCACCTAATTTATTAAGATATCTAACAACATCGAAAACACACGTACATAACACCGCACAACATGGTAACTATATCTGCAATAAACGTAGCTGTCTAGTCTGCCAGCATTTAATCACAGATTCCCCGTTTACAGTTTATAATACACGCATCTTAATAAAACCGCCACACCTTTCCATGTGATAGTCCCAATGTAATATATTACATTTTCTGTACAGAATGTTCAAATAGTGGATCAACAGGACAGACAAAAATACCTTTTAGATATAGATTTAACAACAATAAACTAGTAATGAACAAAACAGATGAGACTTCCAAATAGCTGAACATTTAAACTCAACAGATCATACACCCTAAACACTAAATGTATTTAAATAGACACCAATCTCCCGTTCACAAATGCACGTAAACAGAAATTTGGTCCGTTAATTTAAAAAAAAAAGTTTTCGTCATTGAATTTTGACTGGGCACAGTAGCGCAAGTTAGAAAGATATGTAGATCTATGAAAACAATGTGTAAGAAATGACTGGAAAACCATTGTATTTCGTATCGAAGTCGGATGCTGATGGTTTTATTGCCAACTCAACTTCCGCGTTTTGGGCCTTTTTCCATCAGACAAGAAAAAATGCATAAAAACAATACAAGACAATACTCTATCTGGATCAGTGTGGATATGGCAATCCTACAGAGTGACGACAATCCAACAAAGTCTGGTAGTATCATGAAATACTGATGGGGCGACTTGGGTTAGTAGTAATAATGCTTCGACTTTGAAACAGTGCCTGAATCCAGAGTCATCATTTGATGAAGGCTTTGTTGGAAGCAGTGCTGCATTACAAGAAACAGTTATTGTATAAACACATACACACACACATATATATATATATATATATATATATATATATATATATATATATATATATATATATATATATATATATATATAAAATTACATAAACAATATTATAGTCTACGCCAATCAACCAAAGTTTCGATGTTCTCACGTCTCTTCAAAGACTGAATAAAAATAAAAAGTGAAAATCCCGCATTGAAAATGTAAGCAGTAAAAATCCGGATGTTCAGAAAAAGAGAAATAAAAAATACAAGATTCAAATTCGACCCAAGTGCATGTCAGCCAATATAGGGCACAGTCCGCTGACCCTTCAAACATGTACTAATGAGCCTATAGCTCCTTCCTATATCCCAAAGAACACCACTCCTCTTCTCGAGCGACTATTATTCTGACATACGATAGACAGAACAAGAACGGGAAAGTCAAGGAAAAGTAAAAACAAAAAACAAATAAATAAAAAAACAAAGAAGTAGAATGATATATATATATATATATATATATATATAAAGAAACGCTAAAACAGACTCAAGACTAATTCATGTTTAAAACTATACAGTACACTTAATCTAAATATTTAAATAAAACTATAACCTTTAATGTTTAAGGTCATCATCAAATAATTTTGATCATAACAATTAACTGTATATTAAATAATATTAATAAATATTTTGAAATCATAAGAATTTTAGTTAATCTATTACTATCAATCTGAGCGAGGCGCTACAACGTAACCTAGCAATACTTATATAGGTTAGCATTATGATATAATGAATAAGTGTAGGTGCCACAAATAAACTAGTGTAGTATTTATCATTATTGCTATTATTATTACTATTACTATTAAACCTATTATTACTCTCACTATTATTATTATTACTATTACTATTAAACCTATTATTACTCTCACTATTATTACTATTACTATTACTATTAAACTAATTATTACTCTCACTATTATTATTATTATTATTATTACTATTATGACTGTTGCCATTACTGCTATTATTATTACTATTACTATCATTATTATTACTACTACTATTATTACTACTACTACTACTACTACTATTATTATTACTATAACTATTCCTATTATTATTATTACAATAACTATTGCTACTATTATCATTATTGTATTGTTATTGTTACTACTATAGCCATTATTATTACACTTTTTATTGCTATTATTATTATTGCAACAACTACTATTACTATTATTACTACTATTATTTCTATAACTATAATTATTATCATTATTACGATTATTACTATTACTGCTGCTATTATTATTATCACTATTACTATTGTTATTATTATAATTATCGTTTTGATCATTAGCATTATTGCTATTATTATTACTATTATTATTACTGTTATCATTACTGTCACTACTATTATTATTACTATTTGTGTAATAATTATCACTACTATTATTATCACAAATACTATCACTATTAGTATTCTTATTATTACTATTATCATTATTTTTATTATTACTACTACTACTACTATGATCTCTACTATCACTATTACTACATTCATCACTATTATTGTAGCAGCATAAAGAACGACAACACCACTTGATTTGAATTTGTAATATTATAACCTTTTCTCTTAAAAATTGCCCAGTATTAAAATATTAGAGGCTTACAAATAGTCCTAGTTGTGTTATTTATTTTTAATCTTTTAATTAAGACCAGATCTCCCAATGTTATTAGTTTATTGAAATTTTACTACCTTAGAACAAATTATACCTATCTAGGGGTGCATTAATTTGTGTGCTATATTGTCAAGTTATTTATGTTAAATTTTCTAGATTTTTAACAAACTTATCCAGAGTTAGCCGTTTGAAGTGCTTACAATTAAAACATATCTCATTACGTTGATTTAGTAAACAACTTTTATTAGGGGATATAATAATGGCTAACTTTTCACTAAGAAAGCGAAAACAGGTGAGGTTGTGCAATCTAGCTGTCGTGGTGTCTTTTTTTAAATGCTCAATTTTCATACACTAACTATATTCCCATATTTTAGGGATATTATGTACGTAGATGGTGAAGTGCCTATTTTATTATTATCTGTGTTATCAAATGAAAATTTGTGGTTAGTGTATCTGGCCTTAAAGTCAGTACTTGTATCCCCTATGTAATTTGTTTAGATTAGGAATGTTTTCTGGGAATGCAGTTTCTAAATAAACTATATTTTTGATTAAGCACTTTTCTTGTAATAAGCATCTACTCTTATCTCTACAGTTACATTGATTATTGTTATTATAATTGTCTAAGTTGTTATCATCACATTTTAATATATATCTATTATGATTCTTAATTATTTTTACCAAGTTATTTGTACAACTATAACTAAGTTTATTAGTGTTTGTAGTGAATGTTTCATGCAGTGGGTTATTTATTGAGAAATGTCGATTTAATAAATTAAAGAACAAATGTCCGATTTCTATTTCTCCTTCAAGCGTTTTATCCTCTCAATCTGGGTATTCAATGTTGATGTTGGTATACCCATTATTTCTTAAGGCGTTGTTATATAATTTTTTATGGAAATTGCTCAAGACAAGGCATGAAGCCACTTGATGTAAAGAGCTAACAAGAACAAATATAATTATCGCAAAGACAGGAGATGCCTATTGGCTTTAGTCTTGAAAAGACCAAGGTTATAGGTAGGAGAAAAACAGTCAACAGGAAAAGAGTTCCACAAGCAGTTTTTTGGAAGAAACCACTGGAATAGTAGGGTGTATTACAATGAGATATCAAAACAGCGAATGGATTGAGATCACTAGTCCAACGAGTCAAACGAGCTGGAACAAAAGAAGCGGGGAATAAATCATATAATTCCGAAGAACACATGACATAATAGTATTTATAGAAAAGATTGAGACTAGCGACATCACGTCTATGAGAAAAAGTGTGCAGAGAAGAAGAAAGAAAAAGAAAGGAGAAGACTAATCAAATTACAGACACGTTTCTGCACCTTATCAAGAACCCTCAAATAGGAAAGAGATTCCCCAGCCCAAATATGACAACAGTACTCCATTGCTATCACTATTAAAAGTTTCCTCATTATATTATTTATTATTAATGTGACTAATTGATATGGGATCTGCTTAATTACGTAATGTGGATGATTCGATTTGGGTTAACACATACTGGGTTGTAGTTATCTTTCATATAAGGTTTATAATTTCCTTCGTTAAGCTTAAATGTTACATCTAGGAAACTTATGATCTTGATTCCGGCTGCGACTTTTATTTTAAGTTCTAACCATTTCATAGCTTCGTGTGTATATATATATATATATATATATATATATATATATATATATATATATATATATATATATATATACATATATATATATATATATATATATATATATATATATATATATATATACATATACATATATATATATATATACATATAGTCTTGGAAGTTTCTCAACCATTAAAACTATATTAAAAACGCCAAAAATAAACCTTAAGTCCCAAGTCGTTCAGTGGAAAATCACGCATGTAAGTCAATTTAGTTTTTACAGTTATTATATTAGTTTGCTTCTAACATTATTTAAGGGATCATCAGTTGTTTACCATGAAAAACTGTTTCGGGAATTAAAAATCAAGACAGTATTTAATTTCATGGCTTCCCAGCAGAGTTGATCAGACCCCATTTCCCTTAAAAGACAAAAACATAAACGTTCCGTATACTAAACCTAAGTTTTGTTCCGTATAAATGTTTTGCTAACTTATAGTAGTTGTTAAAAAAAAAGAAAAAAAAGTCCTCCTTACATGTGTTGTTCGTCTGTCTAATAAAATTTATCCGTTACTTACAAAAATGTTGCTGCATTTTAAAGTGTGTAGACGAATCCATTACACTACTTTTTAGGTCATTAATGTATTTTTAGTTTTATATTAACAATATAAAAAATATCAACATATAAAAATATTAAAGAAAAAATTTATTTTTTAATTATATATATATACATATATATACTTTTAGTCTTTTTTCTCCCCCTCCTCCTTCTCCGCCTCCTCCTTCTTTGTTGTTCAATTCCTTGTCATCAATTTCAAATAAATACTAATCCATTTTGTCAACTCACAGCGTTCATAAGCTTAACTGCCGATTTTTTCTCTTTTATGTTAACTAATTAAAGATATCAGTTGCCTCTAATATCTTTTTTGTATTAACTTATATATATACATATATATATATATATGTATGTATATAAAATACATATATATGTATATATATATAATGTTATGTATATGTTATGTATATGTATATGTTATGTATATGTTTATATTAGCGTATGTATATTATAGTTGAGAATAGTAGTCCGAATCCTCAAAAGAATACAAGCTATCGATCCCCATCTAAAAAAATAGAGAAACATTATATTTTTTGCTTTCGACTCGAACGACAATGGAGAACATGATCAAATTGCGGACATGAATACAATTGTTCGTGTCACTCGTTATCGGATACACAACAAAAAAATGAATGGTTCTGTTTCATTGCACGTGCGGGTAGAGGTGGGGGTTCTGTTGATTCTATTTCATGACGTGTCTCTAGCTGTTTGTGCTACAATATCATTTGTCCGCCTTCCTAATAAGAGAGGGTGCGGCATAAGATCGACAACGTGGGGAGTCGCCCCTCCCCCCAAAAAAGGGCCACTCTCTAACGAGTATAAAAATGTCTAAGTTCGAGCCTGTCGGCATTTCATAATACGTTTCAGGTGTCTAGAAAAATGGTTGAAATATTCTTCCGTTCCAGGATTGGATCATCCCAGAAAGTACCTGCCTCCTGATGCAATCCTCTACCTGTATACAGATACTTCACAATCTAGTGAGGGATAATCTCTTCTCTTCCCTACAGCCTACAGTTCCCTAAACTTACTCCATAAAAGTCAGATACTTCACAATCTAGTGAGGGATAATCTCTTCTCTTCCCTACAGCCTACAGTTCCCTAAACTTACTCCATAAAAGTCAGATACTTCACAATCTAGTGAGGGATAATCTCTTCTCTTCCCTACAGCCTACAGTTCCCTAAACTTACTTCATAAAAGTCAGATACTTCACAATCTAGTGAGGGATAATCTCTTCTCTTCCCTACAGTTCCCTAAACTTACTCCATAAAAGGCAGATACTTCACAATCTAGTGAGGGATAATCTCTTCTCTTCCCTACAGCCTACAGTTCCCTAAACTTACTCCATCTACCCCTAACACTTGCCATCACGTCAGCATCAGCTCTTTCATGAGCTCCAAGTGTAACAAAACATTCTGAACAACCTTAATAGCCTCAACATCTAAATATAATTTCTCTACATCTAAGTTCTTATCCATTTCTCTAGGATTTGAAAATTGCAAATTAAAACAAGAAAGAAGAAACTGATTTTGTTTTTATTACTAAGTGAAGGTCATTTTTAAAAAAAGAATTTATTTTCTTTTGTAAATTTCTCGACTAGGAAAGAAGTTATGGACACAACAGTCAAAATATCGGACGTTGTTTTTTTGTTTTTTTTTTAAGATGGAAAAAAACATTTATTTGGTAAAAGCAGATACATATTTTGATGCTAGTATAACTTGGCCCACTTATATAAAAACAATTCTCTACGTGTATAAGAGTTAAATACGTCCTAAGATGGAGTACTGTTTCCACATTTGGAGAGATACCGTTTAAAGTACCCCTTCCTGCCTTGGAAGAGTACAACATCGACTTTGAAATCTAGTGAGGATGTCCTCTCCTCCTCCCTACAACTACTTTCCAGAGAGGAGACGTTGCTAGTCTTTCTCTACTCTCTCGTTATTTTCATAGCAGGTGCTCGACTGAGTTCCAATCTCTGGTTTTCACCTGTAAAACATTGACATTAAAGACTTGTCTAGCTGCAACCACTGCAAATAATTTTTCTTTTCACCCTCTGTGTATCTAAAACTATACATAACTTCCACGAACAAAGTTTCTATCCAAGAACTTCCCGGCTGTGGAACACAATACAACGGGCCTGCTTCCCACCAGACTACAACGTTGTCGTTTTCATTTCCGATGTTAACAAATTCGTGTCAAACCGTTCTCTTAAATAATAAAATTTTGTCCATTTCATCCATCGAACCCCAAATCATCCAAGATGTTGTCTCATCGTCCAACTGACATACTCATTAACCTTTATCCTCAAGTGACCTTTCGACTTTGATATATAAGGGCACATATGAAAAACCATTACAAATAAAAAACGATTGTGTATAATAACGTATCAGATAAAAATAAGTATCCTCACCAAAAATTATGAAAAATTATCGAGTAGAATTTTAATTAAAAATAAAAATCAGCTTTATCGTATTTTGCCGACCGCCATTTATTTATTACTTGTTTATATGACAGAATGAGTTATGCCCCCCCTGATTTACGTGTTTTTCGCTCTAATCAATGGCGGATCCGTAAAGTACGATAATTTAATTTTTAATTAAAATTCTACTTGATAATTTTTGCTATTTGGCCTGATACATATGTATATACAAAGTGTTTTCCGGTTAATTAATTTGGAATTGCGATTTTCACATGTGTAACTGCGTTTATCTATATTTGCCTTCATCTGTATAAGCACCGAATATTTTAATAATCTCAACCCGAAGGCTAGGAACAGCCTTAGTTGTTGACTAGGGGGGGGGGGCGTTAAAGTTGTATGATGTGTCACCAGAAAAAGGGAAAGTCATTTTACCATACGTGACCCAACGAAATATTTTTCGTTCTCATGTATCCGGAGAGGCGCCACTCAGTCCACTCTTTGTTGCCTAGACAGATTTTAACATTTTATTTAGGTTAAATTGTCATCGGCTGTCATGATTGTGTTTTTTTGTTTGTTTCAAATGAGGAAGACAAGTCCCCCCCCCCCAGAAAAGACGAGGTAATGCTGAATATTCTTACTTTTATTTTTATTTTTTTCAAAAACTAAAAAGAAGGTAATCAATTAAAAGTGTATCTCTTTTCAAAATACAAGGTGTGTTTAAAAAAACGTAACGGGACTGAGAATGCAAGAACAATGAATTGAACGTTAACTTCTTTTTTTCATAATACGACATTTGTAAAAAAAAGTAACGGGACTGAGAATGCAAGAACAATGAATTGAACGTTAACTTCTTTTTTTCATAATAAAACATTTGTAAAAAAAAAGTAACGGGACTGAGAATGCAAGAACAATGAATTGAACGTTAACTTCTTTTTTTCATAATACGACATTTGTAAAAAAAAGTGACGGGACTGAGAATGCAAGAACAATGAATTGAACGTTAACTTCTTTTTTTCATAATACGACATTTGTAAAAAAAAGTGACGGGACTGAGAATGCAAGAACAATGAATTGAACGTTAACTTCTTTTTTTCATAATACGACATTTGTAAAAAAAAAAGTAACGGGACTGAGAATGCAAGAACAGTGAATTGAACGTTAACTTCTTTTTTTCATAATACAACATTTGTAAAAAAAGTAACGGGACTGAGAATGCAAGAACAATGAATTGAACGTTAACTTCTTTTTTTCATAATAGGACATTTGTAAAAAAAAAGTAACGGGACTGAGAATGCAAGAACGGTGAATTGAACGTTAACTTCTTTTTTTCATAATACAACATTTGTAAAAAAAAAGTAACGGGACTGAGAATGCAAGAACAATGAATTGAACGTTACCTTCTTTTTTTCATAATACGACATTTGTAAAAAAAAGTGACGGGACTGAGAATGCAAGAACAATGAATTGAACGTTACCTTCTTTTTTTCATAATACAACATTTGTAAAAAAAAAGTAACGGGACTGAGAATGCAAGAACAATGAATTGAACGTTAACTTCTTTTTTTCATAATACAACATTTGTAAAAAAAGTAACGGGACTGAGAATGCAAGAACAATGAATTGAACGTTAACTTCTTTTTTTCATAATACGACATTTGTAAAAAAAAAGTAACGGGACTGAGAATGCAAGAACAATGAATTGAACGTTAACTTCTTTTTTTCATAATACAACATTTGTAAAAAAAAAGTAACGGGACTGAGAATGCAAGAACAATGAATTGAACGTTACCTTCTTTTTTTCATAATACGACATTTGTAAAAAAAAGTGACGGGACTGAGAATGCAAGAACAATGAATTGAACGTTACCTTCTTTTTTTCATAATACGACATTTGTAAAAAAAAGTGACGGGACTGAGAATGCAAGAACAATGAATTGAACGTTAACTTCTTTTTTTCATAATACGACATTTGTAAAAAAAAAAGTAACGGGACTGAGAATGCAAGAACAGTGAATTGAACGTTAACTTCTTTTTTTCATAATACAACATTTGTAAAAAAAGTAACGGGACTGAGAATGCAAGAACAATGAATTGAACGTTACCTTCTTTTTTTCATAATACGACATTTGTAAAAAAAAAGTAACGGGACTGAGAATGCAAGAACAGTGAATTGAACGTTAACTTCTTTTTTTCATAATACAACATTTGTAAAAAAAGTAACGGGACTGAGAATGCAAGAACAATGAATTGAACGTTACCTTCTTTTTTTCATAATACAACATTTGTAAAAAAAAAGTAACGGGACTGAGAATGCAAGAACAATGAATTGAACGTTAACTTCTTTTTTTCATAATACGACATTTGTAAAAAAAGTAACGGGACTGAGAATGCAAGAACAATGAATTGAACGTTACCTTCTTTTTTTCATAATACAACATTTGTAAAAAAAAAAGTGACGGGACTGAGAATGCAAGAACAATGAATTGAACGTTACCTTCTTTTTTTCATAATACAACATTTGTAAAAAAAAAAGTGACGGGACTGAGAATGCAAGAACAATGAATTGAACGTTAACTTCTTTTTTTCATAATACGACATTTGTAAAAAAAGTAACGGGACTGAGAATGCAAGAACAGTGAATTGAACGTTAACTTCTTTTTTTCATAATACGACATTTGCAAAAAAAAGTGACGGGATTAAGAATGCAAGAACAATGAATTGAACGTTAACTTCTTTTTTTCATAATACGACATTTGTAAAAAAAAGTAACGGGACTGAGAATGCAAGAACAGTGAATTGAACGTTAACTTCTTTTTTTCATAATACGACATTTGTAAAAAAAAGTAACGGGACTGAGAATGCAAGAACAATGAATTGAACGTTAACTTCTTTTTTTCATAATACAACATTTGTAAAAAAAAAGTAACGGGACTGAGAATGCAAGAACAATGAATTGAACGTTAACTTCTTTTTTTCATAATACGACATTTGTAAAAAAAAGTGACGGGATTGAGAATGCAAGAACAATGAATTGAACGTTAACTTCTTTTTTTCATAATACGACATTTGTAAAAAAAAGTGACGGGATTGAGAATGCAAGAACAATGAATTGAACGTTAACTTCTTTTTTTCATAATACGACATTTGTAAAAAAAAGTGACGGGATTGAGAATGCAAGAACAATGAATTGAACGTTAACTTCTTTTTTTCATAATACGACATTTGTAAAAAAAAGTGACGGGATTGAGAATGCAAGAACAATGAATTGAACGTTAACTTCTTTTTTTCATAATACGACATTTGTAAAAAAAAGTGACGGGATTGACGATGCATTAATCAAATGCAGTGAATTTTAAATGAATACCAAGTTAGACTAAAGGTCGGTTTTTAATGTGGGGAAAATGCACCTCCTCATAAAAGGAATATTATGAATGGGAACAAAATTTCATATTATCTCTCTATTATGAAGAAACCTCAGGTATGAAAAAAAAAATTGCTTACTATCTCCGGAGAGCGGATTGAGAACAGAACTTCCGTTTAAGAGGCAGATGTTTCTGTTTGTCTCAACACAAATGTGCATTAGCAAATCATACTGAAGTACTTGACGAAGGCATCTTTAGGGTTGTATATTTTGGGCAGAGAGGTTCCACTTTCCTCCCACATACAGAGTCTGGTATTCCGAAATGCTTACCCATCTTTAGGGTTGTATATTTTGGGCAGAGAGGTTCCACTTTCCTCCCACATACAGAGTCTGGTATTCCGAAATGCTTACCCATTTTGGTACTGATGAGGCTTAACGTCTTTCGACTTCGGCGATCTAACGAGAATCGTTGTGTCAACGTGATTATATGTTAGGTTACTAGCAGTAGCATGGTGGGAGGTTGATGGCTGCAAGAGCCAATCACTGATTTGGCCCCCTCCCCCGGATATGAGCGACGAAATCGCGAAAAAATGCAGCTGGGGGTCTGGGGGGCGCTGGAAGTCCTTTAGCGGGGTACGGGGCGGAGCCCCGGAAAATTTTACGATTTTAAGGCCTCCAGATGCCCCCGTTGATGCATTTTTTAGCACTAAAATGCATTACTTTATGTTAAAGAATTGCCTTTCTCTCGAGTTTTTTGGGGGCATTATGCAACAAAAATCATCTTGGGGGGGGGGGGACAATGCCCCCTTGGAGCCGTGCCTGCCTGATGGTATTAACTTCTTCTCCCCCTCCTCTGTCAGCGATGCCCACCATGGTTGGGCGCTGTGGAGAAAATTTTGATCTTCAAAATCCCAGATGGCAGGAAAATGGCCTTCCAGACTTCTTTTTTCCCTAAATCTGCTCCAATAAACAGTGCTAAATTCTTTATTTCAAATTTTCTTGGGTCTCCTACAAAGGGTGCGCCCCCTAAAACCCCATTTTGGCGCCCCCCCCTGCTACCACGCTACTGGTTACTAGTAATAAAATCATCCACCCCTTAGAACGGAGGAGCCAATATTCTTACAGTTTTTTTTTTAAATAATGATTTCCATGCACTATACTAGTTTCTTTTTTCATTCGATGTAGACGAGCTTGCCATAATAATCAACTCAAACATTCAAAATAATCCGAGAAAAAATAAACTTTTTCAAAGAAATAATATCAAATCAGACAAATTATTTTTCAAAGAAAAATTTTCATGTTTCAATAATTCAAAAATTTATGACAACACCATTTTATTATCAAGTATTAATTTAATGTTTGCTGTTTAGCCTACGCAAATTAAACGAAATAATACATTTGCACTAAAATATCTAATAAAGTAATGGGTTAATTATATTCCGTGATCGTTAATTAATACGCACTGAAAATTTCATTAAAATTGGTTAATTTTGTTTATTTTGATTATTTTTTTAGTGAAAGGAGAGGGGGGGGGGCAAAATGCTCGTAGTGTGACTGTTCGATAGATCTTTGTTACGTTGTAGCATGACGTCATTTTCCAGTGCTCTGGCCTCCTTTATTACGATGGCCGTGGCCTGACGCTAGGCACATGGAGGGAGAAAGGACAGTCTTTTTTTTTTCAATGTGGTAGCAAAACGGGTTCCTGTTGCGAATATATTACAAGGAAGAACCGAAGAGTGGAGCTCAGTCGAGCTCATTTTTATGGTAATAACGATAGATCAGAGCAAAGAGAGAAATATATATATATATATATATATATATATATATATATATATAGAGAGAGAGAGAGAGAGAGAGGGAGAGAGAGAGAGAGTAACGTAATAGCTACTTTCTCGGCTTATAATTATAATTACATTGGCTCGCGTTTCACTTCCACGCCCCCTTCTCTCTCTGTTCTTTCAGGGGTAATTCTCCTTATATATATAAAGAAAACGTATACGGTGCACTTTTAAACATGGAGGAGCTTTAAGCACGACATTAAATTTCAGACGAAATAGAATCGGTAATATATGGAATAGCGGATAACCATGAGATAGACTAGTAAAAATATCACAGACACATTTCTAAAGCCAATCGGTGTTTCGGTTGATTCAAACATTTTACACCAAAGATTAATGTCGCTTGACTCAACCGAAATATCGGTTCTCTTTTGAAAAAAAGTCTGTGTTATTATTTCTACTAGTCTGTTACATGCTTATCCACTATTCCGTATACTAAACATTACATGTAAACATTAAAATCTTCTCATATGATTTAGTTTCCCACCGATCATGGTTGACCTGTTTAGTCTCACTAGCAGATATTTCCATTAATGTTTGTTTTGTTTTTTACTCGGTCCAAGTTTGGACCAAGACCATGCTATACTGCAACATTATTTTACAAGCGATTTTCAAGGCAGTATATTTTAATAATAATTATAATAATAATAATAAAAGTAGTAATCATAGTGTTTTATGATATTGGTTACAAAATACGGCAAATATCAGATGATATTATCATCATCACATCATCTTTCCCGTAGTCTGGACTACTGTTGGGGCGCCAAAGATGACCTGCCAGCCAGATTTCTCCTTTTCTGCTTTCCTAAGCATGCTACTCAGCGACAGCCCTGTCTCCACTCTAAGATGGTATCATCCTATATCTTTCTTTGTCTGCACCTCATTCTTTCTCCCTGTACCGTTCCTTGCAGGATTGTCTTTGCGAGACCTGATGAACGTGTGCCATTCGAGAGTTTTGTGGCCACCTGCTGGTTGATTAGTGTCTCACGTGTCAGATTGTTTTCAAAGTCTTGGAAGATTGAACCTAGTTTTCAGGACCAAGTAGAGTAACTTGAGCGGCTGTACATGCTGATGACTGGTGATACCAGATCAGGCTGCCCTGTGGCTCCCTGAGACGAAATTCACCTACATTGACGTTTTTTTTGTTTTTTGTTTTTTTTTTTGTTTGTAAAACTTAATTATGTTCTACAAAACCAAAAACAAAAACAACAGCCCCTCTCCCTTTCTCCCTCCCCTTTTTTATTTTTATTTTTCCTACCCTACTCCCGGTCCTGGATATGACCTTAAACTACATCCGATGGTGAGATCCGGCTTACGGACTTTGGGGAATGTGGAGCCTCCTCTTAATTACCATTGCTCCCAGGTCCACCCTGACCCGGAGTGGTAGTACCTGTTAGGGTCCCAACTATGGGTTAAATAGAAACAAAAAAGAGAAGAAAACAAGACCAGATTCGGCATTAAATAACCCAAAAAGGGTTGATATGCCGTAAAACAAAACTACCAAACCAAAAACCCTGATTAAACATTTGAAGATATAAAGAACTTGAAGCATAAAAACTTTCACTATAATGACCAGATTCGGCATTAAATAACCCAAAAAGGGTTGATATGCCGTAAAACAAATCTACCGTACATGCTGATGAAGACTGGTGAATGTGACTTGAAGTCATTGTTAGAATCAGATTGCATTGGTAGAATCTACAACAGTCGAACTCTGAAAATCGATTAACTGACAAAGGCCTCCAAAAATCAGCAAATTATGGATAAACTACAGCACATGCTAGGAATTGCTAGCGCATTTGTTTCAGCTAATTAAATAGAGTCTTGCGAAGTGCATCTCAGTGCCGTCTCTGCTTTTCCTGCAAATATTCGCAGCCGCTGGTCATCCAAATTTATTTATCCAGAAGATGTATGCCTTGAAAGATGACAACCCTGCAGGACATCAAAAGTTCCAGTCTGAGTTTCACGTAATTAGACGCAGTAGCCAATACTTGTCTTTGCTCTGATATTGTCATTGAGCAAACATGAATGCGCTCACTCAAAACCCAGAGTTGGCTCACACTGGGGAGGGTGCTATCCGAGTATCAGAGAACAATTCAGGCCATGTTGTTCACTGTGTCATCCTTTACAACCTCTCAATGCAAAAACTTACTGCACGAGGTTACACAACAAGCGAACAGAATAAGGAGTTATCTGCCTCTCGAGTGAGAAGAAATACAATAGATCTCGGGAAAGTTGCAGAGCAACTAGATTACACAATATTATCATAAGGACGTCAATGTTCAGGACTTTTTCGAAATCAGAAAAGACATTGTACATAAGAGAGATGGACAATTAGTTTTCTCCTACTCTCACAAACAAAAGTTTAAGGCAATGGCTCTAGCATCGAGCAAGAACGTCAAAGGTTCTTGCAGATCGTAGCATTGGCCTAGCACTTTTACTTCAGAGGCTTCTAGTAGTCTCACAGACGGGTGATCTAAGGTTGGTTTATGTCATGTCTTATGAATACTGTCTCTATCCGATGTCTTTGTTCGACGGAAAGGGCATCTTGTGTCAAGCAGACTAACCGCAGATGGTAGCGGTCTTCAGAAATTATGTTGAAAGAAAATCGGACAGTGCTGTGACACAAACCATTCCAGTCACAGAGCACAACGTACGAGACGCAGGATCTCTTTTTTACCGTCTGAAATGGAAGGAGCGGCGTACCTAGAGCTCGATTGCAAACGATTATGCCTCATTTACTGTCGAACACTATGGGAGAGCAACTGTCGTGTTTGATCGTTATGAAGTTGGGCCAAGTATAAAGGACTGTACTCTACAGCGGCGAAGTCGAAAACTGAATCCGAAGAAGGTGAACATTAGCGAGCTGACAAAATTTGCTTGAAAAAAGGACTACTTGTCTAATGCGGCAAATAAGCAGGCGCTATTCTAGCTGATCATGGAACGAATGCAGCAGAAAAGCTGTGGCGTCATTCCAGCGGAAGGAGATGCAGACGTTGAGATTGCAAAGACAGCCATCAATATGTGTGCTTTCAAATGAACCACCCTCATTATAGAGAAGACACGGATGTTCCATGCATATGTTTCTAAATGTACTGCACTTTATTTCCGCTCTGACAAGGCGAAGGTTCTCAAACCGGTGTTTGGCGAAGCAGTTTGTAATGATCTGTTTCTTGCACGCATTTACGCGATGCGATTCAGTGTCCAGAGTAGTCGGAATAGGAAAAATGTTGGGGTACCAACGAATCGTCAAGACAGCAAAGACAATCGCAGACTGTTCAAAAGCATTCTCTCTACCAAAACAAAGCCAGAATGTTGTGGAAACAACGGTTGTAAGGCAATTGTAGCTTTGTTCAATGCGGATCAGAACGACTCCCTGGCCCTATTTGATAAAATATGCTCTGTAAGAAAGTTGCGAGACGTAAGACGTTCGTCACGCCAGAAAGATTCCCACCAACGCCCTCTGCCTGTAGATTGCATTATTTACGGACTTACTACCAGGTTATGGAATGGGTGGAATTTAGTGATGAAATGGTGCTATCTTAGTCGGGGTGAAAGGTGGAAGGGGAAAACTTGCTCTGGTAATGACGGACAAAAGCTCTGCTCTCGATGCACTGATTCAGATAATTCATTGCAACTGTTCGGAAGGATACAATACCCTAAAATGTACCTGCAAAAGGCATGGACTAGAATATACCAGTGCACTGGATATTGCAAAGACGGAAATTGTGACACTATTAAAAATGATCCCGTGGAAGATGAGGAGGAGTGAAAAGTTTTGAAAAAGTACTGTAACGTAAGTGAATCAGGGTGGATGCAACAAGGGTAATAGGTGTAGGGGTACCCATTGATATTGTATAAGGTTTTATTTGGAATCACTGGTATCCCTTTTCAGGTCAAAGATTGACCCTGAAAACCTGGGTAAAAATCCGAGAGGCATTGCTTTACCATGAAAACTGAAAGAGTTAATGCTTCACATGCAAATGGAAAATGACTTGTAAACCGACAAAAGCCATATTCAAAATTTGACACTTTTCCATACTCCGACTTGCCCAACTTTTAGTATATTGTAGACTAGACCGAACCTAGCACAAAACCACCAAAAACAAAATTGTCCAATCTTGGGGGGGGGGGGTATCAGTATATTGACTCGTCTATTATTGCCCCTCAAATTCGAGAGAAGACTAATGGACGTTGCCAGCGATTTGATTTCAGTTGTTGTCACTACGACTCCATGGAACACTTGTCACTGATGACGACCTGGTTGAGAACTCCGAGTGATTACATTATAATAATAAAATGCTTATTGACCTCGGTAAATACGCTAAATAACATTCTAATTTCAGGAAATACATACTTGTTATGGTGAAAAAAAACCTGTAACCAAATTTTACGGAAAACAACTGATAAGTTTTTTTTTTATTATTATTTAAGAAATTCAATTTTCTTTCTTCGATTTGGTAGTTAAGTAGAGAGACGCCATTTTTTAATTATAAGGAGGCAGTAATCACAATTCGTTACTAGTTTTGTTCGACAGAGGCGGTGCTTCTTTAAATTTATGTATAAATTATTATTATTATTATTATTATTATTATTAGTATTATTAATAATAATAATAATAATAATAATAATAATAATAATAATAATAATAATAATAAGTGTTTCTTCACAATCATCTATTATATAGACACGTTGTGTTGGTATTGTAAAACACTGATCATTATTGAATTTTTTTCTTAATATTAACACTACTGTTGCTATCATAATAGCACAACCTGTTTATCATAGATTATAAGATAAAAACAGTATATCAACGAACAAGGGCGACAACTCTAGTCGGTAAGGCGCGCATGCGGCCAACGTTTATGTCATTATTTTATTTTATATATTTTTTTCGTATTTCCATCAAGAACCTAGGATTAGTGTTGAGGTTTATGGAAGGTATGTCTTTTTTATGCTGACAATAAAACTGAAAAAAATGTTAATTTATAAGGGATACAAAATGTTAATTTTATTAATTACTTAATAAGTTTTTCGATTGTACACTTTTAGTAAAGGGAACATTCGCTATTACATATTTGATGATTTAAATTCGCATCTAACGCTAACCATACGTAGAAAATCAGATCAAGAAGTCAGCGTATGAACTCAGATGTCACAACAACCGACTGTATGCTAGAAATGGGCGTGACGACACATAGCTCAAGGAGGGAGTCAGCGAGAGAAGTGGGCAATTGGTTGGGAAGCTTTTAAGCGGACAAAACGTGTAAAGAAATGACTTAAGAATCGATTAAAAACTGCGAGGTGCAGGTCCACAGATGCCCGCTGCCCCGGACTGTTCTTTTTCTCCACCGCTAGCAGAAGTGAAGGCGACGTCAACAGCTTAATAAATGGTATTTCTCCAAATTTACGCTATTCTTCTTTTCTTTGGTTGTTTGAAGCGTTTATCGCACCCGACGAAGACGATTCTGGGATGAAGTGATTCAGTCACATAGGGAGCGAGTGACACGAGGTATGATTTAATTGTGTTGTTGAGAAATAAGAGATATTAGACCTCCCCTTAGAGTGGAGTATATTCAGCAACAACATTTCGTAACACAACACAATCGACAATCGAGAGAAAACATGAAACTCAAAAAGTTGTGACTAAGGGGAAAGAAGAAAAGGGAAAAAAGTTTGTTTTTTTTAAAAAAGGAGACGTTGCTTGAAACATTTTTTCTTTTCTTTTTTGTGTACTCGTTTGTTGTTTAAACTAATGAATGCGGATAGAACATTTTAGATTTGATAACTAAAAATAACATCGTGTGTGGTTTTATACAATTTTCAAAAGTCAGTCTAGATCGTTTGAAAATTGTTTGAATCTCTTTCTTTGATTTTTCTATAGAAATGTACGTTGGAATTTTCTCATTGGTTTGCCGTGATTAAAAAACAGCTAATTTGGCGTCTTCTTTTCCTATGTTTTGCCGTTTTGTCCCAATAAATTTCAAATGTTCACTTTTTCTGAAGACGTTTGTTGATCCGAACGAAACAGGTCAAATCCTCCGTTTGTTCTTTGATTTTTTCCCGTGTTTAATTGTTCTTTTTGTCTTTTATACACATACACACACACACACACACACACACACATATATATATATATATATATATATATATATATATATATATATATATATATATATATGTGTGTGTGTGTGTGTGTGTGTGTGTGTCTGGTGATTTTGTGTTGCAGAGACAATATTGATATAAAATGTTGTTTGGCTAACGGCAAATGAAACGGACCGTAAAAAAGCATCTCACAGAAATGTTATGTTATTTGGAAATGTGAAAAAATAAAAATAAAAATTAAAAACATTGTTATTGGAATATAAAATGAACCTGACATATATATATATATATATATATATATATATATATATATATATATATATATATATATATATATACATATATATATATATATATATATTTATATATAAATATATATATATATATATATATATATATTTATATATAAATATATATATATAAATATATATATATATATATATAAATGTATATATATACATATATATAAATATATATATATATATATATATATATATATAAATGTATATATATACATATATATAAATATATATATATATATAAATGTATATATATACATATATATAAATATATATATATATATACGAATATATATATATAAATATATATATATATATATATTTATATATATATATATATATATATATATATATATATATATATATATAAAATTTCACTACATATGTAAATTATGTGGTTGGACTTTTAACGAGATTTTCAGATGAATTAAAATAGTATAATTAAAGTTATCCACCATTTTACATATTTCAAGTGTCTAAAATTAAGGAACATTAAGAAAAAAAAATAAGTGTTTAAAGTTTAAAACAGTAGGGTTTTTCGTATAAAAGGATAAAAATTAGTATTCTAAACTTTAATTATCATCACTGCTGCAAGTCACGCAATATCAATCATGTCAAAAAAAATAAAACTGATTTTAGCGACAAAGCAAAAATCGTCAAATTAAGAAAGGAAAAGTTGACAATAGAAGAAATGGGAAAACGTGTGAAACGTTCAAAAAGTGTTGTAAGCCGAGTTCTCAAACCCTATAAAGAAACTGGAAGGTTAAGTAACACAAAGAAACCTGCCAAACCAAGAAAGACAACGGAAAAAGAGGACAGAGTTATACAACGCCTTGTGGTAAAAAATCGTTTCCTTACAGCTGGCAAAATTTCAAAACAAATGGAAGGTTTCACGAATATTTCACGACAAACTGTGTCCGGAAGGTGGGACAAAATAGGTCTTTTTGCAAGATCTCCTGGAAAAAAGCTGCTAATAAGTAAAAAAAAAATAAAGCAGCTAGATAGGCGTTCGCAAAAAAGCATGCTATATGGTCAGAAGAGAATTGGGACAAGGTTTATTTCAGTGACGAATCGAAATTTTATGTATTTGGCAGTGATGGAAAACAATTTGTAAGAAGAAGAAAAGGCGAAAGTTTAAATCCTAGCTGCATCAAAAAAAAACTGTTAAATTTGGTGGAGGTAGCGTGATGGTTTTCGGCATGATATCATGGCAGGGTACATCACCACTTTCACGCTTAAATACTAGAGTAAATGCCACTGTATACAAGAATGTTTTAGAACATTATGTTTTGCCAGTGTTGCACAATTCTGGTATCGAAAAGCCTGTTTTTATGCAGGATAATGCTCCCTGCCATAAGACAAATCTGATCATGAATTATCTAGCTGATCAAGAAGTAGAGGTAATGGACTGGCCTGCTCAGAGTCCTGACATGAACCCTATAGAAAATTACGGAAGACTCTAGGACAGAATGTTATGGCAAAGAATCCGGAAAATATTGAAAACATGTGGCTGAAACTGAAAAGATGAATGGGCCAAGATAACTGTGGCCCAATGTCAAAATTTAGTGAAATCCTGCAGTCGTAGATGCGCAGCAGTTATTGAAAACAAAGGTGGAAGTACCAAATATTAAATTTCTTTTGTGTTTTTAATGTGATTTAGTTAAAAATGATATTTTGTTCCTTAATTTTGGACACTTGAAATCTGTTAAATGGAGGATAACTTTTAAAATATTATTTTAATTCATCTGAAAATTTTGGTTAAAGTCCAACTACATGATGTGTATATTCAGTGAAATTTTCACATGAATTAATATATGATTTCGTTTAGATACAAAAGATTTTATTTTTGTTCCTGTATTTTGGACGGTATAGTCACTATAGTCACTGTCACTTTCTTACGGGTCGTCTATGTTCTCTGTGTTAATAGATAACGTCATCCTTTTGTATTTCTATCGGGTATGATGTAATAAAGGATCTTTCCGATGTCTTCCACCTGCTTTCGTTTTTTGTCTGTCTTCTACCTGTTTTAGCGCATGATGTCATCTCTATATGACGTCATTTATTTTGCATGAGAACAAACTAGATTCACAAAACTCACACAATCCACAGAATTTCCGTAGTAAATAGATATATATATATTAGAAATACATCTGTTCCGATGGATACTGCACGCCTGTCCTGTGCAGTTCTAGGAGGTCCACCCTCCCAGGCTTCGCCTCCCCTCTTTGGGGAGGAGTAAGTTTATTGCTTACTGTCTGAGGCGCCCCTACCGGGGAATGCCGACGGGGCTGCCCAGGCAATTTTTAAATGGCCAGAGTGCTCACCTCTCGAGCGCTGGCTTTTAACCCCACTTGCTCGACCCGATCTTGGGTCACATCTTACTTGTGGGAGTAAGATAAAACTGGCCTTGTGCCTAACTCCTGGGGAGGAGTAAATACCTATTAGAAATACATCTTTATTTAACGATGCCTATAATTAACCCCAACACTAACCCTAAGGTCGGAGTGGCAATACGAAAAAGTATAAAATATAAGAATGAAGGAAATAGTGCGCGCGCCTTAGCGAATAAAGCTAATTGTTCTTGGTGCGTGATAATAGATTTGTACAGATGATAAACTATATGTTACTAGCAGGGCTACCTGACGTCACTCGTAGGCATCGATAACAAAGGCCAAGAGTTTTTAAAACGTAATTTATCTCTCTCCTTTCGTCTCTCTGTCTCGATTTCTCTTTCTCTTCCTCTCTCCCTCTCGTTCTCTTTCTCTCTCACACACACCCACTCACATTGCGTTTTAAACATAAGTCTCCCCAACCTATCGCCTGTCTCGCTCTATAACTCATTCACAGAAAATTGCAATTGTTTCAAAATAATAGAATGAAACAAAAAAGAAAGAAAGAAGAAAATGTCATCACTAGCCAACTGTTTGACCTAGTGTCAGTGTGATTTTTCAAACATTTACTACTAAGAAGGAAATAAAGTATTTTTTCTGACCGACATTGCCTCTCCCCTCCCCCCACTGCACTAATTTGGTCACTGGTGACCCGAAGCAAATAGATATTAAAATATATAGAGGGGTATTAGAAATCAAATATAAAATATTCAGAAAAAAATAAAATAAAAAATAAATTCAATAAGTAATTAAAATCATTAAAAAAATCAGTTACAGTTTTAGTTTTATTACATTTGCTGCGGATATTAATATTTACTGCATTATAAGGTATATTGCCATCCACACGTTTTTTTGAGATTTGAAACACCTACCATTTGACAAAGAGGTCTTCCTCGAAATATATTATGGAACACGGTCACACAGATTACACCAGTGTTGAAGTCTTGCCTAATCAAGTAAGATTTGCTATATATAAAAAAAAATTATTAAAAAAGATTTTGAAAAAATATATAATCAAAATCACTTGTTTTTGTCTTACTTCTCAACGCCGACATATTTCTATTTCTTGCATTGTGATAGCCTTCTAATACCCCTCTATATACGTATTACACACAATGCGTCAAGCAAACTACCTCTCATTATATTAAAATATGTTTTAATATAACCAACTCGGGGTCATACTGAATCAGGTGATATAAGCTTTGTAAGTGTATATGTAGCACTATGGTGGATGAATTCGGCGATCTTAGCAAATTATCCGTAAGGCGGCTCATCGCATACACTGCCGGAGTCCATATTTACTTGCACCCAACACCGTCACGTGGACACAGTTAGACACAAGGTCGGGTTTTAATGTGGAGAAAATCTAGCTTACAAAATGGCCATCAGTGTTGGAACAAAAATAAAAATTGCTTCACTCTATAAGGATTATTGCTTCTCTAACCGAGCACAGAAAAAATTAATTGTAATATCGAAACAGATACTACATCTTGCTCTTAGCCAAAATTCCAAGGTAGACAATTTTGTTGGGTAGATAACATGTTCCCTCTCCTCTTCTTTCTTTACTTTTTATAAACAGCGGTTTTAAAATTCAAGAATAGATAACCAAGAAAAAATCAGTACTTACGTCATCAATTTCGAGCTTCGCCGGAGACTTCTGAGACTCGTGAAACGTTAACGAACATCGCCGAACTAACGAAATCTACGATTAGTGTAAAGGTACCCCACACGTTTCTTTCTGACCCCGTGGGTATCGTTGTCGGCCACTCACGCACAGGTGGTTGATATCTCGGTCGCGGTGCCGAGTAAAACAGATACCTCACTCCGATCCGGTGTCACTGAACCACTTGTAACATAGATGGTCCACTCGTGTCTCTATCTCCGTGCTCACACGTCATGTTCTCTGCGCAGAAATCTTTCCAGACTGTGAACACTCTCTTTGGGCCGATGATCGTCAATAGTGGCAGTAAAAACCAAGATGTGTCGGTCTAATCTCCTCTAGGTCGGAATGAATGCGATGATGATGATTTCGTGAAGGCAATGTTACACAAGCAGAACAAATCGACAATAGGAATAATTCAAGCAACTCAGCGGTTTCTTTTTGTATCAAATAATTATTAACAAGATAAACAACTGTTTTTAAAATGTCGAACTAAAGTCTATTGTTTTGGTAAAATTTCTTTGTCTACTAAACTATTTCGCCGTTGTTCTCTCTAATCTCTCTCTGTGTTTGTGTATGTTTCATTTGGGCCGAAAAACGATATGACCTAAATTGCAATTAACATTCGAGGGCAGAAACGTCAATACGAAAACAATCAAAGCCAAAATACGATTTCGAATTGTTTGAACTTGAGATGGGGAGTTCATTTACCAGGACGATCAACTATGCTTTTTAACCCTGTTCTTTGTTTATACTGGAAACTTAATATGATGCTTGACTTTTAATAAGCTCGTGGCTAATTCATACCAGCGCTGTATTCTAGGCCCGGCCTTTCGCAGGGCCGCTTAATATTGTCGCATCTGCTTAATATTGTCACATTAGCGGATTATTTTTGTTTTGCGATTAAATTATTTAACGGAGGAAACTGTTGATTTTATCTTGTATGTAAGTGTATCGTGGCATATAAACGTACAAATAAATTCCTTCTGTACAATTTTTTTTACTTTGTCAAAAGTTATGCCAATTTCTACGGAAAACAAATTGTTGCATGTTAAAATGCAAGGTATGTCTTTAAATAACTAATTTTAAGTATTGTTAAATGAAAAGTTATCCACAAAATTCCAAATCAACAGTTTCAAAAGTAATAAGGGTATCAAAGAAATACGTAAAACGCGGATAGTCGGAAATTGATATTTCTAATAGATTAGAAAGCGTCGTCTGTCAAGAAAAGTAAGAGTGCCTTTTATATTTGTATTTTTCGGTAAAAGTCGGAACGTCGAAACTTTAATCAGCTTTCTCCGTTCCTAGTCGGAACTGCTTACCACACCACTACGTCACGACTGCAAATATATGGGTAACTTTTCCAAAAATAACAGCAACATTTATTAATAATGACAGCACCAGACCTGACACGATAATTTATAGTTTAACAATGCGTGCAAGGTTTTTCTTTGTCTTCTCCAGTATATGGGCATAAGAACCACATGCCATCGCCCATACGGAGAGAGACTAGTTGTCCATAACTCGACCCCCCTCTCTTGCAGTTCAGACAAAAAAAGAGGAAGATTTTCCCAGTTTATCTGCAACGCAAGTACATCGAAATATTGGGTTGACATGATTGGTTGATGAGAAAAAGTAGTAGCCGTGGCAACTAAGAGCGCTGGACCAAGGTCCGGGTTGAGAGAAGTTAGTCAGACCGTGGTCCAGCAATGTACTTGCATGACATTTTTCTTAAAATTATCATCCTGAAGAAGTCTTACAAATAAAGACGAAACGTTGATGAATATAAAAAATATCTATTGGTTTTTCCCATATATATATATATATATATATATATATATATATATATATATATATATATATATATGTATATATATATATATATATATATATATATATATATATATATATATATATATATATATATATATATATATATAAATCAATGGCTTACAGGTGATCTAGATAGTATTAAAAACTATTATAATTTAAAGTTAGATGTATATTTTTCAAATTAAGGTGCGAAAAAGAAAAAAATTGATAAACCCGACCGTAAACGCTTACTTCAGCTAGTTATTAAATATTTCAAACCTAACCACAACAAAATCTCTCCTATCCCCCTCACCCATCTCACCCTTTCGACTACTTCTTTCACACTCTTACCCACCCACCCCGCCTACTTTTAAATCATCTTCATTTCTTCAAATCTTTGTTCTAAAACTATGATACTACCTACATCCCAAAGTAACAGAGTTCCCCTGTTTCCTCCTCTTTACCCAGCCCCTCAAAATCCATGCTACACCTCACCACGACAAAAACCTCAGTCCCCCCTCTCCCCTCTCTCCCACCCTAAGACAAACTGACTAACACGCCCACCCCTCCCCTTTTTCACCTACAGCCATCCACATTCATTTCACTCTCTGACACTGACTGACTTCTCTCAGCCCGGACCTTGGTCCAGCGCACTTAGTAACCACGGCTACTACTTTTTCTCATCAACCCATCATGTCAACCCAATATTTCGATGTACTTGCATGACATTTTTCTTAAAATTATCATCCCGTGGAAGTCTTACAAATAAAGACGAAACGTTGATGAATATATAAAAAATATCTCTTGGTTTTTCCTTTTTCTATTCCCATTACGTCGGATTACTCTTATCCTTCCTTTCTCATATATATATATATATATATATATATATATATATATATATATATATATATATATATATATATATATATATATATGTATCAACAACATTGACAATTTTGACCTTGAATTAGTATTTTTTAGCTTCTTACATCAAGTGGCTTCATGCTTTGTCTGGAGCGATTTCCATAAAAAGTATTGGAAGGAAGAAACGAAGAAAAATAGGCCAGTTCGAATTAAGTATCGGGATGTAAGACATAGTGCTATTTGGGTCCGATTTTGCAAAGAAAGTAGGCTCCCTCTACCATGCTAGATAACTTCTCACTCCTGACAATATCATATATCTCTACAAAGCCACCATCGACGCAATGTTGCATCATTGTGCTTGTTTTACAAGTACTTCAATTGAATGTGCTCCGATGAACTTGCTGATCTGGTGTCCCCTCGACGTAAATACACTCAACCAACCCGACAATCAGCTAAATCCCATCCATTCACTGTGGAGATCCTCAGATGCCGGAGAGCCTTCTACTCCAACTTTTCTTTTCTCGTGCTGAAGACCTTTAGAACTTTCTCCCTTCTTCCCGTGTCCCCGATTCTACCAACATGCAGACATTTAAAATTAATTTGAACATGCATCTCTCTGCACTGCTCCCAATTTAAGATAGCCCCCAAAAAGTTTCACTCATATTCTCAGTAGCCCTTTACGTTCACAGTGTGAACTTTTCTTGTTTAGGGTAAATATGTTTATAAATAAATAAATAAATAAATAAAATAAAACATATTTCTATCAATTATATAGTGAAAGGAAGAAACGAAACGAAGTTATTTTGTAATTAAAGAAAAAATGTCTGATTTACAGCCATAACAGCTTGTTGGGAAATGCTATAAGCTTTTCAGATTAAAGTAACAATTTGCTTACCTAACGTTGATAGACGATGTTGCTTGTTTGAAATATAAGCCGACCATACCTTGATAGCGTCCTCTGCTACGTCAGTCTATGCATGGGTTGGGGGTTGCGGTGTCTGGGGACAAGGTGGCTTAATTGAATTGATACGTTTCGCCGGTGACATGTTACCGAAGGATAGAGACGATAGAAGAAAGAAAAAAAAGAAGAAAATAAGTAAAAGTAAAGACAAGCAAAAAAGGAAAAGAAGGAAAAAAGAAATAAAGAAGAAAAATAGGAAGAAAAAAGGAAAGAGAAATAGAAATACAAGAATAAAAAGATTTTTAAAAAAGAAAAAGAAAACAAAAAGGAAACAAAAAGAAAACAAAAAAAGAAGGAAATAAGATATAAGAAACAGTAAAGACAAGCAAAAAAGGAAAAGAAGGAAAAAAAGAAAGAAGAAAAATAAGAGGAAAAAAGGAAAGAGAGATAGAAATACAAGAATAAAAATATTTTAAAAAAAGAAAAAGAAAACAAAAAAGAAAACAAAAAGACAACAAAAAAATGAAAAGAAATAAAAAAAATTAAAAAATGAAATGAAAAATAATAAAAATTAAGAATATATATTACGAGGCACTACGAGAAATAACCGTTTACGGCTGGGTTCATCCCCTCAACTAGATTTTAAAAATTAGTTTTACCTTAAATTGTAATAATTTTAAATACTACCTAGACCACCCGTGACCCGTTGAGTCAATATTATATATATATATATATATATATATATATATATATATATATATATATATATATATATATATATATATATATATATATATATATATATATATATATATAGTGTCAGGTTGTATATGAAAAGAAATCAAATAAAGTACTCGATCATATAAGAGAGCTAATATAATTTATTTAGATACTGTATAATCTATAATTCAGCAATGTACCGCGGTTTCATCCAAAAGGGCAGATTTAGACATCTTTAGTAAATCTCCGTGCCCAGTGGAATCATCGGCAAGCTGAAACGATTGTTGTCACGCCCGACAGGGAATGGCGTCAACAATGACAGAAAACGGTGTATCTCTGAGGTGGTCCCCGAAAAAAAACGGTGTGGGATAATGATTAATTAAGACTTAAGGGAGATCGATGTTATTTCGTGTATGAAAGGCCTTCATTTTATTCCCTAGCAAGTTTTATTTATTTATTTATTCATCTGTTAGCAAGTTTTATTTATTTATCTGTTCTTTTTGTAATGTTATTGTTATACCTGAAAAAATACGAAAGGAGCGGCTATATAGTTCGCCGTTTAGGTTTGTGAGATTAGGGTGCTTTTTTGTTGTTTTGGGGAATAAAATTATGTATCGGATTAATTGTTCGATATAGAGCTGAAAGAGATGATTCAAATATGTTTTTATGGACTTAACGTGCTTGTTTATTGTTGTTTATTAAATTGGTGTTTTCGTATTTTCTGTTCTTTTTGTAATGTTATTGTTATATCTAGTCTGAGAAAATACGAAAGGGGTGGTCATATAGTTGCCGTTTGGGTTTGTGAGATTAGGGTGCTTTTTGTTGTCGTTTTTGGGGAATAAATTTATGTATCGGATTAATTATTCGATATAGTATTGAAAAGGATGATGCGATAATGTTTTTATTGACTTAACGTGCTTGTTTATTTTTGTTGATCGAATTGGTGTTTTCGTATTCTCTAGATTTTAATGGGAGGAAAGCGGTATTTCGTTGATATGTCCCGTTTATAACCAGTAGTGTTGAAAACAAAAACAAAAAAGAACAAAAAAAGAAGAACAAAAAATGGTTATAAACGGAATAATAGATGCTATCTGTTATTTCCGTTTGAGGGGTATAAGTTTAGTCTCTTTATTGATCGTGTGTTAATAATATTTATATTTATATTTATATTTAGTATTTAGTGTATTTCATTAAATTCCTTATCTTGTTATTTTATTCCACTCGTACCTACGTCCATGCGCACCAGCAAATAAACCCATATACACATACGAGCATGGAACCACAAGCATGCCTATACAAAATATCTGCACGCACATGCACATGCGTGCACGTACACACATCTTCACTCACATGTGCGGTATATTGTTGAATTATGTAATATACAGTATCTAAATAAATTATATATATATATATATATATATATATATATATATATATATATATATATATAAACTAACATATAAAGTTAACTATGGATTTTTCAAAGGCAAATCAAAATAGCAATATGTCTGATATATCGATACTTGATTCAAACTTTCATATTCTTTCGTTTCTTTTATCAACTACATTATTGGCATGAATATAATTCATTTCGCTTTAGTTTCTTTTCTGAAAATACTTATTCCAGCTAAGAAAATATTTAGAGTGGATACTTTTTCCATCTGTCATTATAATGAAAGGGAGGTAACAAAGATTATTTCCCGAAAAGTAGTTTCCCTTGGGAGGTTTTAAATTCCTCATCTATTAAAAGATTGGACGTTTTTGACGCTATTTACATCCACTCATTTTATAAATAGAGATTGAAACAAAATTAACATAACAAAAATAATTATAGTTTTATAATAAGTTAGTTCAATTAATAATTCAATGATTCAACAATACACTTATAATTACATTTAACTTTAAAAATTATATTTTGAATAATAATTCTTTGGTGAACACTAAAAAATGGCATAGTTTGTTTTTTTTAATTCGAAACAAAAATAAAAATACAAAGGGACTTCCGGGCAGCGACGGGTTGGGATAGCTAGTAAAATATATAGGCGGCTGCGTTGAGACCTCATCTTCGCCTTTAACATGATGCGTGACAACTACAATGTGCCTGGTAACCTCTTTTTCACACCAGCTTCGCAGAGATGGTTTTGTTGAAACTCAGAAGAAGCTTAATCGTCGAAAGACGTCTTTTTCAGTTTAAGTCGCAGCACCGTGGAACAGGCTGCCAGAACCCATGTTCAAGACAGCGCTGGATGCATCATGGCTGCTAATCTTCGGAAAATGACCCCTCACTTAAGTAGCAGTGGATACGAGTATTGATTTACTCCTCTCCAGGAGTTAGGCACAAGGCCAGTTTTTATCTTACTCCCACAAGTAAGATGTGACCCAAGGTCGGGTCGGGAAAGTGGGGTTTAAAAATTGCCTGGGCAGCCCCGTCGGCATTCCCCGGTAGGGGCGCCTCAGGCAGTAAGCAATAAACTTACTCCTCCCCAAAGAGGGGAGGCGAAGCCTGGGAGGGTGGACCTCCTAGAACTACACAGGACAGACCCATAGACCGGCGTAAATCAAGCCCCGAAGGCCAAGACAATACCAGTCTATGGGGTGCAGTATCCATCGGAACAGATACTACACTTTGATCTTAGCCAAAAGGCCAAGCAGTGGATACGAGTAGACACGATTCTAGCGTAAAACTTAAACAACCAGAATTTAAATTTACCTTTTGAGGAGGTTTTTTTTTTAACTCAAGCGCTAAGTTGTAGTCTCTACGGTATCCTGCAAAACATGTACCCTAGGCGCTTTCGTCTCCTTAGAAATAAGACAGCATTCTCTGCCCGTGTTTCTGCCCGTGAAGTAGCCTACCAAAGATAGTAGTGACGATGCTTTTCATATCTATGTTAAAAGTTCCCTTAGACAAACATTCAGACGGTATATAGACGTACACATCTCTACCTGTCCTTTTACATGGCTCGTTGCACTTTGCTATTTTTTGTTAATAAATTTAATTTAATTTGAATTGCTATAATTTCTTAGTTTAGTCATCAGGTGGTACTCATATTTTTATGAGAAAGCGTTTGCTTAAAAATGGATGACGTGAAAAGGATGCTTTTGGCAACTTATAAGATAAAGCTCATTTTGTGACGTCATCTATTTTCAAGCAAAAAAAATATTCCTTTCTCTCCAGTATTTATCCAACTCGCCTCTGTTCCCTACTTCTTTCATAATTCGCCTTTTATTTACGTCATTCGCCCTTACTCTCACAATCTACAAATGAATGAGTGTATACAACGACAAGCAGAAAGCAAGATTAGAGTTTATATATATATATATATATATATATATATATATATATATATATATATATATATATATATATATAATAAAATACAGTAACACGAAATTACATAATCATCGATGCAATAATTTATTTCAACCTTGTGGTATTGTCAAGCATCCAAGTGAGATGGTTACACACATATATATATATATATATATATATATATATATATATATATATATATATATATATACTAGCAAAAACTACTCGCCCTCCGGGCAGCAATTACTGAGGTTGTAGTCTTCTTTACAGAAACAAAATAAATAATTTTCAATTGACATTTTAGTAATTTGGAGGAAAACGACAAAATGATGATTGTCGTAGTGCTAGTTGATAGATTCCAATGTAAACAAAATTGACTGCATGAGCATAATCAAATTTTGTTTTTTAGGAAAAAAAATGTTTAATTGATATCGTCTTTAAGATATTTAAAGTTGTAGAATTTGATTTTGTTTCAGCATAAAAATGAAAATGAATTCCCCATTAAAAACAGTGTTGTATAATAAAATGAATAAGCATAAGGGTGGAAGGTCGATTAGTCAAATAAACAAATGTTATATTACTGAGTAATTCGGAATGGGTACCTTTTACTTTTCGCCTTTATTATAAAAGATTAAAAACAATTAATGAAGAAGAAAATGTATATATTTTTGTAATTTCGAAAGATTAGAAGAGTTTTTCTTGTTTTCTATGACAAAGTTTAAAAGTATCATCATCATCATCATCATCATCATCATCATCATCATCATCATCATCATCATCATCATCATCATCATCATCATCATCATCAGCAGCAGCAGCAGCAGCAGCAGCATCATCACTACCAACATGTTAACTCTTTGGCCTTTTATCTAGGAGAAAAATGTAGTATATGTTCTGAATCTGCACTTACGTTTTATGTCCTCGGTCAGTGAAGGAGGAATCCTTCTAGACAGAATTAATTGAAATGTCTGTTTTAACCCAGGGTGCCTCTTTTTGAAGGAGCTGGATTTTCCCCAGACCAAATATTGACATTGTGCCTAACTCTGCTCTCATGGGAGAAAGTAAATTGAAACAGCAACAACAACAATTTTTTTTTAAAATAATAAACGCATGTATTTAATTATTAACAGAAACTATTATGGTAATTATTGCGTTTAGTGCAACATTTATTTTTAAAATGTAATTATTCCAAAGTTATCGAGGTTGTAGCTACGTGTAAATATACGTGTGCGGAAACGTAACCGATAAAAATAATGAAACGGAAGTTATGATTTAAAATGTTAAACTTAATTAGTTAAATAAGTTAAAATAATATTATTACTGAATGTAATTAAGAAATTAATATCAAGAAAAAGGTTTTCGTATGTATAATAAAATAGTAGAATCAAATTATAAGTGAATATTACTGAATATGAATTTATTAGACAATGTTTAAAAATAAATATGCAAATAATTTATGGCGTTGAGAGTGTTTAGTCAGGTTTTTGTGAGTATATATATATATATATATATATATATACAACAATGTTATTTTGCTGCGAATACGCGTGTTGTTTTTTCTTCTCGTCCAATCTTAACTTCTATTCGAAAAGATGTCCTTCCCCCACATCATAATAATTCCATTATTTATTTATTTAAATGTAGTTGCTGTATGCACTACGTCGGGATGACGTCACAGAGATTGGACATCCGGGTCAAACAACACGTGCCCACAAAAATTCGCAATGGAAATTATTTACCAACTGATGATTTGAATAATACTTATGGCTCGTCGATAGGTCAACATCTCATAAATAATCGCACCTGTGCCTCTAAATTCAATGTCGACTTATTCTTTATTCTTAGTAAGTCGCACTCCCCTTATCATCTCAAGATCTTAGAAACAATTTATATTAAGTCCTTGAGACCTTCTCTTTGCAAACAAAGAGAAAATCTCCTCGGGCTTAATGTTGTTTCTATTTGACTGAACTATTTTTTTTTTTTTTTTTTTTTTTTTACCCCTTTCCCTCGCTATAATTCTCATAGCATCTTTTTATATTTTTTATACATTACCTCGATATTTGGCTCTGTTGAGCGAGGTACGAAACCGGTCAGCTGCCCTTTCATCTTTTTAATTTCTTAAATTCATTATGAATAATAAATATTGTCTCTTCAATGCTATTTTAAAGTTTTGTACGGCAAAGAAAATATTTAAATATATATATATATATATATATATATATATATATATATATATATATATATATATATATATATATATATATATATATATATATATATGGTATGTGAAAATATTTTAGTGTATAATTGAATTAGGTAGAGGTAAGGTGTTTTGATATGAATATAGTTCGGATAAATGGAAATATTTTTCGGATTTATTCATTTTATATATATATATATATATATATATCCCTTTTTTTCTCTCTCTCTCTCTCTCTCTCTCTCTCTCTCTCTCTCTATATATATATATATATATATATATATATAGTAATCCAGGTTAAGTATTATCCACAGTGTAGAATAGTGCTAAACAATAGAGCTATTTATTTATAATAATAGTTTTATTCATGAAAAACACATGTTTGTATAAAGAAAATGATTATATATATATATATATATATATATATATATATATATATATATATATATATATATATATATATATATATATATATCTGGGTGTGTGTGTGTGTGTAAAAGGATATTTTTAAATGTTCCAATATATTACTTATTGATCTGATCACGTAAGCCACGTATAACACTTGAATACACTTTCAGACCATCAGAATATGTAGCAGTCATAATTTATCTTTACTTCTTAATGCGTATCAGTGTCCTCGTGAGGTGGTTTGGTCAAATGTTGGCCAATAAGCTCGTAGGGCGCATTGATATCCTTAGATCCCTAAAGAACTTCTTCAGCTCCTTTAGAAATTGCGGACGATCAGCAGACGATTCCCTGGCACCAGCCAAGACGGATCGCCTCATCTTCTCTGCCTTTGTCACCGACATCTGAAGATGCTATCTTCACCGAAGATATGTCCATCTGCTTAGTGACAGCAGACTTTTTACTTCTCCCTATTTCAATAAACCTTTTCAGTGTTTGTTGTTTTTCATTCGTGAAACGTTTTCGTTTGTCTTTATATTAATAAAATATAGAAATTGACATAAGCATTCCTATATTTATTTCTATGAATCAACATCTCAAGGGACTACGATTCACGAGGGATTGTATATCTCCGACCAAAACAGTAAGAATGATTAATAATAAAAAAAGAAAGAAAATCGTTTGACAAGGGTTTATTACGCTGAAAGTTTGCTTGTTCATATCTTTAAGGCAAATAAAAAATCATTTTAAAGAAAAAATAAACATATCGTTTTGGCTTCCTTATATTCCTAATAAAAGTTCAGATGCTAAAAGATTTTTTTTTAAGTGCCAATATATTATGTATGCGTTAAATAACCAAAACAATTGTGATATTACATAATATAAAATTTATTAATTAATAAATAATATAGTATCAATCACCAGGATATGTTAAACACCGCAGATAAAATTAAGCTCAATGGTAACCATGTAATGCCAAGCAGAGTTTTTTATATTGTTTAACGTAATCACGTTCTCATCTAACATCTCAATATTATAGACGTTCATTTAAAGTTGTAAATTACTGGCCGTTATAATAATTTAAAAAACTCAACAGTAAAGACATATTTTGTTTAGAAACCAAATTTAACACCGTCTGAAGATGATTTGACGAATTAAATTGAAAATACTCGCAAAAAAGGAAAAAAATGGAACAAGAAACCAATGGAACTTACATACAGAAGTTTGACCGA
>OY744528.1:35815154-35820154 GCA_963556195.1 Sepiola atlantica
TTGAAATATTTGGAACATGAGAAAGTTTATTTGGACTGTAGTATTAAAAATGTGAGGGAAAAAAAGTGAGGGAAAAAAAGAAGATTCAGGGAGAAAGAAGGAAGGGTGTGGGTGAATGGAAGAGTGTCATAAGGTTAGAGATGAAAATAAAAGTTAGCCATGATCAGGCAAAAGACTTTGTTCTGTGAGGATGATCTTGCTTATTAAGGGTGATAGGTTAAAGAAACCATTTCGTTGCTTGATGGTGGTGGAGGATGTGATGAGGGCAGTTTCCAATAATCTTCGCCGAGATTTATTGTGGATGTGTTTAGTGATTTTGGCTTGTTCAAATTTGAATGCATGACCATATTCTAGAGCATGGGAGAAAAGTGCACTAAGAGGGTTGTTGTTTTTTATGTCCCTTTTATGTTCATTTAATCGTTTCTTTAATTCACGTTGTGTTTCTCCCACGTAGAATTGATGGCAATCATTACAAGGGACAGTGTATAAGCCGGCATGGGATGTGGGTGTTTTTTGGAAATGTCTAGATGTGTTTAAAGTTTGTTTTATGGATTGAGAAGTGGTTTGTACTATTGGAATGCCTAGTTTGTTGAGCGTGTTGCATATGGATGTGTTATTGGAATGCGTGGGTAGGAGAAGGGGTCTGTCTATGAGAGAGGTGTTAGGGGTTTGATTTTTTTGTGTGGTGTTTCTGGAGAATATTTGGAAGGCTTTTTTCTTGGCATTTAATATGAAATGTGTGGGGTATTGCAATGTTTTTAGGGAATTAAAAATGTATTTTATTTCTTCATCTATGTGTGGGGGGCTACATATTCTAAGGGCGCGTAGGAAGAAGCCTATAATTATACCTGTTTTGATCTTGCTATGATGGTGGGAGTAGAAATGTATGTAGTCATTTTTGTGAGTGTTTTTGCGGTGTACCTTAAATTCTAGTTTATTGTTGGACTTAATTATAATGTATATATATGTATTTATATATATGTATATATATGTATATATATATGTATAAATATATGGATATATATATATATATATGTATATATATGTATATATATGTATATATATATGTATATATATATAGAGAGAGAGAGACAGACAGACAGACAGACAGACAGGCAGACAGACAGAGGGGAGTGTAAAAATATATGTTTTAGCATATACCTTCTATATTTTATGTATACCAACTTCTTCCAACTGAAAGCTCGATCAATGTCAACTTGCAACAACAGAGCATATATAAATAAGATTGACGTTTTCAGGATGGCTGCCTGCCTCGTTGATAGAAGCCTCAGGGAAAATCTTCAGTGAGTTTACTTTTTGTTTTTAAACGTTTCTTTTCATGTCATACCACAATGTATAATTTTTCAAACTGAGAACTTTTTGTTCTTTACTGAAGAGTTTAAGGGAGACAGATCCAATGTTGTCACACAAATGTTGGTTGGTCGCTAGAAACGAAACAAATTCGTAAAATGCGCCAAAGATTGACTGTTTTGCTTGAAAAGAACTGGTCGGAAGTGGAGTCAAAGATCGAAGCGTCAGTAAGGATTTAGCTTCGAAAGGGACTTTCCCTTAAGGGTAGAGCTGAGGCGAGCGCCGCGTACGTTTTTCCTCTCATCCTTTACCGATTGGCTGTACTACCCCTGTCTGCGATCCAATTGCCGGCGCTCACGCGTCAGCTCTTCGCACTTTTGTGGCAGGGCAAACAGCTGTTAACCCGCAGACAGATCTGCACTCAACGTCCCAACGAGGGGGGTTGGGGATGCCTGACATGCCGAGAGGCTGGCTTTCCTGAACCGTACTTTGTTTGAGGAGTCTGCATGTGGCCCTTGAGTTGAGATGGATGGTTGAAGGAAGACGTAAACCAAGGGGACAATCGCAGTTCTTCAACGAATGCTGAGCTGCGCTCAAACAACTGCCGGGGTTCAGCGACCTCGCACGGTCTAGAACGACACTTTATTGGGAGTTAGTGGCGGGAACTGCTTCAAATCCGCTCGTGGAACGCCTTGGATGGTCTGAGGGGGATATCCACTCTCAGTGGAGTTGGGCGCCAGGCCGGAGTCATCTCAATAACGCTGAGTTTTCTCTGACCTGGCGATTGGTTCGGAACGCGCTGCCCTTCGAGTATAGACGCTTCAAAACTAACTGTGGAGAAAACATCTTCTGTCTGCGTTGCATAAACGCAGACATCGAAGAAGAAACGGCCGATCAACCCTTCTTTGAATGCATCAAATTGCGCGAGTTTTGGTGGTAATTGAACGAGGTAACGGTTCGCATCACTCATGAGCAGTCAGTACCTCTGGACGTAGCATCTGTAGTGTACAATGTGATGCCTTCGTGGTGCAGGGAGAAACGAATGGTGTTTTTCACGATCCTAGCTGTAGCTAGACTTGTAGTGTGGACCTAACGCATAGATATAGGGAAAGGGAGTGAATCGCCTTCTGATTACGAACTGACATCAGCTCAAGGTCAAAATCAAATGTTATAGGAGGAGATTGCACTCAGCTTTATTTAAAAGAAGGTGAATACACACCGCTAATTTGTGTATGTTTGGACGTGCCAAGTTTGAGTACGTGTTCCATGCCTAGGCATGGTGTACGCCGACATAAGATCTTATAAGACCGCACCCCAGATAATAAAGTCTCTTTAGCTAGTAGCACGAATGAGCTATGTCCCATCTTTTCCCCCTCTTCACAGGAACTGATTCGCTTGTTTTCGGCTCTTGAAAGAAACCGGAAAACAGTGAGCAGCTCACACTTAGATAGATTTGGAGGGGCCTTACTAACCAACATATCTTTTTTGTCGCCCCTCACCCCAGCCAATGAATTTTCTACATACACTTTTTAGTAAATATTATTAGGTAGTCTGCCCTAAGAGTGAATTAGGTATTTTGGTGACTGGAACTATTTTAGAAAATAGATTAAGAGAATGACACACGACACTCACCCACCCAACCCAACTTCGGCCCTGTGCCACATCTTTATTAATTTTCCATATTTTATTTCAAAGAAATCTATCATTTAAAAGATAAATAGATTGGCGTTTGGTATAAAAATCTTGTTTACTTATATATATATATATATATATATATATATATATAATGAAAATTATGCTAATAATATTACAACGTGATGGAAAATGAAAGAAGAAAAACAAAATTAGTTTTATATTTATCAACGTTTCATCTCTATTTCAATAAAATGTGAGTACAATATTTACAAATATTTGGTGCGTTTGTGACATGAAAATAATGTTTTTGTTTGTTTCAAACGAAACGTAGTTGTTAGTATTCAAAAATGTGGTGCAAATATCACGTAAAAAGCATTTTTTTTTTCGAACGAACCATCGCCGTTAGAATCCAAAATGTCTGATGAAATAGAATGAGTGATATTTTTGTTTGTTTTTATTTGTTTAAATATCGATGTTATGTACTAAGTTTTGTTGGGAGTGTTGTGTAAAAGAGCTAATCTGATAGATCTAAATTCAAGTTTAGTTCAGTTTAAAGATTAAAAGAGATAAATTGTACCAGCCGAGGAATTGTAGAATTTAATGTGTCTCGCTTGTTTAAAGTTAAAAGAATGATCAAGTTGTAATGCATGAGAGAATAGTGCATTTAGGGAATTGTTATTTTTTCATATATCTTTTATATTTACCAATACTTTTCTTTAGTACCTGTTGAGTTTCACCAACGTATATCTGATGGCAATTATTGCATGAGACAGTATATATAACTTCATTATACGTGTTGTCTGTTTTAAAAATGCTTCGTTGTTTTAATGTTTGTTTATAGGCTAGCTATTGTACACCAAATTCCCCAAAAAAGTTTGTACATAACCTCGATATTAAAAAAAACAAGAAACAAATAAACAATAAAAACACACTCATTTCATTTCATAAACGAATCACACATTTTGAATTCTAACGGCTATGGCTCGTTCGAAAACAGAAACAAAAACATGCGTTTCACGTCATAATCTAATCACATTTTGGAATTCCAACGACTATGTTTCGTTTGAAAAATATTTATTCTCATGTCACAAACGAACAAAATATTTTCAAAACGTACTTGTATGTTATTTCTTTAAATCCATCATCTTGAGAAAGTCTTGAAATAAAGACGAAACGTTGATGCATATATAAATAATTTTTGTTTTTTCTTTTTCATTTATATATATATATATATATATATATATATATATATATATATATATATATATATATATATATAAGAGAGAGAGAGGGGGGGATTCCAATGTTTAGGATAAGTATACGTATTTTTGCTAACTATGTTAGTGTGAAATATGGCTTCAATTCATTAAAGTAAACAGAAACGTACGTTTCTAATGAACCTATATATATATATATATAGGGTAGAATACACAATGTAAGAGAGCTGACTTGTTCTACGATTTAGGTAAAGGTTTCACCGTAGGTACAAAATGTGTGTGTGTGTATATATATATATATATATATATATATATATATATATATATATATATATATGTCATTGTTTTTTTTATCTTTGTACGTATACGTTCCGTCCTTAAATAATCGGGACTCATCAGCATAGAGATATGACTATTCACTACCGGTCATGCGATTCGAACCCCGTCTATCGAATATTTTGCAACTGAATTCCGACGCCTTAACCACTCGGCCAATTTTAACACTTTATACGGCGGCTTGACGTCTAGAGTGTTCGACTTTTTTAATGAAAGGAACGATGCATTTAAAGCTGCGTTAACACCACACTTACAGTGCTCTACTAGACGGGGTTTTCTAGGAGCTACAAATAATACATATTTGTTATTGTTTATTATCTATGTACGTATACGTTTCGTCCTTAATAATCGGGACTCATCAACATATATATATATATATATATATATATATATATATATATATATATATATATATATAATTTGATAAATGTTTCTAATTTGTTAAAAAATCATTTTAATTTAAAACAATCTTTCTGGCCATCCTCAAAACACACATTTACT
>OY744528.1:35822654-35840154 GCA_963556195.1 Sepiola atlantica
TTTGCATACATTTCAATGATCTGCCTTCCCCGCGCAGTTCTTGTATTCTTTTGGAGGGCTAGTTTGCTGCATTCACTTATTATGTTATTTAACGTTTTGTCTTTTTGTCCGCAGTCTGCATTTACTTTTTTCATGGGCTTTGTCTGTTTTTACTGTCATATGGTTAGTTCTGATTGCATTGTTCTGTGCAGCTGTCAGTAGCGATTCTGTTTCTCTGTTCCAGTGTTCTTTTCGTAGTCATGCCCAGGTATTTTCTTGTCATTCTTATGAATCGTCTATGTAGCTGTTTCTATTTCAATTTTTTCCTCGTCTTTTCGTTTGTCATTTCGCAACTCACTGACTTATTCATGTTAACGGTGTGTCTTACTGCGATAATCAGCTCTTTTGAGTTCTGGGTTATGTATTTTTTTTATCTCTCCCCCCTTTACTTCATTTTGCGTAAGTCGGTCAATATAATCCTTAGGGTGTAGTGCATTGTGCATACTCATTAGTTTGCTAGTCTTCTGGTTAAGATGCCTTAGCTCTTCTTTTCTCTAGCCCATAGTATCTTATTAGTGAAACTGCCCAGGTATTTATTTATTTTACCTGATTTCCACTATATAACATAGATTCTAAAAGCTATCTTGTTCTCATATATCTTTTTGCCAATCTTCTCTTTCAATTCTGTTGATTTGATGACGTCTGCTTCCTGAACTCCCAAATATTTATAAGTATAATATTCGCCAAGTGCCATCATCTCCTCTTGGTTGGGCAATACAATGTGCTTTGCTGTCTCCAGTTTTCCACTTTTCAGCGCTGGCAGTGCACACTTTTCTATTACGAATTCCATTTGAATGAAGATTTTGGTCGTGTTTATCAGTTTTTTTTTTAATTTTCCTATTGCAAATAGCTATGATAAACAGTAGTGGTGATAGAGAGTCTCCTTGGAAGATGCCTCTCTGTATTCTTATCTCATGCTGGTGTTCTCCACCAGCTACCATGTTTCCATTGCTTTCTTTATAAGATTGATGATCTTGTCGGATATCTTGTACATTCTTAAACATTCTATTTTTCGTGCTTGAGGGATTTTATTATTATTATTATTATTATTATTATTATTATTATTATTATTATTATTGTTGTTGTTGTTGTTATAATTTGTACGCACTAGAAGTTCTCACACAGGTCATGGTCATCATCAGAGATTACTCAATGATAATCACAGTTGGTGTTCTCCAAAAACTTCCAGTATTCTCCACTTTATTCGATACCCTTTGTAAATGACTTTGTGTTATCGCAACAGCTGCTTCATATTGATTTCTCACTGGTAACGACCATTGGTATTCACTTGGATTTGGGTTACAATCAGCCTCCCCAAAGTCTCAGTACTCTCTACACTCTTCCAGTGGAGGTCTGGTTAGTGCTCTCCCTCCTCGGTTTTTCCATTCTCTTTGACTCTTCATAGATATTGTGTGAGGTATCAGCCGATGTTTATGTCTTTTTTTAGCGGTTGGGGGTGGCACAGTTTATAACATTTCCTGAAGAGTCAGTAACCTTGGGTCCATGTGGTGTTCTTTCTATCTTTTTGGTTTAACTTATGTTGCATTTTCCATGTGACTGGTTTGTGTTTATTGTTTATGTGGGTTGGTTTCTGCATTCGAGGATTTTCCATAAGATTTCAATTGTTTTCATCATTGCTGTCGGTTGTATAGTCTAAGTCTTCCTCTTAATTTCAATTTCTCTTCGTTTTTTTTTTCAGGATTTTCGGGATTGTTCCTTGTGCCGTTACAATTATTGGTATTATATTGACTTTATTTATGTTCCGTATTGCTTTCAGTTCTCTTGCAATCTTCGTTTATTTGCTTCGATTTTCCGTCTCTTTGATATTTACCAGGTGGTCTGCTGGGACGGCAAAATAAACAAGTTGACAGTTTCTTTACTTATTGTTAATTATTATAACATCCAGTCTCCTTTCTTAGATCAGTTTATCTGTTTAAACCTTCACGTTCAAAAAGATTTTGCGGTTTTCGTTTTCCAGTACTGTCTCCAGTTTGTGTCTGTACCATTTGTCTGCATGTTCAGAATGTGGTCGTTTGCATAGTTCTCAGTGTACTTCCCTCCCCAAGCAGTCGTGTCTGTTTTCGTATTCGTTTTGCTGCATTCTCTTATTGTGTAGATTTTCATAACATTTGTTTCTCCACACAATCTGCATTTACTGTTTTCCTGAGTTTTATTTATTTTAGCTTTAATATAGTTAGTTCTAATCGCATTGTTCTGTGCAGCTGTCAGTAGGGATTCCGTTTCTCTGTGAAAGTGTCTTTTTTAACCATGTTCAGGTGTTTTTGTGATTATCTGCTCTTGTCATACTTATGAATTTCCATGGACCTATTTCTCTTCCCACTTTTCTTTTCTTGTCTTTTTTGTTTCTGGTTCCCGTACTTCCCGAGTTATTCGTGGGGACGGTGTCTCTTGCTACGGTGATTAGCCTTTCCGTGTTCTGGATTATGTATTTCTCCAACTCTTTATCCACACACTCTTCTATACTTACCAGTCCGCGTCCCCCTTCGTTCTTTTTCATGTCGAGTCGATCAGTATCATCTTTCAAGTGTGAAGCATTGTGCATGGTCATTAATTTCCTCGTCTACTTGTAAAGATGCCTCAGTTCTTCTTTGTTCAAACCTATGAATTTTGAAGGGTATCTTATTAATGATGATGTCCAGGTGTTTATTCCTTTAACTAGATTTATACTATATAGTTTTGTTTCTAAGAGTTTCCTTGTTCTTCTCAGATATTCTTTTTCACAATCTTCTCTTTCATTTCTGTAGATTTGATGGTGTCTGCTTCCGAAACTCCCAAATATTTGTAGGGTTTATTTTCATCAATCACCATCATTTCGTCTTGGTTGGGAAGTCCCATGCTCTCCGATGTCTCCAGTTGTCCCCTTTTCATCGCTAGCAGTGCACACTTTCCTATTCCGAATTCCATTTTGATGTCCTGGATGAAGATTCTTGTCGTGTTTATAAGCTTTTCTAGTTGCTTTTTCATTTAAAAAAAAACTTCAGGTTGTCCATGTACATGAGGTGGTTTATTCTTTGTTCTGTGGCTATAAACTTGTATCCGGCATCGCATTTCCTAAAGATCTAGTTGGGTGGCATCATGGCTATGATAAACAGTAGTTGTGATAGAAAGTCTTCTTAGAAGATGCCTCTCTGTATCTTAGTCAGGTGCTATCCTCCAGCTGTTATGTTCACATCGCTTTCACGATAATATTAATAATCTTGTCGGATATCTTGTACATTCTTAAGCATTCAATTATTCTAGACTAGAGGGATTCTGTTCCAGTCTTTATGTAGTCAATCCATGCCATGACTGCGTTCTTTTTCTTGCTTTCATCTTTCACGATCTTTTGATTTATCTATTACAGGTTGGGCCTCCCTCTATTTTCTTTTTCTGCGTCCTTTTGGTTCCTCGGACAGTAGTCCACGATTGTTAAGGGAGTGGTAGATCTGTTCTTTTGAGTTGTGCAGTTAGGATTTGCCACATGTTTGGTAAAGAGGTTATTTGTCTGTAGGTGTACTTTATGTTTATGTCCCGTCTTCAATTTCCTGAAGTTCTGTCATATTTTTTCAGCTATTTGGAATTTCGGTTGTGCTCTTGAGGTTGTCCCCATATCTGTCTTCAGAAGTATTTTATTTCTGTCGTGTCCGGTTTTTCTATTCTTGTTATTCCTCCGTTTACTTTTTGATGAAACTTTCATTGTTTTCAAAGGTTTTGGTTTGTTTGTACTGTTCAGATTTGTAGCTGTATTGTGTCAATCTTCCGTCTTTTGTTGCTATCTTTTGTTTCCGTTCTTCATGTTTCTTATTTAGTCTTTCTTTGTGAGTTATATTTCCACTCTTCCATCGTTTCCTGTTCTCTTTCATCTAGTTTACGGGTTTAGCTTCTTTGAGAAATTTGGTGATCTGGGTTTTCGAGTCTTATTTCTAATCCAAGCATTGTCGGTCTGTTCTTTTTGCATAAGAGAAAGGGTGATAGCAAGCGCAGTCCTTTTAGAAGAACACAAGGCGTCGGATGTATAATGACATGGGCTGAAAAGATATAACTAATTAGTTATTTAGCCCTCTCCCCTCTATCTCTCTATTTATATATCTCTCTCGCCCCCTCTCTCTCTCTCTCTCTCTCTCTCTCTCTCTATATATATATATATATATATATATATATATATATATATATATATATATATATTACTTGTAAGTAGGTAGGAAACTTCCAGAAAAGTGCTCAATTAAATCAGTAAAGAGAATTAAAAGCTTAATATTTATTTATTAAACCAGAAATTACCACGACGGTTGAACCGGCGGTTTCGTACACTGAGGGATTGGATCTCAGGCACTCAACGGCTGCCGATGAGTGCCTGAGATCCAATCCCTCAGTGTACGAAACCGCCGATTCAACCGTCGTGGCAATTTCTAGTTTAATAAATAAATAAATAAATAAATATATATATATATATATATATATATATATATATATATATATATATATATATATATATGTTTCCCCCACACTGATCGGTAATTTTAAATGAAGATCACGTCAAATAAATAATTGATTTCTTACATCAGATTTGTGTCGAGTTTGTCTTTGTAAATGTATAAATAAATACGAAACAATTTTTACAGGACAGTCATTTTCTTAGTCTGAGAGGATCATAACAAAAGTACGTACAAGAAGAACGACCAGCAACCAAGGTATGCAAAAACAGTGTGAACTTTAATATTTCCGCAATGATGACGTATGAGCATAAAACAGTACCTTCTAATATTCGATTCACACTTACCCGTCGTAGGTTGGTTTCATCTGACGCTGTTGATTAATTTTTGTACTCGAGGATTTCTTTTCTTGTATTCCGACTTTTCTCATCAGTAGTTTGTATGGTGTCACTCCTTCTTTTGATTCCAATTTTTCTTTTCTTTTTTCCAGTTTTTTTTTCCGGACTCTGCTTTAGGCTCGAAAAATTATAGATACTAACGGGACCCATGGAAATGCCATAGTTGTATCTTTCATCTGTTGTACACACCTGATGTGCTTACAAATATTTACATTTTATAACACCACGATATTATTGTACCACATTTGTTCAAACTGAAACAAGCTTATCGAAGTCCTCTGATTAATGTAGTTTCAGAATACAATAGGTTGTGAGGTCTATCTTCAAAAGCTTTTGAAGAGTTTGTAACATATTTTCTATTCTATAGACACCACTATATTAATTAACATATTTAGCCATAACAGATACTACACTTTGAATTATTAATTTGCAGAGAAGCAAGGACAGAAGGCGTCGGATGACCTTTAAGTGTTTCGCCGACAGGGAAAGTACGGCCAATCGGTAAAGGATGAGAATGAAGACATCAATGGCGCACACCTTAGCTCTAGCTTTTAAGGAGAGTTTCCTTCGAAGCCAAATGTTAACCAACGTTTCGACCTTTGATTCTACCTCCGACTAATTCTGTTTCAGCTAGAGGCCTGGTCCAACCCACACGCCGAAGATTCGAAACGGTCCATCTGTCTATCAGAAAAGAGCAAGAAGGCACCCAGCCGCAGGTTGATTGGCTTGCTGCGGTTGACGTTGGCTCTTGTGATTGTTTCGTAATGTGTGAGCGCCTCTCTCACCATTCCGATGTCTTGGAAGCACGACACAAAAGCAGTGATGTGATCGGCGAACACGAAAAGCGATTCCGTGTAGGACCGAACTTGCTTCCCTGTTTCTTAGCTAGCACAGTAGCGGCCCCAACGAAAGGATGTAGAGCAGGGCGACAGCGGACAGCCCTGATGCACTGACCGAGAGATAGCGAAAGATTTTAAACACTTTCCGTTTACTTGCACCACTGCTGTCGGCGAGCGATACAGAATGGAGATCCATTTGCGGAAGTCCGGTTTAAAACCGGTGATCTTTAAAACAGATGCCAATAAGCGATGGTCTACCTAGTCGAAAACTTGGGACTGATCGAAGTTGATCAGCGCCGCTTCCGTGTCGTCTTCTATCCCCTCTTTGATCGTATGAATCATATACTTTGATCCTTGCCCGAATGCCATGTATTTCATCAGATGAAATGTAAAAAAATTACTTATTTGCATTGCATCTTCGATGATCGGGCAATCCCATCTTTTTAAAAAAAGAGCAGGTGGTAATAACTTACGGAACTGAAATTGTCTTGACGTAATATTAGTTAAACTAACTGAACCCCGTGGAAATTCTGCGGTGCTTTCTACACCAATCTCTATAATTTACTGTTAAGAATAATGTTCCTTTAAAAAAAAAATGTCTGCCAGGGCCAAGAAAAGAAAAAAAAACATAATTGTCATTGTCAGCTAAATATTTGTTTTAAATAAATTAAACGAATTTGTTTAATCCGTATTTATATATAAATTGTATCAATTACAATTTTTTAAAACAATAAATATTCTCTTCTTGTAAAACTAAATATTTTTCAAATCAATGTCACTTTTCGAAATGAATTTATTTAAAAATGTACTATTTTAGTCGACGGTTCGACATGATTTGATTTTGGAACAATTCATTTAAAAATAGGTAAAGTCGGATTTTTTTTACCTTAGTGACATCAGATTAATCATCGATAACCATATTTGCTGATCGGACGACCCCCCCCCCTGTTAAAAATGGAGACGAGAGTGATAACGTACGCACGAACATGAAATTACCATAGCGTATTGTCATATACATCACGGTAATTTTCCTCAGGTTCCCTGGTCTCTTCAGCTTTCTGGCAAGCTCAATCTATTTGCTTCGTTTTTCTTCGGCATCACCCTGTGAAGTGCTGGGACGGCGAAGTCTACTATTTTACAGGTGTTTTTCGTTTTGTTATTTATTATCATATCAAGTATTGTTTTGCTAAGATAAGTTTATTCGTTTGTATTTCCATATCTCAGAGAATTTTATCTGTTTTTAATTTTCCAATCATGTCTTTGGTTTGTGCCTGTTCTATTGGTCTGTATCTTTAAAGTGCAGTCATTTGCACAGTTCCCAGTGGACTACCTTTCCCAAACCAATCATATCTGTTTTTACATTGCTTTTGGACTAGCTGGCTACATTCCCTTATTATGGTTTACCGTTTTATCTCTTCGTTCATAGTTACTCTTTTCCTTGTTTTGTCTATGTCGGTGAGTGACGTCATAAGTACGTCAATGATTAGTCGAGATAGAGAGTCTCCCCGGAAAATGCATATCTGTATTCTTATCTATTCGCTCAGTTTTGTCGTTAGCATTTTCTAAAAGGTTTGTATGCAGGTTATTGGTTTGTAGTTGCTTTGGATAGTTCTCTCTTCTCGCTGTTTTTTTATTTCCTTTAAACATCGATTTCGGTATATCCATTATTATTATTATTATTATTATTATTATTATTATTATTATTATTATTATTATTATTATTATTATTATTATTATTAAAATATACTGCTTTGAAAATCACTTGTAAAATAATGTTGCAGTATAGCGTGGTCTTGGCCCAAACTTGAACCGAGTAAAAACAATTATTATTATTATTATTATTATTATTATTATTATTATTATTATTATTATTATTATTATTATTATTATTATTATTATTATCATCATCATAGTTTTTCAAATATCTGTTATATTATGATAATTCGTATAGTATTTTTATATCTGAAAAAGAAAAAAATGCTTTTAAAACTCTCTAACAAACACTTTTATACGCTTATGAATATCCTTCAGACATTCATTAACAATATTTTGGGGGACATTTTTTGTAATTATCTTCAAGTTGTAGAATAATAATAAAAAAACATAAAACGTAACAAAAATCGTAATTATATCTTTAGACATTCTATTTTGAACCATCAGGGTCTTTTTTTTACCCCCCCCCCTCCCTGAAAGTAAATTTTCTAATTTCGCTTGCTTCATGAAAAAGAAAAAAAAGAAACGCTGGATTGTCGCTTATTTTAGTTTAGTTTAGTTTTTCACGTGACTCATCGAGTCAAAGCAGTAAGTATTAAATGATTTTGTCTCCCAGTATTTAGTCTGCCAGACATACTAATTGGATCAAATTAACGATGTCTACGTAGTTTTTCCTCTTTTTTCTTTCTCCCATGTTTTTTTTTCTCTCCACATCTTTATACTTTCATTCGTTGGGAAGCCCAATTATAACCTACAAGTTTATTAACTTACTACAAATTATATATATATATATATATATATATATATATATATATACATATATATATATATATATATATATAAATCAGCTTCATTTTATATATATATGTATATATATATGTATGTATGTATATATATATATGTATATATATAAGTCAGTTTCATTTTATATATATATGTTTGTGTATATATATATAAGTCAGTTTCATTATATATATATATGTATGTATATATACATATATATATATATATATATATATATATATATATATATATATATATAGTCAGTTTTATTTTATATTCCAATAGCCATATTTTTATTTCTTATTTCTATTTATGTTTTTCACATTTACAAAAACATAACATTTATGTGAGATGTATTATTTGTTTTATGGTTTGTACTGTGGTTTGTATGTTGGGAATTTCTAGTTCATTATTTTGTTATTGGAATGAGTGCGTAAAAGTAGGTGTCTATTTATGATAGAAGTATGTGTTGTTTAAACTGATAAACATGATACCCTCTTCTATCTCTATGGCAAAACATTTATTTTCAATCATATTCTACGTTTCAAAATCATCCCCCCCCCAAAAAAAAATTCTCAACATCTCTACTTCTTATTATATTTTACTTCCCCTCCTTTTCCCCGTTATCTTTTGTCTTTTTTCCTCTTTTCCTCTCCCAGTTTAGAATAAACAACAAACACAAACTTCCACACCCTCGTCCCTCATATCTACCGCCAGCCATGCTTGGCTGTAACATATTCTGACCCAGACAAACTTTCAAGCTAAAATAGCCATAAACTAATAAGTCAAACCCATCAATCCCGTACATCTCGCGTCTTTTGAATGAGACGCTATAACTAAAATCATGTTTTTCATTCTCTGCTTGTTCAAGTCAACAACCATGCCGAAGTCTGCACACTTTTTGATAAATCAAAATTAATATTCTGTATGAATTTTTCTACGTTGCTTTCTTCAACCTGAGTAAGTCTTTCAATAAAGACGAAACGTTGATGAATACATAAATCATATAGATTTTGGCTTTCCAGTTTTAACATTACGTCGGATCATTTTATCCCCACTTTTCTTCATATATATATATATATATACATATATATATATATATATATATATATATATATATATATATATATATATATATATATATATATATATATATATATAACAGTAGATTAAAAAATGTGACATAATCACTATTTTGTAATCATACTCCAAAAAGTCAACATCAACAACTATTATTGTGTACATATGTTTCAGAAAGTTTTAATAATCTTCATCGAGGGTTTAGTATCAAGTAAAGACCATAAGCTTATTGTTTAAGAAATTTTAAAACGTTTGCACTATTTAAGAAATTAATTTTATTAGTGGCTTTTTTGTTTGTATATAAAAGGCTTCCAGTATTTGTAGTTTTATGTTGTTATTTTCCTATTCTAATATAGCTGTATTAACTCGGAGAAATGTTTGGAATTTAGAATACGGTGCCGGAATGTTTACTTTATAGTTGCGAGGCTATTGGGCTGATTTCAAATAGGCCAATGAATGATGAGATGCCCCAACAGGGTTTTGTATGTATATATTTTTTAATTATATACACATAAAATTATACTTAAATTATTACACCACCACATTTTTGATAAAAATACAAAATAATTACAACACCTAAACATATTTCAATAACACTAAGCACAAACCCATTCGACATTATTTGTTTCCTACCACTAACTCCGCAAAATATTTGACCGTCAAATTTCTAGCACACTCACACCCAGCACAAAGGGGGATCGTGTTTCCGGTTTTTCTTTTTCTTTTTTCTCTGATTATTGCCGCTGAAAAACGCAGGGCGTTTGAAATATTGAATCAAAAAATATTAAAACAACGTCGTTTTTATGCTTCGAACACCGCCGATCATTGTCAAAAAGCATCTCCAGAAAAATATATCTATATTCATATGATCGCTATAACTTTAGAAGCGTATGTGGAATATTAAAGTATCTCTCTCAATATATATATATATATATATAGAGAGAGAGAGAGAAAGAGAGATAGATAGAGAGAGAGAGAGAGAAAGAGAGAGATAGAGAGAGAAAGAGAGAGATATTTATCGATTTTTTTGTTTTGCTAACCTAAAATTATTGAATTGTATATTTACTACGTATCAATAATATATATATATATATATATATATACAATAATATTTTAATAAATGAATATTAATTATTTAAATACCTAGAGACATCGATGTTTCATGCTAACGCAATCCTCAGTCTAGGAACTAATTCCCGACGGTCGGTAGGCGCGAACCCCGAACACAAATCGCCACTGATTCGTAGTCGGTGATCTTAACCAAACGGCCATCGTCAATTAGTTAGTAAATATAGAGTAACTTTAACTGTAAATAGCGACACGTGGCCGCCATTTACCGTCATTATGACGCCATTCCCTGTCGGGCGTGTCTACAATCATTTCAGCTTGCCGTTGATTCCACTGGGCACGGAGATTTACTAAAGATGTCTAAATCTGCCCTTTTGGATGAAACCGCGGTACATTGCTGAAATATGTAATATACAGTATCTAAATAAATTATATTAGCTCTCTTATATGATCGAGCACTTTATTTGATTTCTTTTCATATACAACCTGACATTCTCTCTCTCTCTTTCTCGCTCTATCTCTCTCTCTCTTTCTCTCTCTCTCGCTCTCTCTCTCTCTCTCTCTCTCTCTCTCTCTCTCTCTATATATATATATATATATATATATATATATATATATATATATATATAAGTGCAGATTAGTCGTCCGAGGCTATAGCAATGCGATGTGGTTGCCGTAAGATGGAAAAGTGAAAAGAAATAAACGCAGGGAAAAAGTGAAACTCAAAACGATTTATTAATAATTTCACGAAAACTGATTAAATACCAAATACTGTCCGGTAAGTAACAGTTCGGCAAAGGGTAATCTTAAATTTTCGAAAGAAAAACAAAAAGAAAAACTTTCATTATCAGAAGACAACAATAGAAGACCGAGTGGGTCGAAGAAAAACGGGAAAACCCGGTGTCAGAACATCGAAATACGGCAGAAAACAACTGGAAGTAGGAACGCAGAAAATGTCAAAATTCTATTAAGCAATCACATAACTAAGGTTAAAACATTATAAACATTTGTTTAATAATATACCAATTTTTATAATTTTATTATCTAAACACCCACATTTCTTCCTTCCATAAACACTTAATATCATGTGGCAACACACATCGCTCCATTAGTGTCCGCATCCTCAACTCCGTCCGCAATATAGGTCAGCTTCGAATTTCGGAAGCTATTCTAATCTCTAAATTTCGTCCAACCTTGAATAACAGATTCGAGTTGCCTTCTCCCTTCATCCTCTGATTCTTACATCCTCACACTCCCACGCCCAACTTATTTGCCTTTGTCTCCTCTTTATTTGCCAACGCCACCCACCCCACATTTTTTTCTTTTTGCTTGCCTTTGTCTCCTCGGTATTTGCCAGCGCCACCCACCCCAAATTTTTACACTTTACGTATTATAATTGTGGAATGGAATGATATGCACTTTATTTACACGCATTTAGACCTAGTGATTTTATGTGTATGCATATATTCATGTATGTGAATATGGGTGTATTCTAATGCGTGTGTATGTGTATGCTCAATAAAATAAAATAATAGTAGAAAATAAGAAAATTAAAATAAAGGAAATAAAAGATTGAAATTAGGATGAATAAGGAAAGAAATAAAAAAAGTAAAAAATAAAAAATAAATTAAATATATTAATAGATCATAATAACAAGGGAGAATTGAGGAAGAAAAAAAAAGGGGAAAAAAAAATAGTAAATGTAAAATAAGTTAATCTATGAGTCAATGGATAGGATAAATTTATACAAATTTACTTCTAGGAGTATTTTCCTCTTAAATTAACTATAAAAAAAAATTTAAAAAAGAAAGAAAGAAGAAAGGAAAGAGTGAATGAATGAATAAATAGTACATTTTATTTTTATTTTAATTTTATTTTTATTTTTATTTGTTTATCTTTATTTTAATTTTATTTTTGTGTGTTTATTTATTTGTTTGTTTATTTTTATATTTTTATCTTATTTTATTTTATCTTATTTATTTATTTTCCCCATAATCTCTTCTTATTCCCCCCCTTCCCCTGTTACAACGGTTCCCTCCTTGGCTTTGATCCATTCCACAATTCAAATTCCTTCTCAAATTTCAAATCTCATTTCTAAATATATTTTTTAAATAAGTTATCCCCCTTTGACAATAACAGCCCACACGTAAATTTAAATTTGAATTGAATAAAGAGAAAAAAGAGAAAAAAAATTAATTAATGAATCATATAAAATAAAACATAATAAAATTATAAAAATTGGTATATTATTAAACAAATGTTTATAATGTTTTAACCTTAGTTATGTGATTGCTTAATAGAATTTTGACATTTTCTGCGTTCCTACTTCCAATTGTTTTCTGCCGTATTTCGATGTTCGTACACCGGTTTTTCCCGTTTTTCTTCGACCCACTCGGTCTTCTATTGTTGTCTTCTGATAATGAAAGTTTTTCTTTCGAAAATTTAAGATTACCCTTTGCCGAACTGTTACTTACCGGACAGTATTTACTATTTGGTATTTAATCAGTTTTCGTGAAATTATTAATAAATCGTTTTGAGTTTCACTTTCTCCCTGCGTTTATTTCTTTTCACTTTTCCATCTTACGGCAACCACATCGCATTGCTATAGCCTCGGACGACTAATCTGCACTTACATTTACCAGTAATGCTTCAAGCAAACTACAATCTCCTTTTATATATATATATATATATATATATATATATATATATATATATATATATATATATATAAGGTTAGTGGAAGAGAAACCCAACAGATTGAGAACTCCGACAGGTTGAGTGTACAGGTTAGATAGGAGCCCTAACTCGTAGGTAGCGCTAAGAATGACTGCTCACTCAACAGTTCTATAACATCGTGGGTAATTGTACGTGCCATGTCGCGCATGTAAAGGGACCCTACAGTTATCCCAGGTGTGCTTTCCCGAGACCACACCCATATGGACCAAGTCACGACTAATGGGCTAGCTGTGTGAGCCTATTGGCAGCAAACAAGTACACACTTTACCATCCTCACTCTCTCAAAACAAACATTATATAACAAAGTAAAAATGATAAAACCTAAACCAGACACTCACCAAAAATCATCTTCACCTCTGCCCTTTGAGACTAGCATTCACAAATATTCGGGTACTTAGAACCAACATCAACGACGTAGAAACCTTTCTCCTGGCGAACTCCCCGGATATCCTAGCACTGAGTGAAACAAACCTTCAATCCTCAATCTCCTCTCACCACTTTAATGTGACTGATTACGTCCCACTCTACCGTAAAAACTCTGAAAAAGGTAGGAGTTTATGTTCGAAACACTCTCCCCTTGACTAGAGAACATAGGTTAGAGTAAAATGACCAAGTTTAGATGTGCTTTAGATTAACGCTGCACCACAATGTTAGTCACTTATATTTCTTATACCGTTCGTCTTCGACCCAGGACTGTACCCTCCTTAACTCTGTCTCTGAAAGCATAGATACATCACTCTCACTTGACTCAAATGCCCACATTCATGTATTTAGGGATTTTAATGAACAACACCGTGACTGGATGCGGTTCTTCTAGTTTTACTGACGTAGCTGGTCACTCTATATATAATTTCTCCTTAGCTCACTCCCTCTCGCAGACTGTCAAATTCCCGACCCGCATCACTGATCGTGTGGACTAGCGAGCCTCACTCCTCGACCTGTTCTTGACATCAGTGCCCGAGGCTTGTGTGGCGAATGCCCATAGCTCGCTCGGGAACGCTGACTACCTTGTGGTAATGATTGATACAACCCTAAAAACTCGTCCCAAAGCTGATGAGCCATTGCTCAAAACGACGAGATATTATGAGCAGACTGATTTTGAGTCCACCAGAGATCACATCAGCGACGCCCCATGGAGTCAAACCTTCTCGATCCTTGCTGATCAGTGCACAAATGAGTTAACAGAATGGGTCAAAGCTGGCATAGAAGCATATGTCCCAATGCGAACATTCTTCAACAAACCCCACTCTCCTCAATGGTTCACCTCAAAATGTGAATCTGCTATTGCTAAGAGGCAGCAGCCATTTCGTCAATTCCTCTCCCTAAATTCTTATTGCGGCCGGAATCCACACTTAAAAACCTGGTCATCACCCCATCTCAGGTCAGGGTCATCATAACAAACCTCGACAACCCCAAAGCATGTAGGTCTGATCTTATACAAGTAATAGTAATAAAGAAATGCTCTGCTGAGCTGGCCCCTGTCCTCTCCAAACTCTACAACAAATGCCTAGCTGAATCTTGCTTCCCCGATAGCTGGAAAATTGCCTCTGTGGTACCAGTGTTCAAAATTTCTGGATATAGAACTGATCCTCAGAATTACCGCCCAATCAGTCTACTCCCGATATTTGCTAAACTCTTAGAATCATTAATCAATCTAGCTATAGTCCGGCACCTCGTCAATGCTAAACTTCTTTCTGACGTGAGTATGGATTTACGCAAGCACGATCTACTGCAGATATCTTAACTGTCATCTCTGAGCGCATATATCATACAATCGACAAGGCAGGTGAAGCTAGGGCGGTAGCGCCTGATATATTCAAAGCCTTTGATAAGGTCTGGCATAAAAGGCTTATCCTAAAAGTTCACACATATGGTATTATTGGACGAATATTTAATATAATTAGATCCTTTCTAACTAAAAGAAAGATCCAGGTTGTCTTCGATAGCCGTTCATCCAAGAAACATGACATAAATGCTGGTGTGCCCCAGGGATCCATCTTTGGACATCTACTATTCCTGATTTTCATAAACGACCTTCCTAATGACATTGAGTTTGTAAATGGGTTTATTTGCTTACGACACCACTCTCTACTCTCGTCATGTGGACAAAATATCCGAAGCAATGGCTGAATCCTTAGAAAGTGACCTTCAGTCTGTAGTGGAATGGGGTCATAAATGGATGGTAGCATTTATTACCGCAAAGACAAAGCTCCTTTCCTTCAATAACTACAAGAAACCTCTTCAACCACTGATTGCCATTGCAAATAAAACCCTACCTGAGAGTTCAACGTTTAAATTCATCAGCCTAACATTAACAGGTTACATGAATTAAAACAAATACATTGAAGACATTGCTAAGGCTGCTGCAAAGAAGGTTGGGTCTCTCTACCGTGCTAGTAAACTTCTCACACCTGATATTATCCTATATCTCTACAAAGCTACCATCCGCCCATACATCTAGGCTGATGCATAATCCACTAGTCTCTTTCTCTCTCTCTCTCTCTCTCTCTCTCTCTCTCTCTCTCTCTCTCTCTCTCTCTCTCTCTCTCTCTCTGAGACAAGGCCCCAAAAAGACTCACCAGCTGAATAGGTCCCTCACTATCCACCAAGTTCCAGCCCCTGCCCCATCGCCGAAATGTTTAATTCTTGTGCCTGTTTTACAAGCACTTCAATGGATTGTGCTCCGATGAACTTTCTGCCCTGGTGCCCCCCTCGACGTAAATACACTAGACCAACTCGACAATCAGCTAAGTCCCATCAATTAACCGTGGAAATTCTCAGATGCCAGAGAACCTTCTACTCCAAAAGCTTCTTTCCTCGTGCTGCCGGCAACTGGAACTCTTTGACTTATTCTTGAATCTTAACATGTAAAGAGGTCCGTAACGTTGGTGATATTGTGGACATTTTCATAATCATGAATGGGTAAAGGGGCATAAAGTACTGAAATGTATATATATATATATATATATATATATATATATTGTGACGATCCGTTGAATATCCCGGACGAGTACTCCAAATAATGTTACAAAAACATCAAATGAGCACATCAATTATATGACGTGTCGTATTAATATCAGGGCGATACAAATTAACATTTATATTTTGACGGTGGTTGATTCGAAGAGAAGTTTCCCGAATCTTTTGATTATGTTCAACAGTGGAATACACGAGATGAAACAATTGGTAAAATTGGTAAAAAACGGCAATAATTAATAATGAACACACACACACACACACATATATATATATATATATATATATATATATATATATATATATATATATATATATATATATATGTAATATTTGTTATTGTTTATTATCTATGTACGTATACGTTTCGTCCTTTTTTAATAATCGGGACTCATCAGCATAGAGATATGACTATTCACTACCGGTCATGTGATTCGAAACCCCGGATTACAAGTATTTTGCAACTCAAATCCGACGCCTTAACTACACGGCCAATTTTAAATAGCGAATAAACGGTGATAATTTTAACACTTTATCGGCGGCTTAACGTCTAGAGCGTTCTACTTCTTTAATGGAAGGAACGATGCATTTAAAGCTAGTGACGTCATGCTGTGTTAATACTACACTTACAGTGCTCTACTTTTTTGAGGAGCGACAAAATAATAATAAATATTTGTTATTGTTTATTATTTATGTACGTATACGTTTCGTCCTTTTTTAATAATCGGGACTCATCAGCATAGAGATATGACTATTCACTATCGGTCATGAGATTCGAAACCCCGGATTACAAGGATTTTGCAACTCAAATCCGAAACAGTATATACAAATATATATATATATATATATATATATATATATATATATATATATATATATATATATATAGTGTTGTACATGGTACAAACTTAAACTAATCGGGTAACCATTATGACATTTGGAACACAGCTGGTAAACGAAAGGTTGGAGAATATAGGCTATATTTAGTTTAATTAATGTTTATACAAAGGAATGAAAAAGGGGGTAGAAGCCTTCCGTAAAAATTGCGATTTCTGTGAAATATTAACAATAGATAAAAAGGTAACGGTCGCATAGCCTGGACACGCACGAGTGTCGTTGCCGACACTGCACTCTGCCCATGGCCGTGGTGGCGGTGATTTGTTAAGAATCACCGTGTCTAGGGCACAGCATATGGAAGGCGGAGCCGATCCCTCTCCTTCCGGTGCCTTGAAATTTCCCTGAGTTTTTAGGTCCCATTTACTGCTGGGTGGACAGAGGGAGTTTTCAGACCCGAAAATTCGCATTCCGTGAGTGGGATAGAACCCGGGTCGTCCAGCCCAAAGACAAGTGCTATAACCTAACAATGGTTATTATCTAAGCAATTGAAGATTTCATTTTATTCAGATTTGCGTTGACTTCGACTCATATTAAGCAA
>OY744528.1:35842654-35845154 GCA_963556195.1 Sepiola atlantica
TAACAGTCCCAACCACGTGACTCCCTAAATTTTGAAATTTAAATTTCTTTTCTTTTTCTTTTTCTTTTTCTTTTTCTTTTTCTTTTTCTTTTTCTTTTTCTTTGTCTTTTTCTTTCTTTCTCCATTTCATTCTTCCCAAATATGATCTAGGGTAAGATCGGATTTTAACTCTGCCTGATGAGATCTCAGTTTGTAATAGCTGTTGATCGATAACATCGCCATGCCAGTGTCGCAGATTTTGTACATGTCTGTGTAAATAAAAATAATTATATATAAAAGCTTTATTGGATATTGAGCACTTTTTATATACCCGGTTAACATTCTTTGGATTACTACCATGTGGATGTTTTACCTGGATTATATATATATATATATATATATATATATATATATATATATATATATATATATATATATATATATATGTATATATGTGTGTGTGTGTGTGTGTGTGTGTGTGTGTGTGTGTGTGTGAGTTAATATATTCAATTAGCGGTTTCGGAATAAAAGCCGATTTTTATGCGATTATAGCTGATTGGGTCTAAAAAAATATTGGTTGCAAGCTACGAAAACTACACAACTATAATGTTGTCATTTAAATTTGATAACATCATGTGAATACAATAGTCAATGTCTTATTCTCTGTCCTTATTTAACCGTTATTACTAAAACGGTTGAGTGTGTTTTTCACTTGAGAGTATAGGGGACCACTTGGCACTCCTGCAAGTTCGCCAATATATATATATATATATATATATATATATATATATATAGAGAGAGAGAGAGAGAGAGAGTGAGAAAGAGAGGGTGGAAGATAGAGGAAGGTGGTGTTTGTTTTTTTATATCTCAGAATAGGTAGAAATGTCAATTTCTGACACAGGTGAGAAACACGCAGTTTCTGCAGTGTGCAGATATTGCCTTACTTAGATACATATATAGATGCAAGTAAGCATATAATAATTATATATATATATATAATATATATATATATATATATATATATATATATATATATATATATATATATAGATATATATATATATATATATATAGAGAGAGAGAGAGAGAGAGAAACGGAGAGAGAGGGAAAGATGTAATTTTTCAGAATTTTTTGAGATGAGGATTGATCATTTTGATTATTTTGATTATTCGGACTATTGTTCTCATCTTGGATGTTATTCTCACAACTTCTTCTAGTGTATCTTGTCGAAATCGGGAAACTGTATAGAATTTCGAACGCAAAGACCCGTTGCGTAACGGATAAAGTGCTTAGATATAATCAATTCTAAGTGAAAATAACATTTAAGATGAGAATAATAGTCCGAAAAATCGAAATAATATATATATATATATATATATATATATATATATATATATATATAGAGAGAGAGAGAGAGAGAGAGAGAGAGAGAGAGAGGGGGGGGGGAGACTACCTAATGTAAGTTGTATTTAGTTTAATTTAGGTGTATGCAAAGTGAATAAAAAAGGGGTTGAAAACCTTCGTGAAAATTCAGATACGTTCGTTTTTTTCGAAATTTATCAATCCGTATTAGATATACATTAATAAATATTACTTAAATTAAAATCTTTGTAGAGTATTTTAAAGATGTTTATAGGTCGTAATATAAGCACACCATACAATTTGAGAATTAAAATATTTCAGATTTGCTTGGATATTTATCTATAGTTATTAGGCATTAATTAAGCAAAATTCCGTGAACTTCAATTTCTTCTTACGACCCCTGAAGCTTTACAGTTAAAATATTTCTCTAGAATAAAAATTACCTTACGCCTATCAGCAGTGTTTAAGAATTCATAATAATCGGTAAACTGTAGTAAACATACTTAACTTTATGAAGATAGACATATATATATATATATATTATATATATATATATATATGTATATGTGTATATATGTATATGTCTACTTTCATAAAGTTAAGTATGTATATATATATATATATATATATATATATATATATATATATAAACATACTTAACTTTATATATATATTCAATATTAATTTTAAGTAAATAATATTAATTTATTTTTACTTACATACGCCAGCGTTTCAAGCTTTCGCTCTCATAAGTGTAGGGATGATATTCCCAGACGGTCGCACAGTTCGAACCTCTGCCCCCAAATTAACCTATACTCCGCAAGCAAGCGTCATAATAATTAGGCCACGAAACATTACATCATCCAAGAAGAAATATATATATATATATATATATATATATATATATATATATATATATATATATATATATATATATATATATATATATATATATATATATATATATATATATATATATATATATATATATATATATATATATATATATATATATATATATATATATATATATATATATATATATATATATATATATATATATATATATATATATATATATATATATATATATATATATATATATATATATATATATATATATATATATAATATATATATATATATATATATATATAT
>OY744528.1:35852654-35862654 GCA_963556195.1 Sepiola atlantica
TAAAAGTTAATAAATTCTATAATTTATTTGTAAAACTTCAAATTCACTTGAGGGTAATTTTTTCACTTTCTAAAGTTACATAAATTAGCCTTCAGATGTCTATTTAGGTCATTCGGATATGAAGCTAACAACGGAGCTGTTCGCTTTTAAGTTCAACAGTTTTGAGCCAGTTTCTTAGACTCAGCCATCCATTCAAGCAACTATTAAGATTGTTATACTTCGGTGTTTTTGTGGAAGATATTTAGTATTTATTTATAAATCGTTTAAATCAATACTAAGATAAGATTAATTTATCATAATTCTTCACTTAAGTAGTAAGTTTCTATTAAATGCGAAACTAAGGCGAGGGGAATTTGTCCCTTACATCGAAAATAGTTTATAGTTACCTAGACATGAATCAACACACCAAAAGGAGCTATTAAATATTTATTTTTTATCAAATGATGTTAATTACCTCATTATAAAGTATTATGAGAAGTCAAAAGTACTTTTAAAGACATTTATACTTAAAGTTAATTGTGATTACGTTTTATATTTAACTCGTATTATGAGGTGAATACCAAGCGCAACAATGTCAATATCAGGTCCCACTTTAATTGTATGCCTATATTTAATATTAGGTTGTGTGCATTCTTTTATTTATTAATATGTTTATTAATATACATATACGAAGAGTGCCAACGCAAAACGCGATAAACGCCATTTTTTAAATCGCGAAACTGTCCCTACAAAAAGGGTTGTTTTTCAACACTCGACGACATCCCAAAACTATGTGTTACACAATATGATACCAAATAGTTTCTTTTTGACTTCAATTAAAATCAGCTTTCATTCGAAGTCTAGATTTAATATATTCGTGTTTTTATTGTTTACGGTCTCCATTTAAACGGATTGGATTTATCGCGCCCTGCGTGCGAACCCTCCACACACACACACACACACACACACATATATATATATATATATATATATATATATATATATATATGCACACACATACATATATAAACACACACATACACACAAATATATACATTTATTTTTTATTTATTTATTTTTTTTACTTTATTTATTTTAATTTTTTATCTTATATATTGGGCATTTATTTGGCATTATATTCTAAATAATTATTGCATTATTGGTTCTTACTTCTTTCAAAACTGATCTTATTTACTAGTTACCATTTCTTCACTAATTAGTACAGATGAAAACCAAAATGAAAAAAATTCTGCTGATGCTCTCATGATCTGGCCCTCTTACCATTTCTATAGGCTAGATTTAAGCTTAGTCGCTTCGGTTATTTTTGTTGTGAGTGATGTGTTCTATATATAAATGTTTTATATTGGGGTATTAGTACTTCGTCATCTACTATTAGGTTTATGGTTTCTATTGCCTAGATAGTCTTATAATATTCCTATACCTTAGATACTTTCATATTTATGTTAATGAAAGGGTTACTGCCACATGTACTTGGTATGAGTCTGAAACGGGATAAGATATATGCAGTTCTATGTAGACAGTTCCGAACCACTTCCTGTCTTTTATTTAATAAATTTTCAATAGACATAACTATATTGTAGGATTCCAGAATACAGAGGTTACATCTCTTAGATTTGTTAGGTCTATATTTCCCTGCTCTACCTAGTATATACCATTTTAGGATGTATTGTATATTTTTACTGTTTAGTTCTCTTACATGTTTAGCTAAAGTCGTAGGGACCTTCTTTGAATTTGTATTAGGTTCTTTGAAAGAGTGTATATGGTTTCTAAATTTGTCCTTGAAACTACAGCCCGTCGACCCAATGTATGTTATAATTCTGTTTTCCTCTATAACGTTACACTTATACAATCTGAAGTTAAACATCGTCCATCTAAAGGACACTCATTAACATTTCTACAGTTACATTGGGGGCTGTTATTCTGGTTCTGGACTGTACTAGTATCGAAGTTACTATTCTTCTTGATTTTTGTGTTATTTGAACTTACTATAGTTGATGTTAAGTTTATCGATGTTGAAAAGGATAGTCTTACTGTATTTTTATTTATAACTTTATAGAATTTCTATGTCTGTTTTTCTTCTTAGTGATATTTTTTACGGATGGTGGGTTTGTTGATCCCCTAGTGTTAAGTGTAGTATCAGGTGCAGTATCCCGCGTATGATTAGTATTTATTCTCCTTTCGATTTGTCTGGAATTTCCCATAACAATGTTGTATGATATTATGTGAGGTGTGTTCCTATTTGTCTTAGAATTCTCATTGTGATTTATCGAGCTTACTTTTATATAGTTTATTTTCCTAGTATATCCATATCTGGCTAATGCTTCATTATATTTAAAACAATTCTTATTGAATAATGACTCGTTAGATGATAGTTTTGATATTCTCTTAGAAATACCAGGGATTATAGCTTTCTTAATGGGTCCCGGGTGGTTAGAGTTAAAATCTACATAATAGAGAGTTTAGTTGGGTTTATGATATGGTTCATATGTTCTATTGTTTAAGTCTCTCTATATATATATACATGGCTCGATTGGTTTTCAATCTTATATGACGACATGAAACACGTTGCAGGTTTCGAGTTCAACGCTGTTGGGGGGAATGTATGCCAACTTTTGATGTGAGTTTGTATTGTGCCTTTTAGCTTTCAATTGTTTTTTCAAGCCTTCTTTTTGGGCTTTTCTCGTCTTCCTTTTTTCTGTTTTGGATTGATATGTTTTTCCATTACTATTAATTGAACAATTTCTCTGATGATCAGCGATGTTAAAATAAAATCTATATATTTCATTCACTAAGTTTTAAAACGTTAGGTAAAGATTTTAAAATGGGAAAACAATAAATAGAAATGTTGTTTGTACAACGAAAGCAAAAAAATACAGGTATTTGTCGAAGTCGCAAAATAGGAGAATGAAGAAAAATATATAAATTAAAAAAATATAGAAATTATGGTAATTGATTGATTGTTCCTTTAGTCATTGGAATATAACTAAACAGTATGTTTATATATACCTTTATATATATATATATATGAGTCTGCCTCATCAAAAGGATTGCCTTTCCTTCTGATTAGTCACACTCATAGACAATCCAAGGTCTGTATTTTGGTTGTCTAAGTGATGACGAAAAGGTCCGGCAAGAACAGAATCTTTTAAAAACATCAATTAATACATCGTTACTGGAATCTAATTTTCTATTATTTATTTATACATGCTATGGGGTTAAAAATCAACATTTATTGAGCTTTGATCTTGAAAGTATGTCTAATAATAATAATAATAATAATAATAATAATAATAATAATAATAATAATAATAATAATAATAATAATAATAATGATGATGATGATGATGATGATGATGATGATGATGATGATGATGATGATGATGATGATGATGATGATGATGATGATGATGATGATGATGATGATGATGACGATGACGATGATGATGATGATGATGATAAAAAAAAAATAAAAATAATGATTATTATTATCGTTAGTATTATTATTATCATGTATATATAGCGTAGGGATTAGACGGTCGTGTTTCAATCCCGGCTTGAGGCACTAACTGGTCTAGCCGCACTGATGAGCTGTGAAACAGCGAAACAGTCTGTATGTGGATGACTATATGAAGCTCCCTCCCGGGGTAGAGCTTAATTTGTAAGGATATCGCCAACTGCCATTAGCTTTAAGGCATAGCTCAATAGGTAAAACTAATTCGAGCCACGGCAATTGCAATGTTTATATTGATATATATCTTACATTCAGTCAGTGTCGCATGATAGCGTAGGGGTTAGAAGCGCCGACCGTGAGCTCGACGGTTGTGTTTCAATCCCGGCTTGAGGCACTAACTGGTCTAGCCGCACTGATGAGCTGCGAAAATGTCTGTGCGTGGATGACTATATATATATATATATATATATATATATATATATATCTTTAATGGTGACCATTGGTGTCCTGCAAGGAATGATTTGGTAAGCCTTCATAAAATCGAAAAATATATGTGTGTTTATATTTTTAATTTTTTTATATTTCAAATAAAATTTTTATAACATGAAGCCATTATAATAGCTCAATAGTGTTAGGATAGATCTATGGTAGAAAATATTTTAATGTTATTTAAACCACATCAAATGTAGGTAAAAACACCCATTAGAATGTATCCACCAATGGTCATAGAGAAACTATTAAGAAATAGAAATAGCTTTTAAGCATATGCGTTGAACGCTCGCGTCAGTAAACTGAGTAATTTGTAGTCAAGTAAAGTAAGTCAATTGTAATCAAATGATGATTCAAAGTTAGAATGATTAAAATCAGAGCATATCATATCGCAATACACAAACAGCCAAAACAGGCTCTAAAGATTAAATTACGTCATTAAATGTGTGGAGAAATGCAGGGTGGAGAAGTGAACTTTGCTATGATACGTCTATTTTCATAAATATGATCATTATGCTTGAACTAGTTAGCACCCTCCATCAAAAGTGACGAAAAGAAAAGTTATGCTTCGCCAGTGTCCGCACTAATATTCATAGATGTTCATACAAAACAACGTCTCAATTGTTAAGTTAAAAGAAAAATATAAGCGAGAGAGAGAGAGAGAGAGAGAGCGAGAGAGAGAGAGAGAGAGCGAGAGAGAGAATGGAAATATAAGCGAGAGAGAGAATAGAAAGAGAAAAAAAAGGGAAAGAAAGATTAGTGCGAACACTGGCGAGGCATAATTTTTTTGACGAAGTAGTAAGGTCGTCGAGTTATCTAGTCTGTCTTAATGTTTACGATGTAATGGCATAAATATAACTTTAATTCTCCGTACCACGTGGTAATTTGAAATGGCCGTGAAGATAGGGTAAAAGCGTGCAGATTCAAACGTGGCTCTGTGAACCGGGTATGCCCCTCTGAAATGATCACTTTCCTACACTGAAGAGAGCAAGAAGCTCGAATGACGTCGTCAGTAAGAAAATATAAATTAATATTTATATAATTGAATATATATATATATATATATATATATATATATATATATATATATATATATATATATATGTATATATATATGCGATTTTATGAAGGCTTACCAAAGCATTCCTTGCAGGACACCAATGATCACCATTAAAGATTTTTTCTTACAAATATTATTTATTCAAATTAAAATTTAATTTGAATACATTTAATTTGAATAAATAATATTTGTAAGAAAAAATATCTTTAATGGTGATCATTGGTCTCCTGAAAGGAATGCTTTGGTAAGCCTTCATAAAATCGCATATAAATGCTCTGTACTCTGTAATCGAGTATCATCGAGCTTGTTTTTATTGGCACAACCCCGGTCTTCACTAAATGATCTATTTTATAAGTGAACAATCTAAATATCTCTCTCTATATATACATGTATATTCAGTATTTACTTTAACAGTGCTCAATACGTGGGTAGAGTTTAGTAGAAAAAGTAGCTTAATGATTTTCTCTAGTAAATTCAATTACGAATTGCTTAAGACTTCTACTCAGTTATGGCGGACGGAACAAGAGCAAGCTACTCCCGTGGATTAAATCATAAGATAAATGGCGTGACAAATCAAGAAACATTACTTGACAAGAACTCCCAGGAATACGAGCAAAACATAAACACTGAAACTGAAGAGGTTGAAGACTACGAGCCACAGAACTAACGGAAATAAATGGAAAAAAAAGTGGAAAACATCAAACGGTTCATGTCCGAGAACTAAACAAAACTCCAATCCTTAACGAACGAATATTTAAAGAAGTTAAAAGAGTAAACAGAGAAAGTAAATAGACTGCTCGCGTACATCTCAACTGATACTATCACAGACTTAAACCACTTGATATATACGGGCGGCAAAATCAATAAGTATAAAACCAAACAAAGAAAAAAAGACTGGCCAAAAGAATGGACCGACAAAGCATGGATGGTAAATCAGACTAGAAACCCAGATCACTAAACTTCGAAAAGAAGCTAAAACTGTAAACAGGATGAATGAGAACGGGGGAAAAGATGCAAGAGCAGAAATCTGAATCACAAGGAAAGACTAAATAAGAAACATGAAGAACTAAAACAAAAGATAGCAGCAATAAAAGCAAGACTGAGACCATATAAATACATATCGGAGCAGCACAAACAAAACAGGACCTTTGAGAACAATGAAAACCAGTTTTACAAAAACATAAACGGAAAAAGAACAACAAAACACCCGGGCACGACAGAGACGAAATACTCTTGGAGCAAGGTATGAGAAAAGCCTAAAAATACAACAAAAATGCCAAAATCGCTGAAAAAATTAAGGATGAACTACAGGAAATTGAAGAGGGACCCAAAACAGACATTAATGAAGAAACGACTAAGACCACCCTAAGGAAAATAGCAAATAGGAAAGTAACAGAAGAATTCAACGAAAATAGTTGTGCATAGCTAAGAAATGGTCACGTGAACAGGGAAACGAAATCTTTACTGACAGCTGCACAGAACAATGTGATTAGGACAAACTACATTAAAGCTAAAATAGATAAAACCGAGGAAAACAGTAAATGTAAACTCTGTTTACATAGAGACGAAACAGTAACTCATATTATAAATGAATTAAGCAAACTAGCCCCAAAAGAATACAAGAACAGATAAGACTGCGTGGGGAAAGCAGTACACTGGGAAATGTGCAAACGATTGCATTTCGAACACGCAGACAAATGGTACAAACATAAACCAGAGAATGTACTAAAAAACGGCAAACACAAAACCTCTGAGATATGGATGTACAAACAGATAAACTCATACAACCAAGGAAACCGAATGTCATAATTATCGACAAGAAAGAAAAATCCTGCCAAATCGTAGACTTCGCCGTTCCAGCAGCCCACAGAGTGAAGATCAAGAAGATGAAAAACGAAGCAAATACATAGAACTAGCCAGAGAACGGAAAGAAATATGGAGCATGAATAAAGTTATCATAATATAAATAATTGTAGGAGCACTAGGAACAGTTTTTAAAAACCTCGAGAAAAGACTGTGAGAAATTGAAACCAAAAGGAATTACTGAGACCATACAAGGATGATCAAAACAGCTGCAATATTAGGGAAAATCATCGAATGCGAACACCAACCTGCATAAGCTACGAATGGTAACTAGTCACATGGAAATTACAATAGGAAGAAAAATAAAACCACAAGAAGAACACCACCACACGTACCAAGGAACAGAAACTTCTAGAAATCTCATAAGCTGGCCCCCTCCACCCAAAAATGAGACGCCAGAAAATAGTGGTATAGGGTCAAGAAGGATGAGAAGACCGAGTTGTGACAGCATTAACCAGACCTCCACTAGAAGAGTGCGGAGACTACTGGGACCTTGGGAAGAGGGGCTATTTCCACCCAAATTCTAGTGAAGATCAATGGTCGTTGCCAGTGAGCAATCAATGGTAAGCGACTGTTGCGATAACGCAAAGTAATTTACAAAGGTTATCGAAAGAGGCGGAGAACACTGGAAATCTGGGGAGACTTGTCACTCAGATTTCAGGAAATACCACCGGTTATCGTCAGTGAGTAATTTCTGATGATGACTTGTGTGAAAACTCCTAGTGAATAATAATAATAATAATAATAATAATAATAATAATAATAATAATAATAATAATAATAAAAATTTAAAAAAAACGGATCACATAGGAGTTAAGCGACTTATTACCTCCGCCAAGGAAGTTATGTTTTAGGTCTAATTCGTCTCTATGTTTAAGTTCACTACATATCTTAATTAACCGTCATCAAATTTGGTCAAAACATCGGTCAGGGTCAAACTTAAACTGATCTTATTTGAGGATATTTAGGTAATATGCCAACGTCAAGGTTGCATACAAAATGAAAGTCACACTTTACGGTATAACTTCGGTTATGTTTGTCATAGAGACGAGCTACTTGGCTTATATTGTAGCCAATAAAGATCCGCCTCGTATATCACATTGACCGTATATATATATATATATATATATATATATATATATATATATATATATATATATATATATAGTCTCGGAAGTTTCTCAACCATTAAAACTAAAAAAAAAAACACCCTTAAGTCCCAAATCGTTCAGTGGAAAATCACTCATGTAAGTCAATTTAGTTTTTACAGTTATTATATTAGTTTGCTTCTAACGTTATTTAAGGGATCATCAGTTGTTTACCATGAAAAACTGTTTCGGGACTTTAAAAACCAGACAGTATTTAATTTCATGGCTTCCCAGCAGAGTTGATCAGACCCCACTTCCCTTAAAAGGTAAAAACATAAACGTTCCGTATACTAAATCTAAGTTTTGTATATATATATATATATATATATATATATATATATATATATATATATATATATATATATATATATATATATTATTTTATAAATAAATATTAAATATAAAACTGTTATATATATAAAGTGTTTTTTGGTTAAAAATGATGAACTTCTTTACAACTGACAAATAAAAAACATAAAAGCATGAACAATTATTATGTTATAATGTAAATTTGAATATTTTGAGAGTCCGACACTATTTATGAAAACTGTATTATTTTATTAAAAAAAAATTAATGAATATATAATAAAAAACATTTGGGCCTTTGTGCAACGTTCATTCTTTGTCTTAACTTCTTCCCTGGTTATCCCAAGTATTTACGGGATAGGCATTCCGAACATTTTTTTACAATCCCGAGTATTTGCGCTCTAGACAGTCTAGACTCGGTAACTGAAACTAAGCTTACTAATACGACACCGATAAGTTTCCGTTTTCTATGAGTCTTGAACACCCCGTACGTGTTTTAGTTTATATTTCTCTCGCCAGATGGCCTTTGGTATTGTTTGCAAAAGAGAGAGAGAGAGAGAGAGAGGGGGGAGGGAGAGAGAGAGAGCATTGTCTGGTGAAAGTTTACCAATCATGTGTAATCAATTTAATTCCAATACTACTCGGATATTTCTGTATTGTGTTCAACATTCCAAATTGAAACGGATACTGGGGAAAAGATGATTTTTTTCTGAATGTAAATGATTTCATTTGAAAGTAAAATTTCACTTTACGACACTAATGCTGTGATAAATGTAAACTTAACTAAATAACTGCGATAATTTTTACATTTATAACACCTCTATTTCCATCAAACCGGATCACTGTCACTTAAATCAATAAGACTACATAATCTTTTGAAATACGGTATAAAGCAACAATCCAAACACAACTATGCGTATGCCTAATTTGCATAAATACGTTGTAAACAATTTATAATAAATTAATGTTTGGTGTTATTCATTTGTAATTTCATTATACTATTTTTCTTTATATATGCAATAATTTCCTTTATATTAACGATAACTAATTAAAGTGATTTAATAAAACAGGATTTATTACCAAAAGATTTCTTATAATGATATGTTCATTAATTTTCAAAGTAGATAATTAAAATGAAAGCTATTCGTTTTTAAAATTACAATATATTTTTATTGTAGATATGTAAAAAGAATACTTGGAGCTAGATTAATAGCCGCCGGATGGAAGGGATTTTTTTTTTGCTTCTGACAAATAAAACAAATAAACTTATTTTTTTTTGCTTCTGACAAATAAACTTAGTTTTTTTCCTTCAATTCTGTATACATATGTGCGTGCGTGTGTGCGTGTGTGCGTGTGTGTGTGTGTGTGTGATAATAATAACGGTAAATTTCCACCCCATATAATTTCCAAAATATTGATAATTGCATAAAAAAAATTCTCAAATCCACTTAATAAAATATCATGATTTTCTTTTACGTAAATACCGAGCTGCGGCGGGGTCACCAATGATGGAATTTTTGTCTCCACTTGACACCATAGCACGCCCCTGTCTGAGGAGATCAAATTTCAAAACTTGATCAAATATAACAGGGATAAACAAGCGAAAAAAAAAACTGCCTTGTTTTGTGATGGGTAATTAAAAAAAAGTGAAAGGGAAGAGATTAACGTACAAGTCTGTCCACA
>OY744528.1:35867654-35877654 GCA_963556195.1 Sepiola atlantica
TTGTTCTCTTTCTCTCTCCCTCTCTCTTAACGCTCACGCACACACACACACAATATATATATATATATATATATATATATATATATATATATATATATATATATATAAATTAGATATATGTATATGTTAAATTTTGTATTCGCGCAATTCACTCCTAAACTAATTTGCTGATCTTTATGACGTTTAGAAAGCAGCTTTATGATGTAAAGGGTTCAAATGTGGGCTATATTTAGTTTCATTTAGTTTTATGGAAAAAGAAATAAAAGATGGTGGAAGCCTTCGTGAAAATTCAGATACCTCAGATTTTTGTGAAATTTTTACAATAGGTATTTAGACATAAATTAATAAATATTTCCCAAATTGCAGTTTTTAAAGTATATTTTACAGGCTTTTAGGGGATGTAATACGGGCACAACATCTCATTTGAAATTCAAATTCTTCAGATGCGTATATAATTTGATCCATACATATATAGAGAAAAGAAAGACATGAAGTTGTGTAATGTTTACAGACGTGGATTTGGAGGCTCGTCGCCCCAAGTCCGAGTTGTGTCAAGGTTACTACCCCACTTTCACTAACACAATTGGTAAAAGTATGAATCGATACATCATCTCTCCATAATAGTAAGTTAGACAAATCGCCCCAGACTTGGTTGTCTACTATTCTTAGAAAAGGAAACGCTCAGAAATAATATGTACCTTTTTCTGCTTATCCTTGCATAGTTTCTAGTCATATTGGACTTCCTCTTGTAACTTGACTTCATCTATTTTGTCCTTTGTAATCGAAGGAGAAATCCTACTAATTTTAATTTTAGTCCCAATCCTGTTTGTGGGAGCCGGATTTTCCCCACGTTAAAAAACTGAATTTTTATCTTACTCTGCCCTCGTGCGGAGGCAAATAAATAGAGACTCAAAGAATGCCGGTTCCGAAACACCTTCTTTAGTATACTCATTGCGGAACCTCCCTTCCACGGACTATCCATTTCCTCAACACAATGAACAGCTCTTTATATATATATATATATATATATATATATATATATATATATATATATATATATATATATATATATGGTACGTCAATGAAAATTAGTAAGACCTGCAAATGGAAGCAAATCGGTATTTTCAGTTGTTCAAAACAAGGAGTAGTTTAGTTAATAAAAACATTTATTTTTCATCTCTTTCTTTCCTTAAACCTGATGATAAGATTTTAATCTTTGAAAAACCTGGTTTAAGGAAAGAAAGAGATGAAAAATAAATGTTTTTATAAACTAAACTACTCCTTGTTTTGAACAACTGAAAATACCGATTTGCTTCCATTTGCAGGTCTTACTAATTTTCATTGACGTACCATATTTTTGCTCTATCCAGTATATTGAGCTTTCCTTATTTCACAATAGGTCCAACTCTCTAAAAGTTTACCTTTTAGTTATAATTTACATATATATATATATATATATATATATATATATATATATATATATATATATATATATATATATATAGTGATTAATTAAATTCCAATGACCAAAACTCAGTCTTTAATCCTAATATATATTTTGCAATGACAGAAGTTGTCGATGGTTTTACAATCGTTTTGATACGTTTAAGATGTTACAACCAGAAGCAATTACACGCTGTTCTTCAGAAACCTCAATGAAGACATTTATAAAAATGTTATATCATGCACAAAGTCCAAGAATAATAGGAAAACAGTCAATAGTTACGCGCAATCCCCCCCGTCGACAAAATTAAGATCAAGCCGCCAATTTGAATTTACCGTACAGTCCTACGTTTTTAGACAATCATGAAAAAAACAATAACAAAGAAAAAAAAACAAAGAAATCACTAAAGTTGAAACAGCAAGTGATTAAATATAGTTTGAAATTAAGTTAGATATTATTATTATTATTATTAGTAGTAGTAGTAGTAGTAGTAGTAGTAGTAGTAGTAGTAGTAGTTATATATGAGATCATTGCGGAAAACACAATCCGAAAATACGCTTTATGGATGTAGAATTACGATTCCAACTTTCGTCTTTTATAAGTAAGAAAGTTTTATGAGCCGCAAATTCATATCAGGATATTCCGATGCTATCTAGATTACAATTATTTTTTAATTCATACTAACTATTATAAAATTACCTAAAGGCAGTAGAATGTATAGCTTAGATTTATTAAAAGTCAATTAAAATTAATTACTACTGATAAAATCGGATAAGTAGCAGAAATAAATATTAAGAGTAAAAGAATTGAGAATAAACACCCCACGCTGAATTTACATGCCAGAGGGTCTAAGAAAGGTATATATATATATATATATATATATATATATATATATATATATATATATATATATATATATATATATATATAGTGTGTGTGCACTAGCTCTATTTGCCAACACCTAAAAAAAACATGACTGCCTATTTTCTCAATATAGACACATACCAGTTAACAATACACCACGATTCCAACATCAAAAGATTACAACATCCCACAATCAATAATGTGAATTACGAAACTAGTCACAACATTTTAAAGCGTCTAGCATAGTAATTAACGTTACAAAATTCTTAGCCGTTAAGCAATTAAACGTTTGAATCTTGAACGCGCTTAGAAGGTAATCAAATTCTCAGGTAAAATCTCAATATTACAGGTGCTCTTTTTTAAGTTGTAAATTACTTGCCGTTATAATAATAATAATAATAATAATAATAATAATAATAATAATAATAATAATAATAATAATAATAATAATAATAATAATAATAATAATAAAAAAAACATATAGTAAAGACATATTTTTAAAGGCACCATGGAACTTACATACACCAATTTGACCGAAACACTAAATAGACCATTCAGAAAATTGAAAAAAAAAACGGTTCATACAACAAAAGATATAAGAGGCAACTAATATCTTTAATTAGTGAGCATCTGGATAAAAATAAAGCTCAATATACTGGATAGAGCACTAATAGCAATAGATGAAGTGAAAGAATAAAATAAGGTGCGAATCAAATTTTATTACAGTTCAATGTTCAGGCAAAGTTCTTACAAGTGCTTAACTCATGAGTTTTTCAAAGAAAATCTTCTCCTCAGAGGACCATTACCGCAATGACATTACTGCAGGTAATAAAAATTAAACTTTGAAAATATATAAAAAATATATATATATAAAAATACATAAAGGTATATAACACATCAAATATATCGGCCCAAAACATACTTTTTTGTAAACCTATACAGTTCATCCAAGTCAATAAGTTTAAAATAGCTCCAGGCAAGATATCAAAGAGGTTGATTAAAAAAATAATCCAAGTGGTGAATGGGGGTACAAAAACGAAAAAAGTTATCCAGGCGGGAAATTCGTTTGCTATCGATGCAGTAGATAACAGTGAAAATTGTATTCAAGGTGTATGCAAATTAATAAAACGATAAAAAACTATAGAGAAAACAAATCTTATGAAAAGTTCAGAAAACTCACTTTATGTATTTTTATATATACTTTTTTATATATTTTCAAAGTTTAATTTTTATTACCTGCAGTATGGTGATTGCGGTAATGGTCCTCTGAGGAGAAGATTTTCTTTGAAAACTCATGAGTTAAGGACTTTAAAGAACTTTGCCTGAATATTGAACTGTAATAAAATCTGATTGATTGATTTGTAATCGTGATTATGCAACCGGTCGCCGGACTCAAACTCCGGAACACGAGTAATGTTTCAAGCTCAAAATCTGACGCTTTACCCCACACAGACACTATCAACACCCCGATAAATGAACGAAAGATTAAACCTATTAAAGGCAGCCGTCGTCAGAGTGTTCGACTGCTGAAGGAAAATGCACCATTCTCGCTCTCTCTCTCTCTGTCTCTCTCTCTCTCTCTTTCTCTCCCTCGCTGATAAGTTATAATAACATGTTTTTCACATGTTATTACAACCTACCAGCGTATCGACGCTTATTTTCACTACTGCTATGTGTACTACCATCACACGATCTCGACACTAAACTGTCTCCACAGTACACAAAGGAGAGCGTCGCCGTTGGGAGTTCGCTCCCATACGGTCGGCGTGAAAATAGTAAAAAAAATTATTTGACAATGCCGGATTCTTATTTTCCTGGAAAAAGAGCGAATGTCCGTTCGAAATATTTGATTTATTATTATTATTATTATCATTATTATATATATATATATATATATATATATATATATATATATATATATATATATATATATATATATATATATATATATATATATATAGTAATTCAGGTAAAGTAGACATCCACAGGATAAAAATGCACAGAATTTCAACCGGGCTAAAATAAATAGAGCAATTAATATAATGATTTTCATTCATACACACATGTACAAAAAGCCGCTTCACTGGCAAGTCGATGTTATGGATCAATAGTTATTAGAATTTAAGATGCGTCACTCAAATGTTCATATCGAGAAAGAACCTAAAGTGTTTAATAACTGTTGATCGATAACATCGACATGTTAGTGTAGCATCTTTTGGTACATGTCTGTATAAATAAAAATAATATTTCCGGCAGTTAAAATATATTTAAAAATATAGGCTTACGGTACAACTAAACCTAAGTGTCTCCATTCGTGTTAGAGTAAGTTTCTTTTTGTATCTTTTAAGCCTGAAATAAGTCACCACATGAAAAGAAAAATCGACCGCTATTTTGTTTGACGAAATCGATTAAGGGGAAATAACGACACAAATAACTTACAAATAGTTTCCAAAAGTTAAAATCTATGCAGATCGATAGAATATTTAATGTTCTGTCGTTTGGTCATAGTTATTTTTTTTATATATTTGGATTTCTTTGGTTCTCATGATTTTTTCGTTGTTAACAATACTACATTTTTTAGCGGTTTTATCTGATCGTCTGAAGTATAGAGTCATTGGTGCCCTAATTTTAAACAAGCTGGGATCGGATGGGATGAGAGTTATCTGCCCATGTTTATTCTTTTTATTTAAAAAATTATCTATTTTTTAACATTTAAAACATCTTTCCAGATGTTTTTTTTTTATCACAAATAGAAAATTATTTTTTCTATAATTCTTATTTTTTAATTTTTGTTTTATATATTAATTATTTATTATTTGTTCTATTTATGATATTGATTGTTAATAATGTGGACTATTGTTTTTATCCTATTTTTTAATTAATGTGACCTTAAATAGCAAAACAGGTTTTTGTTTTTATGTGTCTACAGTTAGCTATACATTCTTGTTTCATACTTAATAAATTATGTTTTTTTGTAATTATTACCGACATAAATTATATTTAAAGGAATACCGTTGGGAAATTAATCAAAAACACTCTATTCTTGGCCTTTTGGCTAAGATCAAAGTGTAGTATCTGTTCCGATGGATACTGCACCATATAGACTGGTATTGTCTTGACCTTCGGGGCTTGATTTACGTCAGTCTATGGGTCGGTTCTGTGCAGTTCTAGGAGGTCCACCCTCCCAGGCTTTGCCTCCTCTCTTTGGGGAGGAGTAAGTTTATTGCTTACTGCCTGAGGCGCCCCTACCGAGGAATGCCGACGGGGCTGCCCAGGCAATTTTTAATGGCCAGAGTGCTCACCTCTCGGGCGCTGGCTTTTCAAACCCCACTTTCCCGACCCGACCTTGGGTCACATCTTACTTGTGGGAGTAAGATAAAACTGGCCTTGTGCCTAACTCCTGGAGAGGAGTAAATCAATACTCATTTATGATCACTTTGCGTTAAAAAATAATATTTGATATTTAGCCGGTTATGTACTTACTTCCTTCAATGGCTGAACGCGGATTATTTTACTGAGACACTATTTGCGGCAAATAAAATTGTTTAAACTTTTATTTTAAATATTTTCTTTCAAATAGGTCACAAATGAGCAAGATACTATTCACGGAATATTAAATTGCTTTAAATTTCTTTTAAAAATTAAATATTACAACGCTAATAGTTTACAAATGAATCGGTAAAGCAATATGAATAACGTTTTAATAATTTAGCCGGTACTTCATTTAAAATAATTTATGTCGGTAATAGTTATGAGTACCAACAAATTAATTCATTAAACAAAACAAAAAGCAAGAATGTATAGCTAACTGCAGACACATGAACAAACACTGGTCAATCTATCTATTAGTGTTTCGAAAATTCTGATATGCTGTTTGATGGAAGCGTAAACATTCTTTCATATTGAATTAGAAGAACGTCCGTCCCAGAACGAAGAAAATTAAGTCCCCAAACAGAAAAGTTTTCCAACACTTTTATGTCACCTTACGAAGATTTTAGTCAACATATAATGCTACTAAATATTGTGTCTCGGATTGTCTTTATTTAAGTGGTTGTTTACTAAACCGCGCCGATCGATGAACCATAAGACGTGTATCAGTTACCCCCAGGAGTCTAACCACAGTGGGGAACACCCTACTGTTGAGAAAGGTAATCCAGGAAAAGAATGTGGCTTGACAGCATTTATACAGGGTGGGCCAAAATAAGGGTCCTATCTTTAAATTTGAATAACTTGAATTTGAATAACTTCCACAAAATAAAAGTTAAACTCACCAAACTTTATGTGTGTGTAGACTGACCCTTCCGATATTTTTTGAAATAAACAAAACAAATTTTAGCCGAAAAACACTTCTTAAAACTTACAAAAACTCAAGTATTGTTTTTACACTGTTTTGAGTTTTTTAAGCAAAAATAATGTTTTCTAAATGAGGGTACGTTCCTTAGGGCTAATACGGCTCATGCTTGCTTCGGAAGGGGTCCTTTACTTATTCTAAAAAAAAATCAAAAAAAAATCAATAAATAAAAAAGTTATGAATTTTTTAAAATAGGACCCTTATTTTTGCCCACCCTGTATCTGGAGAGCATTTATGAGCAGATGACACCGGTGCTACATAACAATCTCCTGACAGAGGAGTCCCGCCCTTCGAAAAAGCAGTCAAGCATTAGGGTCCAAAACTGTGAAGTGATTCTTCCTGGTGATGGTGTAGTGCTTGGTCCGGTAGCGGACCTTTTAGCTGCGAAGCACAAAAAAGATGAAGTGTTATTCAAAACCTGTTGCTAAACCTTATGTCTCGGATCCTTCCTTTAATTACGCGATTTTGATTCTAGAAAATGTCTAAAATATGACCATGAAAGCCACAGACTAGAAGTCTTAGACTCACGTTTCGCCCTTCTTTGGGCTTATCAGTAGAACATATCCGACCTCAGGATTTGAAACCCGAGTAACTTGCATATATATATATATATATATATATATATATATATATATATATATATATATATATATATATATATATATATGAGAGAGTGAGAGAAACGAGAGAGAGAAAGAGAGAGAGAGAGATGGAGAGATCCTTCCCTAAATTACACGATTTCAGAAAATGCGTAAAATTTAAGGCTTAAGCTTAAGTTATCTTAAGAATAAAAGGACATTTTCTTATCCAAAGAATCGATTTAGCATAGTGTATAGATGTTTATTTACTCCTCGCGGAGTTAGGCACAACTCCAGTTTTATCTTACTCCCACAAGTAAGATGTGACCCAAGATCAGGTCGAGCAAGTGGGGTTAAAAGCCAGCGCTCGAGAGGTGAGCACTCTGGCCATTTAAAAATTGCCTGGGCAGCCCCGTCGGCATTCCCCGGTAGGGGCGCCTCAGACAGTAAGCAATAAACTTACTCCTCCCCAAAGAGGGGAGGCGAAGCCTGGGAGGGTGGACCTCCTAGAACTGCACAGGACAGGCGTGCAGTATCCATCGGAACAGATACTACACTTTGATCTTAGCCAAAAGGCCGAGAAGCAGAGTGTATAGATGTGTTGGATTATTTGTATCAGACGCTATTCGGATTTTATTCGACTTTGAATCTCACCAAGAATTTTGAATGATCTTTAGGCGACACTGCAGTTTTGTCTCTATCCATTATTATTGTTCTGTGGCTTTCAATTGTCGCTCAACAATGAGGAAAGAGCCTTTCTCTTTTCATCAAGAAAGGCCTGAACTTCTACATCATTCAACAAATCACAGTACATCAGGATTGACCTCATACAAAGACGACTTCATGGCTTCCCATGTGTCTTCGTAAGTAATATTATCAATAAATTGTGTAAGCTTATTTCTTATTGTATCCTTTTTTAAAAGATCAATATTTAGTTTCTCTGGGAGGAATATACTTCTGTTTCGTAAAGCTGGCTTTACACAAAATTGAAACTTAGCTCTCACAGGAGTCAATTTCGGAGCAAAATATCTCCCACGTGTTTCTGGAAAAAAAAACCCAGAGCTGCTTGAAAACTTCGATGTGTGCAAGCATGCTCTGACTTTTTGGCAAAGTATATGTAAGATTTCTCTGAAATTGAAATTAAATAACAGTATCATATAACTGTGATATATCATACTCACTCTCTCTTTCTTTATTTCTCTCTCCTCTCTATCTCAATACACATACACACACACACACACGCAAACACACACACAAACACACACACACATATATATATATATATATATATATATATATATATATATATATATATATATATATATATATATATATATATAGGGTGGGCCAAAATAAGGGACCTATCTTTAAATTTGAATAACTTGAATTTGAATAACTTCCACAAAATAAAAGTTAAACTCACCAAACTTTATGTGTGTGTAGACTGACCCTTCCGAGATTTTTTGAAATAAACAAAACAAATTTTAGCCGAAAAACACTTCTTAAAACTTACAAAAACTAAAGTATTGTTTTTTACACGGTTTTGAGTTTTTTAGGCAAAAATAATGTTTTCTAAATGAGGGTACATTCCTTAGGGCTAATACGGCTCATGCTTGCTTCGGAAGGGGTCCTTTACTTATTCTAAAAAAAAATTTAAAAAATCAATAAATAAAAAAGTTATGAATTTTTTAAAATAGGACCCTTATTTTTGCCCACCCTATATATATATATATATATATATATATATATATATATATATAAAGTGTTCGACAATAGTCTACGACGACCCAAAGGCTCACTTTTCATTAACTACTGCGAAGAGGTGTAGGGTAAGGCGTCTCTCATTTACTAGAATTACTCCACTTACCCCTGATCAACAACTTATTATGCTGAGTGTTAGCAAAAAGACATCAAGTGCCATTTTGTAAGTCATTGGTATCCCGGTCCATTAGCGAACACTCCAACTATTGTGCTAAATAAGCCGCAATGAAAAAAATTCTATAGCGAGTAAGCTACACAGAGGCGTCCATGTTTAATTCCTGCAAAAAGCATCGGGTTAAATACATTGAGCCTTGTGATTTCCCGCAGGGATAAATTTAGTTGTCATAACTATATTTTCATACCCATACTACTAAGATCTACTCATTTATTGAGCACTGTTGAAGTAAATACTGAAAATATATACACAATATATCATATGACCTGATAATATTATATGTGGATGTACATGAAATAGTAAATTTGTATATATATATATATATATATATATATATATATATATATATATATATATATATATATATATACATGTGTGTATATTGATGTATATATATATATATCAATATATCAGTATATATATTTATATATATTGATATATATATATATATATATATATATATATATATATATATATATAGAGAGAGAGAGAGAGAGAGAGAGAGAAAGAGAGATGGGGGAAGGTAATTTTATATTACACGTATGCTTCAAGAGATATTTTGATGATGATGAAATGTAGGTGTCTGCATCATAAAACGATGTTTTTTCATATTCTTTCATTATAATAATTGAATATTTCAAACGTACTGCGTTCTTCATCGGGAATGATTATTGATAAAGTTGCGTACTGGTGAAAAATACGGTCCCGACAGATAACCACTAATTCCTCAACTACAATAGCAAGTACTCATTAAACCTGAAAAATCCATTATATATAGTTCGCATTGAACACATATGCTTACACCCTAGATTACATGCAGCACATTA
>OY744528.1:35882654-35890154 GCA_963556195.1 Sepiola atlantica
TTCGAGGCGAGTACTCTGCCACCTAAAGAAATATATATATATATATATATATATATATATATATATATATATATATATATATATATATATATATATACACATCCTACCTACAAATCTATAATATATATATATATAAATATATATATATATATATATATATATATATATATATATATGTATATATATATATACATATACATATATATATATATATATATATATATATATATATATATATATATATATATATATATATATATATATATATATATATAAACAACTATAGAACACTTTCAGAGGATTAAAATTATTCAAGTACGGTTGAAAGTAAATTTTCTTGCGTTTAATAACAGTTATTGGTTGTATGTTTTTCCACTGCTGCGCTGTTAAAAATACTACATCATTGTCGTCTGTCTGTCTGTCTGTCTGTCGGTCTGTCCGTCTGTCCGTCTGTCCGTCTGTTTGTTTGTTTATATATATATATATATATATATATATATATATATATATATATAGAGAGAGAGAGAGAGAGAGAGAGAGAGAGAAAGAGAAACACAGAGAGAGAGACAGAGAGAGAGGCCAACTGCGCGAGAGGGAGGGGACAACAAACAAAAACAAAAATATTATTATAAATTAAACATAGTTATTTGTTTATTTTCTCACTATGTTTAACTAAGAGTCAATTTTCTCTTAAACTCAAGCTCTTCAGAAAGTATTCTCTTCTCATCAGAGGGATAAGACATCCTGTGATTAAATAAAATGATGGTACAATTTTTTTTTGTTGAAAAACGTTTCAAGACGATTGAACAAAACTTCGCGTAAAATTCGTTTAGAATTTGTTTTGATAGACCAAAAGAAATTTCTGAAAAAAAAAACCTTGAAAATAGTCTCGGAAGTTTCTCAACCATTAAAAAAAAACCCAAAAAACCCTTAAGTCCCAAGTCGTTCAGTGGAAAATGACTCATGTAAGTCAATTTAGTTTTTACAGTTATTATATTAGTTTGCTTCTAACATTATGTAAGGGATCATCAGTTGTTTACCATGAATAACTGTTTCGGGAATTTATATATATATATATATATATATATATATATATATATATATATATATATATATATAAAGATTCAAGATTGCGTCTTCATTTGAATTCTATTATCCTATTATTTTTGGATAATGGCCCTGTGGGAACGGACGCATCTTGAGGTGGGCGTATCTGTTGGAAATAGTTTGGTTTGGCTTGCACGATTTAGTGCGGGTGGACCCGTACAGTCGAGTGCAGAATAAACTGGTTCTCACAGTCGGAGCTCACAGACGTGACAGAGTCACCACGTTGCTGAGACCTCAGATCGTGGGTCAATGTGCACCTGCGTATAGGAGTTCTGTGACGTCACGGGCTTTTGCAAGTCTGGGTCTTTTAGGGGAGCCGAACGGACGTGTTTAACTATGTAGTCTGCAACATGATTAGGGGAATTAAATTCCATAAGAAAATACAGGCGTGAGATCTCTTTTCCCCCTCCACGAATGGCTAAGGACTTAATTATGAAGTAACTACGATAAAGCACTAATTTGGTCTCTCCCTCGACGTTAGCGAATATCTCCAAGCCGACGGATAACTAACGCCTGAAATAAACCAGAATTTAAAAGTGTAAAAGATTGTTTGTCTCCTGGGTCGGTCATGAAGCTTTTTGTTGTAGCGGCGAGGTTCACGGCAGATAGAAAGAAGAAAGAATTCTAGACAACACACCCCTCCACGCGACGAAGAAGTAGAGGGGGTACGAGAATTTAATATATAATTTTTGGTGTTAAAAATGACAAGTTGTTTAAACGAGAACTGCCACGGCCCGTTCCAGGACGAGCATATAAAACGGGAACTGCCACAGCACATTCCCAGGACGGTATGCAACATTATCGGGGGGTTGGTCACGCGTGAGTGTTGTCTGCTTTCTGTTTTTATATAAACTTTATGCACAATTTGTTATTTTTATATATGTCCTTCGTTGTGGTTTCTGAAGATCAGTGTGTAATTGCGTTGGACTGTAGCATATTGCACGTTGTGGAACAATTGTAAGACGATCGTCAATTCTACTATTGCAAAAAATAATTGATATAAGAAAAGACTGAATGTTGGTCATTGGAATTTAGATAATCATTCTCTCTCTCTTTCTCTCTCTCTCTCTTTCTCTATCTCTTTCTCTCTCTCTCTCTCTCTCTCTCTCTCTCTATATATATATATATATATATATATATAAATTTGTAGGTACACAATTTTAATAGACAATCAAATAAAATTGGACGCACTGCCCTTATTATCAATGGTTAGGTTAGTCTTTTATATGATTTATATTATAAAAGAGGATTAGAGAATCACGAGAAGAGGAACAAAAAAGAATGACTTCACAACTGTTTTCTTATAGCAATGTTTAAAAACAATTAGTAAAATAAAAGGAGACAGAAAAAAAGAAAGAACTATCAAGACGTCTTTCAGTCGACCCTTTTCAAAGCAGTCATCAACGACGAGGATGAATATCGATTAAAAACGTGGTCACACGACCGTCAATAATTATCGAGGGGGAAATGGGGTAAGAGGCATTCTAAACGTACACCCATAAGTTACAAATTGTGGGAGTATTCTTTTTGTTTGTCGCAAGTTGATATCAACCGTTTCGAGAATGTTTAAATGATTCTTCGAACGAGCTCTGTGCTTAAAAGAGAATGTCTCATCCGAGTACCCTTCCAGTGCAAACTTAGCACTGCAATAAATGGTCAACAATGGCCGACTCGTGGGCTTGTGAACGCCCGGATGTCGGCCACTGTTTGAAATAACGTAGAACGGCCGAAGAAATCTTGTCTGAAAATTCCTGACTTTTAATACTAATCCATGAAACCTTCACATAAACAGAACATGGGGGGGGGGGGGGGATCGAAAAAATGTTCACCTTTAAACACAACGATTCCGCTCTTTATAAAACCTTTCATTAGTGTGTAAAAAATAACCATTGGACAAGATGATTTCTTTGAAGCCTTGCATTTAGTTAAGCACTAAAAGCAAATCAATAAATCTCGATGTCCTAACTTGTTAATCAGGTTTATTTTTTTCTGATTTTAGGGGAGAACGAGTCCCAGCTCATATACTAACCTGTGAAAGTAGGTGTCTGTATAGACACCTGCTGATAACAAAACAAACATAATATCTTTCGACAAGAACGTCTAAGAAAGGTAACAGGGTATTCATCTACCGTATATCATTCAACAATTATTATCATATATATATATATATATATATATATATATATATATATATATATATATATATATATATAATAGTAAATGTTGATGTAATAAATATTGTTATCGCCCCATTACATACAAGGGCTTAATGCGATGTTACAATCTCTGTTGTTTTTGAACACTGTCTGACTTAGCTTACTGTATATTTCCGTCGATTTGAGATTTATAGACTTTAATTCTCTTCATTTCCATGTTAATTAGTGTTAGCCTAGGGGTAGAATATCAGACTGCGAGTCAGAGGTGATCTTACCACTGGGTTCGAATCCTTCGACCTGACAAAATTAACACCTACTACACTGATGATGCCATAAGCATTACACAGGGTGTCTGTAGGTAATAATAATAAATATTTATTTAATACATAATATATATATATATATATATATATATATATATATATTAAATCAATATTTATTTAAAAAATATTGTATATATATTAATATATATATTATATATATATTAATATATATACACATATATATATAGATATACATATATATATACATATATATATATATATATATATATATATATATATATATATATATATATATATATATATATATATATATATATGAATTTACATATCTGATGATAGCGGACCACCGCTTGAAACGCGTTGTATAAAATCATAAAATAACAAAATAATTAAAAAAATGTTGGAAACAACTTTTTACAAATGTTGGTAGCCTTACTCCTTTACATATATACTTACATCCATACACACACACACACACACACACACACACATACATATATATATATATATATATATATATATATATATAATATCAGTATTTCATGTAGCCACATAAAATTTTATAAGGAGATATAATTTTTTATGTATCAATTTTCACTATTTACTTCAACAGTGCTCGATACGTTAGTAGAGCTAGGTAGTAAGCTATGAAAATATATATTTATGGCATAAATATATTTTCATAGCCTACTGTACATATATATATATATATATATATATATATATATATATATGTATATATATATATATGTATATATATATATATATATGTATGTATATATATATATATATATATATATATATATATATATATATATATATATATATATATATATATATATATATATATATATATATATATATAACGAGTAGAGTGATTAATATCGATAAGAAAATTATAAATATCCATGCCATAAACACAAAAGAAAAACTTAGTTAAAAGAGTACCGGATAGCAATTAATAAAATCCCGCGGTTTTTGGAGACGGGCAGGCGAAAATCAAGCAGTATGTTTAACAAAGGAACAAGAAGAAAGAAGCGATGAAAAAGTTTTATTTTAGAAAATAGAAGAATGCATTATATTCCAGACACTATTGTCGAAGCCGTTAATCCGCGCCTCTGGACAGTTTTACAAGTGAAGAGACAGAAATCTGGCCTAGAAGAACGCATCCGCTCTGAAGCGAAATAAGTGCCCAGCGTTTAAATAACCATTATCGTCTGTCGAATTGAAGGTCTGATTATTATAGACATTGCTTCAAACGTAACTACCATTATAAATTGTATTTAAAGTTTTGATTCTTATCACAGTTTCTTTTTGTTGTTGTTCTGATATTTTTGTTGTTCTTATTTGTTAGAAGATCATGTAAAATAATAAATGACGTAAATAAGGAAGAAAAGGAAAAGACGAGAATGAGAGTAACGTAAATAAATAAATGACGTAAATAAAGAAAAAAAAGAAAAACGAAAGTAATAGGGTGACGTAAATAAATAGAGTACGTAAATAGAAAGAACATGAGACTAAGAGGAGAGTAAGAGGATGACGTAAGTAAATGAACGACGTAAATAAAGAATAAATGGAAATAAAAAGGAAAATAAAGGAATGACGTAAATAAAGTACGTAAATAAAGAAGAACAGAAGAGAGTAAGAGGATAGCGTAGAAATATAAATTACGTAAATAAAGAAGAAAAAGAAAAGAAGTGAAGGAAAGTTAGTGGATGACGTAAATAAAGAAAAAAGAAGAAAAGTAGAGTAAGAGGGTGGCAGAAATAGATAAACGACGTAAATGAAGAAGAAAAAGAAAAGAAGAGAGCAAACGATTGACGTAAATAGATAAATGACGTAAATAAGGAAGAAAAGGAAATAAAGAGGAGGAGAGTAAGAGAATGACGTAAATAAATAAAGTACGTAAATAAAGAACAGAAACATAAGATGAGGGTAAGAAGATGACGTAAATAAATAAATGATGTAAATAAAGAAGAAAATGAGAGTAAGGGAATGACGTAAATAAATAACGACTTAATTAATGAAGAAAAAGAAAAGGGAAAGAGAGTAAGTGGATGACGTAAATAAGGAAATAAGAAGAAAAGAAGCGCAAGAGGATGACATAAATAGATAAACGACGTAAATGAAGACGAAAAGAAAAAACGAGGCGAGTAAAAGACTGACATAAATCGATAAATGTCGTAAATAAGGAAGAAAAGGAACAGAAGAGGAAAGGGTTAAGAGGATGAAGTAAATAGATAAATGACGTAAATAAAGAAGAAAATATACAGAAGAAATAGAGAGTAAAGGAAAGAAGGGATGGAAAGTTGATTGGTTAATTGGTTGTTAGCTTGTACAGCATGATACCCGTCATTGGCTCATTTCATGACGGACCGTACATACGTTATGCATTTTATTTACTTCCTCTCAAGGAGGTTCGACACACGGTCAGGTATGGTTTCGAAAAGCCAGCGTACTAGGATAAGAAACACTCTAGCCTCGGAAAAACTACCTGAACAACCCCGTCGGCATTCCTCGGTAGGGCCGCCTCAGGTGATTAGCAATAAACTAATCTCTTCGCAGAGAGAAGGTAAAGCCCGGGAGGATGGACCTCCTAGAACTGAACAGAACCATACCTCAACCCGATAACAACAAAGACACTGTCCCCCTGATTTTCAAGGACATATCCTCGACTGGCACGAACACCTACTGAAGCTGCGCCAAGTATACGATTGGTTTGTAGATGAATGTGTTTTTGTCGTATTCTTGATAAAGTTTTACAACTGAAGAGACAGAAATCTCTCGCTGTGAATCAAAACGATGGACGCGTGTTTAAACGACCAATATCTTAAGTAAGATTGAAGGTATGGTTATTAGATATTGCTCCAAGTATGTCCATCATTACAACTTGTATTTAAAGTCGTGGTTCTTATTTCAGTTAATTTTTATTGTATCCTTAGTAATAGACAATTTGTTACCGTTAGTGTGAAAGAGGAAATAAAGGTTTATTGCAAAAAAATAGTATATACTCCTATAGAATAGTAAGAGCTGCCGACTGCCAACTAGATGGTCGAACGTTCAATCCCTGGTTTAATGGCGGTGCTAGTCTAGCCGCACTGAAGAGCTGTGATACAGCGAAACCGTCTGTATGTGAATGACTATATATAAGCCCGCCTTCTCGGGTCAGAGCACTGTCGTTTCATGATGTCTCCTACTGCTTCTTAGCGTAATGCAAAGTTTTTTTGTAAATAAACAAATTGATCACGGTGGAAAAGCGATCAGTGTTTATATACATAGACATTGTAGATATCATTTATGAGTGCTTCCCCCGTAACCTAATAGTAAGAGCTGTCAACTGTCCGTGGTTAGGAGCGGTGCTCGTCCAGCCGCAGTGAAGAGCTCCGATACAGCGAAACTATTTCGGAGTATATATATATATATATATATATATATATATATATATATATATAAAATATACCCCGAAACACTTTTTCATGATAAACAACTGATGATCCCTTAAATAATGTTAGAAGCAAACTAATATAATAACTGAAAAAGTTTAATTGACTTACATGAGTGATTTTCCACTGAACGACTTGGGACTTACGGTTTTTTTGATTTAAAAAAAATTATTTTTAATATAGTCTTAGTGGTTGAGAAACTTCCAAGACTATATATATATATATATATATGTATATATATATATATATATGTAAAAATAAGAATGGAATAAAGAATAAGCAATTCAACAACTAACAAAAATAAACTCAAAAACTCATGTTGTAAAGTTCTACCGAGATATTTCGGCCGTCAAGATACGACCATTTTCGTTCGGTTAGTAAACTTTATTTCAAAACGGAAAAGTTTTCAGATTTATATAAAGAATGCGATTCGAAGAAAATGTCACGTGCAGAGAACAACAAAAAGGGGAATATGGACGCGAGGAATGTTATGAAAAGAGAAAGAAAAAG